>JAFBJS010057712.1:28166-118989 GCA_016785265.1 Paraplagusia blochii
TACTGATAGTTAACCTGGTTATAATACATGTTTTCCTTTCAGCCCTTTTTTTTCCAGGGGTTGCCAAAGCGAGTCAACAATCGCATCAATCTCCTCTTTGTCTCTGTTAGCTCCATCTCTAGGATCATTCTTCTACACTGTCCCTCCTCTGAACATGTCCAAACCATCTCTTCTCTAGCTTTTTCTCCAAACCTTCCTGTCTGTGTTGTCCCTCTAATCACCTCATTCCTGATCATGTCCATCCTTGTCTCTCCTAAAGAGAATCTCAGCATCTTTAACTCCACCTCCAGCTCTGTCTCTTGTCTTCTACCTATTCCTAGTGTCTCTAATCCATCCATCATGGCTGGTCCTGTAAACCTTTTCCGTTCACCTTAGCTGACTCTCTTCTATCACTCCTGACTCTTTTCTCCAGTTGTTCCATCCTGCCTGTATCCTATTCTTCTCCTCTCTTCCACAGTCTCCACTGCTCTGAACAGTTTATCCTCGGTATCTAAACTCCTCCACCTTCTCCACCTCTGCTCCTTGTAACCTCACCATTCCACTGTTCTCCCTTTCATTCACACACGAACTCTATCTTACTACAACTGACAACCTAGTTATAATACACTCAACTCTAATGTTTGAAACACAAAGCAAAAATTTCTCCTCTCTTACCAAGCTGTTGAGATGTTCTCGAGAACATGCAAATAATCTCCCGTTGATGTTCAAAGATGAAAATACTGACACCTCATTTGGCTTGACCATCTGTTTTTCTGTAGGTCAGTAAAAAAACGGTTTCAACTTTCAATTATGGCAAAGACACATACACGTATAAATATGTGCTGTGTGTTGAGTAATAGAAATACAGATCAGTTTTCTTACCACCAGCCGAGCTGAGATGGATGAGCACAAGTTCGTCGCTGGTGCCAAGTTTTTCCACAACTGCATTAATCACTTCTCTCCCGGTTGCTGCCACAGCAATGCGGATGGTGGTGTATGTGTGGTCACTGCAGTATACCTTTAGAAGGACTACACACAGACAAAGAATTAAAAAAAAAACACATCTGTGGTTCCTGACTGGACAGATATTGAATAAAGCAATACACTATATCCTGACAGAGACTCTATTAACTCTGATGCTGCAGATGTATTTTTGTCACAGAAATCAAAAATGTGCTTGTGACTTTGAAATATTATGATTGAGCACTTACTGTAGTTCTTATTCTCAAAAGAAACAGGAAAACTGTGCTGCTGGGATGATGTCAAGGTAATTACTTTCACATTAAAAAGTCTTTGAATTCTTACTGTCATCCTGGTTCCTGATGGGTTGTTTCTTTTGCAGTCTCTCCTCTCCATTGCTGAACTGTCTTATTAATGTTTTCTGTGTTAAAACATAAAAGAAACACAAATCTTAATTCACGTACATCACTACTATACAAGTATAACAAAAACTGACTTACCTTTTTTGTGGCTTTCGCCTCTTCTGAACTAAAAAGTTTCAGAAAAACGTAAAATATGCTAAATTAGTCTGAGTAGAACCACCACAAGTTTGACAAGCAAAGAAAGTGGTGAGAAACTTACTGTAATTTGACAACTTTTTCCAAGTCTAGGACAAAGTCCTTTAAAGCTCTCAATACCCGGGAATCATTTGATAAACTTCCATATAATTCCTACAGGAAAATTTTAGAATATTTTTTTTACTTAAAGAGAAGTGTCAAACAAATACTAAAGCTATGATCTGCTTAAGGTTTACCTCCAGGAAAGAGAGAGCAGCAGGATCCTCCTGCAGCAGGTAGGAATGTGTGTTAGCCCAGCGCAGGGCCAGGATGAGGGCCCGCCTCTTGTTGTTGAGAGCGTACTCTAACCTTTCTTGTTCAGAGCCAGGTGGGGACACAGCATGATAGGTGCACAGGAGTTAAAGAATGCAAATGCAAATGTTTGTTTTTTTTCCCCACATATTGTCATTTTTTCACCACTGCAAAACAGAAAAACATTTCTTCCCAGGAATCTCCTGATGAAGCACCCCATACTTCTACTACAAAGACGACAAGAAAAGATCTTCTCGCCTGGGGTTACAAGTTGTTACTACGGTGTGAAGTGGTGAGCGCTCAGTCAGCAGTTCTGTAGTGCTGGATGGTTAACTGCTCCTTCAGCACTTTCCTAAGCAGGATGCCAGGCTTACTGTCACACACACACACCTTTGTACATTATATTTGACATAAATATGCCAAGTTTTGTCTAAAGAGCAAAATAATAACCAAATCAAAAGGGATATTGTGCCATGAGAAGAGGGCAGAACTGGCTGTTGGCCATGAAGACACAGTGCATGAGGACAAAATCATCCACTGCTGGGTCTAAAAGATGGAGAGAAAAAAGAACAATTAAAATTTAAATAAAATTCATAATTACTAAACTGTTTTTTGTCAATGTGTTTCTCGTATTTTTGCTTTTCATACCTGGTTCACTGTGATGTATGTCAACTCTCATAGTCTCCAGGAAATGGTCCAGTATCTTCTCTGGTGTTCCCGATATCACAGTGTACCTTTAGAAGATAACAGGTAAAAAAAAACTCCATAAGCTTTCTCTCCTAAGTAAATGATTGATGTTTAGTGATGACAGCTTACTTAATACTTCCCAGGGTGGACGCTCGAGGACTTTTTTCTAACACCAGCACAGCTTGATCATGTTCTCTCAATCTCACAGTGTTGGCCTCCACATCCTGCACATTAAAAAAAAAACAGTACAAAGAATCTTCAAGCATTTATTTTATGAAAGATTAGACAAAAATATAGAAAGGTAAATTCACTAAATGTCTCATTGAGACCAAGATTTGAATGTAGTTTTCCTCTTGATCAGGTTTAAATGTGTCAGATGAAACTCTAAATCAAATTAAATACATTAAAACATAAATAATATTATCTATCATTAAGCCAGTCACCTAAAATGTTGTTTTTAAAGCAAAAAAACACAATAACGGACCTTAAGTCCCTGGTAGTGCCTATATTGCAGTACAGCTCTTCTTCCACTTGGGGGAGACAAATATCATTGACAAGGACAATGTACAGTGCAAATGTTTTCAGTTTCTGACCTTGCTTCCGTCCCTTGACTACCTTAATAAATGTTTTTTTTTTTCTTTATTCTCCGTACCCTCAGTATCCTGTTAAAGTCTTCCTTGTCCACACGAAGGAAGTGACAGTTGTCCTCCCTCAGGACAATGGATGCAGCGCGAGGTGAGTCTGTAACTAGCGCCAGCTTCCCAAAGTCATCACCCTCGTGCAGTGTACACACCACACCCTGGGGAATCACACACACATGCACAGTTTCACACAAGGGCACATGTATGACAAGGTGCAAGGAAACACAGCTGTACAGTAGCTTCTCAGGAGCCTCAAGGGAAATGATGGATGTACAAGACAGGGGTTAACCATGTGACTGTTATTTTGTGTAAATAAGTAAATGCACTGTTCATGTACATGAGGGGGCTGTGAAAATGTAGTTTTCTCAGCAGACCACCAGAGTCTTGTTGGTGGGTCACAACCCTATATTACACAGGCAGGAAAATCCTGTTTTTTTATTTTTTTCAAGAGCATGACTTAATTAAAGAATAAAAGCAAAAAGCAATAAAAGCAAAATACATACCTTGCCGTAGATCACAACATTGACAGAGCCCTTCTGGATGATGTACCATGACGTTCCCTCCTCTCCCTGATTAAATACTGCGAAAAAATAAAGCACCCATTAATGATTTATAGAGGGAGAGAGAAATTCAACTGTTTAAGATGTATTTACTTAAATTTTTATACCTTCACTGGCCATCACAGGATCTACATTCATTTACAGATTCTCATCATGCTCATACAAAAGGTCTTATTTGCAGACAAACAGTAACCATTTCTAGCTTTCTGCTATTAGTGACTTTCATACTTATATTTACAACTCCACTGTGATGAGTACATGCACTGATTCGTCTACACAGGAATTACAGTTACATTCAAATACCATGACCTCAGGTGTGTGTTCTACGGCACAGACTTACACACTGTCCCAGCTTTTGCATGCGACTCGAAGATCACAACACTGGCCAGTTCTCTTTTCACCTTAAAAATAAAGCACAATTTTTAAAGCCGATTCATGACACAGTATAAATATGTAAATCAGGCAATTATAAAATATGAATCTATCAAGGTAATATTATTTCTTTATTATTATAACATATTTCTGTACATGATCATTTCAAGAAATAATAGAACTATGGGCTAATATTACTTGAAGATTAAGGTTTTCCTAATCTTAAGACTTGAATTCAATGATAAATAACGGGTTTATATTATTTTAGTTAAAACTGTAAGAAAAGCATTTAACAAAATCCCAAAATATATATGTTTGTGACATTCACTTCTCCCTCAGAAACTTTTAGATCTTGAGATCTTGAGACATTGTGTGGGCTTAGTGATTAGCTGATGTCTCAGAAACCTTCACGTCTCCTTCGAGGAGATTAACACTGGAGTTCCACTCACAGTGTTGGAGAGATGAGCTAAGGCCTTGATGTGAAGCAACTCGTCATAGATTATCTCAAGGTCGTCACCTGTCCTCTGTCCAGGCCTATTAACACAGGGCAAAGCAAAGGGTAAAGCAAAACTCATCAACATTTCATTTTTGTACACAATTACTACTCATATATGCAGATTGTAGTGTGTATATTTAGTTTTTTTTTTGTCTGGAAAGATTTTAACAAAAATCAATACACTACCAGACAAAATAGATATTAATTCTCGGGATAAAGACAAACAGAAATTCTCTGTTTAAAATTAAATTTTTTGTCACAATAACAACTTACGGTTTCCTGAGGATCATTCTCAGCAGTGCATCAGGGCCAATTTGGGCGAGGAAGAGAATGGTCTCCGGCAGTTCCTCCTCACTCTCCCTTTTTTCCTCCTCACTAGGCAAGGGCGTTTCTTCATCATCGTCATCAAGAAAACGATAGAATAGGTACTTGTCCTGGAAACCCAGTTCCTGGTCGACTTAAGGTGGGAGACACAGACACAGGTACAAAACAGACACATCAAGTCACACACTTTTTTACTGTTAACAATATATGAGCAGATTGGGTATAAAGATATCATATTAAGATATCAAGTATTTATCAACATTAACCAACACTCACTAAAGTACTCACTGAAGTGAAAAGGTTAGTATCGTAAGTAAAATTTACCATGGTTGAGTCCTCCTTCTTCCAGCAACGCCTGCCACATGCCCACAGCATGGGACCGTGTGAGTACACATGCACTCTGTAGGACCAGCCAGTCGACCAACTCTGTACCAACACAGCACTGTCTGCAAAACACACACGTTTTCTCTTCCACATTATCACTAGTGATTCATAACATTTTTTAACATGTTTAGCTTAAAATTATGTATATTTGCTGCATAACCTGTCAATTTGCCTTAAAAGAAAATATTATCTTTATCATTATTGTTTCATATTGTTTTATCTATATATATATATATATACACACACACATATACTGTATATATGGTGTCATTACTTCGCTTTCAATGTATTTTGTTTTTATATAACTGTAAATTTTCTTTTTGAAGCTGCTTGGTGGTAAGAAACACATTCACACAGTAAAAATATCATATGCAAATAAATAAAAATCCAGGAATTTGCAGTTAAACTCCCACCTGTAGGTTTTGAGGTGGTATTTCCTGTCTCGGATCATGTGTGGAGCTCTGGACAGAATGGCATTTCGGAGAACTTTGCCTGCTCGCTGGAGTTTCTCTGAGGGGATCTACGGAACATCAACAAGTAAAGAGAACGTATGGTATAAAGCCAAATGAAGAAGAAGAGAAAATATATTTTTATTTCTTCTCTGTATTATACCGCCACAGCATTGACCAGTGTTCAACGATATGAAGAAGACATAACAATGATATCATGTTTGTAAAAATGAGCATTCAGTAGGTGGATGACACCTGCAGCTCAGATACACGGGGGAAAAAAAACGGCAGATGTGCCCACACTTCTGAAAACAACAAAGGAGGTTTACTAATTGGGCAGAGGGATCTTTTTTTTTATATATACGTGCATTCATTACTGAGTATTAGCATAACTACAGAGGAAGACATCTGTGAGTCAGAACTGGTCTCTTTACAGAGAACACACACCACTCTGGTGTTCTGAGTGATTCAAGTACATGAGTGCATTCATAAATCACTTGTGATCACTGTGTGGGTTGGTCAACTGCACTTTTATTATTGAAGGTACAATACCTTTTTTAATTTATTTTTGTTCTATTCACCAAAGCATGTTCAACGTATCAACCCCCAAACATTTGTGCCTAAACTCTGGGTTAACCACCTGTCACAAATTGTCGTCACATAATTAGAGATGTTTCAAGAAATCAAGTCAAAAATAAGCAATATGATTGACCAACATGTATTTTTTCTTTATTTTCTTCCTACATAAAACAAAAAAAAAAAGGTGTTCAGAGTGTGCATGGTACAGTCCTACCTACCTTGTTATGAGCTTTGGCTGCAGAGTCTGAGTGAATGTTGTCCTTGTCCGTGAGCCCTACAGACCAAACATCTGTATCAAATATGAAATACAATGGTGTATATAATAAGGATGGCTTGTTACAATATCAGTTGTGTTGTTTGGCGATCCTGATGTCAATGAACTTGTGCCAAAGCTATGTTGGGTATTTGGGCATTTGTATCCAAAAAGATAGTTTAATTTATAGTTTTGCAATATTTTATCCTGAAATTTTGACCACTATCAGACCAACTCCAATCCTGAGTATTGGATCAAGCCACCTCTGACTTAAGTAAATTAATCCATTTTTGTCATTCTTGTGTATCACTCACTGTCATTGTTAGATCCACTCTCCATTGCTCCATAGGGAGGGGCCAACAGCCCAGCCAGACTCTGACGGTGTTTCTACAAGACACACACACACACATCAGGGTTAGTTGACATCAAAAACATTTGCTCTTTAAATTCATTTTATATTGATATTGTCTCATAAACACTGACAGAAAAGAATTTCACCACAGTGACCAAGTCCGCCAGACACACACACCACACTGGCTCTTTAGGACAAAGGCCTTTGTATAAAAAAGATCATTTACATCCAAAACAACAGTATACAACATGCACAATACAAGCACCAGACTTCTGTTCAGTGACAATAAGATTCATCGAATGCATCTCTGTACATTGTAGTTGAAACTGCACTGTCGAGAAATAGTTATCAGAAAATACTGAAATTGTGCATATTATCCCTCCTCTCTAGTTATGAAATGTCTCATATGGAAACAACCTTTAGTTTTTCATAAACATTAACTACGGAACAACCAGATAATACCATACCAACAAATGAGAGATTAAATATAAAATAAAAACTTTGTGTTATATGTTTATTACACCTCTCTATCTGTAGCCTTTTAAAGGTAAATCTATTTTCACATAAAAGTGCTCTAACCTAATGCATACTGCACCAATACTATAAATCCAACATTTGATATAATCCCACAGGCCAAATATAAATACATTTCAGGGCAGAATTGGCCCCCAGGTCTGAGACACTTGTGACCTAAAGTCAAAAATCACACAAAAAAAAGGAGCGAGACTCACCTTAGCTACTGTATCCCTTACTGTATGAGCAGAAAACCCCACGGCATCTGCCCTCTGCACCTTTACAACTGTCACACATGCCACAGTGTAAAATCCCGTTTTACTCAAGCTCCTCTCCTGCTTCCTCACCCCTTCTTACCCTCGCTCTCTCACTCAGTCACAGCAGTGTCTCTCATTCTCACTATCTCACTGTGATCGAGCCAACAGCTAAGCCACTCTCCCCTCGCAGGTTACCAGGGTGACCTCGACCGCTGTGCGACTGCGTGGCTCTTAAGTAGGGAGAGAAATTGGGATGTAAAGAGAAAGCAAACACAGGATGGACTGAAAAAGGCCCAGAATAAAGAAAAGTAAGGAGAGGAAGTGGACTGGCATCAGATGTAACAAAGCCAACAGTCCAGAACGGAAATGGGGGAGAGTGTAACAAGTGGGGAAAGAATTACGGTGTAATTGTCCAGACTTTGCAAGCGGAAGAGTGACAAGTGATTTCTGTGCCTGCGTGCACAATGCTGTCACAATCAGTAAGCTGTTTCACATCTGTACCCTGTTGGCTCATCTCACTCTGTGTTCCAATGACACAGCGGTGCTTGTTATGTTTTTTTTTTTTTTCTTCTTTCATCCCTTCATCAAACACACGGTCACATTCATCCTTTAGCAGCTCAGTATGTGCACGCACACACACACACACACACACACACACACACACACACACACACACACACACACACAGAGAGATGCACATAAACACAAACACAACAAAGATCCTTTTAATACAGGCTGAATAGGATCCAAAGACCCTTTGGCTGTTTTCTGCTTTAGGTCTGCTAGAGAAAAAATAAAAGACGACTATCCAGGGAACACTGAGTGCAAATTTACTGTACATGACCAGACAAACACAAAAACACCTAGGAATAAAACACGATGGCAAATTACAGTTAAAAAAAGCAATTTTTGTTTCTATGTCAGGATGTCATGATATAGAAAGGTATAGAAATAAACATAGGAACTTTAATCTATTCAACATTTAATTATATATATTTTTTTCAGAATCTATAGGTGTTTCAACTATTTGACAATGTTAAACCACCATAGATTTTAAAGTAGACCTACTGTAAAGCAATAGACTTTAGCTACAATGCTGTGTATAAATATTTACAGGTATTTAAAACGATATATAGTCAAATATACTGTATATACCAGGGGTACCCACACATTTTCTGTCTTGAGAGCTACTTTTTATATGATCAGGCTGAAGTGATCTACCAAGATTTAGAAAACTCTAAATATGTTTACCCATATAAACTGGATATCTTACTCTCTACATTAACAAATAACATATGTTATAGTGTTTGACTCAATACCCATATGATTCTCACTGGAGCCCAGTGATTAGCATCTTGAAAAAGGATTGTCTCTAGTTTTTTAACTATTATTTTCATGTTATTGCTCAGGATATACCTATTGGGCACATCTGATATATGTACATATGTATATACATACACAAATGAATGTTTAAATTATATTATGTATGGCTTATATATTATATTCAGCTATACACATACATGTGTAGGGTATACATGAGCTACTTACCTATTTTTTTTTACCATAAATTGAGATTTTATTCTTACTTTTTGTTTCATGAAAACATATTTAGTCTCGGTTTCTACTGTCTGGGCCTACATTCAGATGTTTCTGGGTTACTACTGGGGTAAGTGTTCCACTTTTAGCCATTTATAGTAGAATTGTCTGACTGACTAATCCTGCAGAATTTTCTCTGGTTCTCTTTAAATATACACGTATAGTGTAATTATTGAATAAGAACCACTTGTTTGCACGGTGCTGCAGATAACAGGCTGCTTGAATAAACTAGATGAACGTCAGGCTCTTTCAGGCTCAGAAATCTGTCAGTGAATCCCCAGTAAAATGACCAACTGTTCTGCCAGGGCTTCCTTTCCAAGTGAGACCTTGTGAATGCCCATGGTAGCCTCAACAGGGGAGGCGGCAAATACTGTGCCAACTCTTCAGTCCATGCCAGTGTCTGCGCTTAAGCCTCATCGCAGAGTCATTTTACTCCACTAGGTGGTTCCTAAAACCGAAGAATGTGTTGGATCCGGGTCAACAGTTTTGTTGTTGTTGTCTACGCTTTGTGTGTGTGTACCCACATTTTTTTTAAAGAAAGAAATATATACAGAGAGTGGTGGATGTAAAGATATTTTTCTCTGTGAATGAGAGACAGGACTTGTCTTAGTTACACGGATTATATAAAAAAATATAAATGCAATTTCTTCAATCTCTGCAACCTAAAATTAGGCACAATCAGGATAATTACATCTAGCCTGGTCAAATGTCTCAGCCAGGACCACAATTTTTAAATAGAAATCTGTCTATGTGGGTGCCTCAAATTCTTCATCTGTAGCTGAGAATGTAAATTAAAAAAAAAAAAAAACTATGGCACTGCAGTTACCGTAAGCTATCCCTGAAGACATCCCTGAAGACATCAGCACTGTACATTTCTCAAGTACCATCTTTTAGGATTTAACGCTGATGCAGTATGAAATTACCCTCTAACTGCAGACAGCCCTCTTGTGGTTGAAGGTACAATCGCAAGTCCAATGCAGGTCTAATTAATATTACTTATTGACATGGAGTTTTCAAATTTTTTCAAATACACTCTGACTCTCTCACCTCCCAGAGACTCTTGAACTCCCTCTGTTCAATGCGGAGCAGCTCGCTGGTCTCTCTGCTGACGATAGTAGCATGACGCGGTGTGTTGTCCAAGATTGACTCTCCGAACGCTGTGCCAATCCCCAGTGTACAGATAGTGACAGCATCCTGTGGTCAATCACATAAATTTGATATCACACACAACAAAGATGGTGGGCCACACTTGACCCCCAGGCCTCGAGCCCATGTCTGCACAGGTATTTCCGAAGCTTTCCTACTTTATGGCAAACACTCCTGTCTTTCACATTTAAAGACATTCACTGTCTGCAGCTCTTTTCCTTTATTCCCCATGCATCCAGTTCAACATTTTCCACACTAATGCCTAAAGATTATAAAACGTATTATGAAGCTCAATGCTCAGTGGGCTTATTTTCTATGCTGGTGCAGATTAGTGACACATTAAAGCAGGGTGACATTCGCTACAAAGTCACAGCTGAACTGTGTTGTAAAGAACAAGCTCATAACAGTGGCTGTCAGAGACTCAGCGCTCCGAGTTCTGCATGAAGCAGTTGATATTATGGTTGGTTTTACCTGATGGTTGGCTGTTTCTGACACTTTAACATCCAGAGAACCAGAGAGAACAGCGTACCAGCTGGTGCCTATGTCGCCTTGTCGAAACACTGTAAGTGCAGACACAGAACAGCAGCCTGTCAAACACAGTTATCCCAACTATGAACAGAACAATTTAGCCAGTGAGTAATAATTTAGTGCAGAAATAACATCTAAGGTTTAATGAGTGTAGTGGGAAAGCATGAGTAATTCATTCAAGTGGGAGGACAATTTCCACAGTTTGGAATAATTTTAACATCAGGGACAAAGACAGGAGCTTTCAGATTTAATAAAACACCTTGAAAGTTGCCCCAGTGCTGAATTCACTAATGTTTCTTCTCATTTATATGCTCAGAAGATGTTAAGACCTCACCAAGATTTTTTTTAATTACCACTGTGTTAAAATGTGTTATAGAAGTACAGCATTTATGCAACAATATTCTTTCTCTGTGAAGATACAGTGTACTCAACACCCACTGTTTAATTTCGGATCAATCCAGAGAGTACTATGCAAAGTTTCTTATATAATTATCAGTTTTCCCATTCACATTAGGGGTATATTGAACTGTGCAAGACAGTGGTCCCCAACTATCGGGCCGTGGACCGGTCCATGGGAGAATTGGTACCGGGCTGTAGCGAGATGATGCTTTATTTGACGTTCAACAGAGTTTTGAAAAACGACCAGATCCCCTTATGTTTTTGTATCCAGGCCAAGTCCAATATGTCAAATAAATGGCAACTGGCCGCCTTATCAACTTCGTTTGGCAATTAAGTTACAGACAGAGTTGACAAACGTTATCCTTAAAAAATACCACTTCTATGCCAGACGTTTCATTTTCATTAGTGGTATTTCTCCGCTTCACCTCAAAGACTGGTCCATGAAAAAATTGCCAGACATTTATATATGGTTACTGGTGTAAGAGACGGCAAAGCCAACAGATCATTGTTCCCTGTACATACATGTAATGCCCTTCTCCAAACACTCGTAGAAGGCACAGGTGCAAATCTGCAGCAGCAGTGGAGTAGGAAACCTCTGAAAGGCTTTTACTTCTCTGAGCCTGGTCAGAATAATGTCCACATCCTCTCCTGAGCGCTCTGACGGTCTGCAAAGAAAAAAAAAAAAGACAGATAATTAGCTCTTCCAGTAGCTGATAGAAGGCCTCATTAGTGTTGTTTACCTCCATCATCTTTGGCCAACTGTGACAAATAGTACACGATCCCAGAGGGTAAGGAGTCAATCAAAACCTGCATGAGCTTTGGCTACTTGTTGCTAGGAGCTCACTAGTTAACGTATGATGGCATGTACTCAGGTTACATTTTGTGCATGTGTAAATGTGTGTTTTTTGTTGTCTGGAGTAATCAGAGTGCAGTATCGATTCTGTGGTATTGATATATTGATAATCACATGAGTATAATTCTAGCATTGCCCATCACTAGGCTAGAGCCTCAGTGATAACAGCATGGTATTTTACTTGGCTTCAAACCCCCCACTGGTTGTTGAGGATGTAGGATCTAATTTGCACTGCTGCCTTTTCTAATATGCTTAAAACACACTGGCACGTCACTGCTCCAAGCACCTCGAGAAAAAAAAAAAAGAGAGAGAACGCACGGGTGTGATCTGAGCACTCGCACATTCTGCTTCACAATGGAGTGTGTGAGTAACACAAGCGGCGTTGGGTCCAATTTATCCACTTATCTCTAGTGACTCATCGCCGCATCAGTGCATTCACTGGTGAAGATCCGCAAACATTTCATACACAAAATGCCGTCTCTCCATACTCTTCATTGTCTGCTTCCTCTAAAGTGTTTCCTGAGCCATGACTCCCCCTCCTCAGTCCCCATCTTCCCTGAAGACTGTTTCCTTCAGAAACGTGACAGGCATGACTGAAACTGCACAGATGACCATGTGGGCTTCTTTAGGCTATATATTATTTTCATCTCCATTACCGCGTTCCCCTCCAACCACTAGGTTACTGCTGCTAACATGGTCTCGCATATCATGCCATTATCATCCCTTTATTTATGCTGTTAATCTCTCACTCGGCTGTGATGCCTATGACCATTCCTCCACCCACATGCACATGTGCATAGACTGTACAGTGATAAACACAGATACTGTGTTTGTGTGAAATGTCCTTAGCAGCTGGAGGTATTCCCAGATAAGCAATATTTGCCGTAGGGTCTGTAATTACAACATGTTTTCATCATCAGACATTAGTCTCTTCTTTTCATGTCTTTTCTTTTAATAACTCCCCTATTTGTCAAAACTGTTCCCAGGCGATGCCCCTGCCTCCTGGCAAATATCCTAGTATAGTTGAGGTTAATTGTTTAGACTGTTTCACTCCCACTCACCACACCAGTGGGAGAGCAGGTATATTAAAGGAAACTTCTTTTCCTTTCAGCTTGTCCCTTTTTTCAGGGGTTGCCACAGCGGTTCAACAATTTCCATCTCGCCGTGTTCCTTTTTCTACTTTCTTCTACTCTAACTCCAACTACCTCCATGTTCTCTCTCACTGCATCCATCAATGTCCTTGTCCCCTACCTGATAGGTCCATCGCTAGAATTCTTCTACCAATATAACCACTGTCCCTCCTCTGAACGTGTCAGGTATTTTAAAGCACTGTTCCGACCTTTTTTTGCGCCATGGACCGGTTAAATGTCGCATACCCGTCGTTAAGTTGTGGCAGATCAATACCCTTTAATAAAATTAAATTTTTGTGTTCGGAAATATTTTCCTACCTATAAAATCTTCCTACCCAAATTAACTATGCATTGGCACAACAAGGATTTCTCCAGAATCTTGATTCAATGACTCTCATTTTGAGTTTATTGTTGTTGTCTTCACTGAGAAAATATTTTCTTATCAAAAATAGTTGCATCATTGATGATGCAATCCTAAGTTCTTTTGTTGATATGGGTATGGATCAAGTGAAAGTAATAACCAGATGGGATCAAAACGAAACACTTTTTCTCTGTGGCTCGACACCAATTCACCCACGGACTGGTACCAGTCCCCGGTCCAGTGGTTGGGAACCACTGTATTAAATGGATGCAAAAAAATTTGGCTTGCTGTTTAGTGAAATGATTGTGCGTCCTCTAATGTAATATCGGTACAAAAGACAGAAGTGATTCAATTGAAAATAACATTGTCCTTATTTTAACCTTTTCATCTGCAAATACAAGAAATAATTTAACCATTGGAGATTAGAGATTGGAACTAGATAAGAGAAAGTGACCCTGAGATAAACCAGCTTCAGCCACCAGCCATTACTGATGGCTGGATAGCTAAATGTAGCCCAGAGCTCTGAGAAGCTGTATACCTCCAATGAAAGGTCCCACCAGAACTTGAAATGTAGTCTTCATTACTGTTTATTAAATTCCATACAATTTTACCCATCTTCCTGCAAAGCAGAGCAGTAACTGCCAGCATTTTCTGCCCTTGACCCATTTGTTCTAATATCTGTGATTTGTAATTTTCCATTAAAAGCCTCTTCCTAGGCCTAGTCTTTTGCTCGCTTGTCTTTATACTTGTCTGTCCAGAGGAATCCGCCTGGGTTGGCAGTGCACACTGAATGTGACCTGAGTGCAGCTCACCTCATTCTCCTCTGCTCTCCCCCTCTCCTCCCTTCCTATTTTCCCTGTCTCCCCTTTCTTTCCTCCTTGACTTCTCCTTTCCAACCCTCCACCCCCACTGTCTGTGTCAGCAGAGCTCTCAGCTTTCAGCAGAAAAGCAATATAACACACATACACATGCATGCTGATAATTTACAATTCATCCAGCATGATACACATTAAAGAAAACTGAGCGACTCCAGAAGGTTCCGCAGATTATTTCAGGACACATCCATCTGGTAGAAACTTGTGTTTCCACACAAACAAATCACTGGCTGACCGAAATGTCAGACTGCCTCAAAGCACATTTGCTGAGCTAAAACATTAAGGAGACGCTGTAGCAGAAGCCTCTAATTTTACCCATCTGCAATGGCACAAAACTGCTTGATATTCTATTAAAATGACATTAGAATTACAAAAAAAAAAAAATTCTACTGGTTTGTCACAGAAAAATTAGTCATCATGTTACTCACCCTGCTAGGGTGTTTTATTGTAACCTACAGGTTCCTCGTAGGAGGCACAAGATCTTTTTTTCTTACTCTAATTGCTTTTGTCTCTTGTGTGTCTGCTGAAGATGTCTCAGTCGTTTAGTTCAAGACCAGGAGAGAAACCAAACTGAACTTCCAAAAGAATCAGAATCAGTAATGTGTTAACACTAACTGTCAATGGTTGCACTAAGCAAAACAAATCAGATCTGATCATGTACACTTCACACTGACGGGCCATAAATTCTTCCAGACATATCGCCCCCCCCGGACAGATCTTGACCTCACGTCTTAGCGCCTCCCCCTTACCACTGCTCCGCCTCTCAATAGTCACTTGCTCACGTCAACAGATACTGGAGATAAAAGCACCTCGACGCACACACATGCCCTTATGGTTATTGACTGTATAAGGGGAGCAAAGATGTTAAGGAGGCACTTAGTGCTCCACAGTAACATCCTGTCTTGTCCACTGTGGTGGACCTTCTTACTAGTTAAGTAACATGTCAATGTGGCCAGCTTGCTGGCTGGATGTATGGATGGATTGATGGACCTAGCACCAACCACCAAGATAGAGACAAATATATAGACCGTAACTCCTTTACAGATGGTAAGGTTATGTGTAGTAATATGGAGACAGATGGGATGTACTGTATGCACCAAGAGACAAGGTTGGTACAGCACCTTGCCTTTCTGCAGGGTATTTGATTATAATACCAGTGACGAGGGCACTGTGACCTCCAGAGTAGTGATAATTGTGAAAAGTATCTGGTGCCAGAAACCTGAACCAGATTCCACGTGCAAAGAAGGTGGGACGGTGACTCTCAGAAGTGATTGCTCCTTCCTTTACGGTAAGGTTATGTGTAGTAATATTTAACCATGTGATGGTTAAATATTAATACTACTACTACTAATAATAATAATAATGATGCTAATGATACAATGTCCACATTAAAATATGTCAGAAATAATTTACAATCGGTCTTCTGAATGGAAAAAACAGATAATTGTATAGCTCTGTCGTATTACAGATGATGGTAGCAAGACAAGATGGGAGCTTCAGGTTGCCACTGGTAACACAGGGATGTGTCATAGCGAGGTGTGCACCTAATGTGTGGGTGTACCAGCAAGGGGGTGAGTGTCCAAATGTATCATTTATTCAACTCTAATAATTACTGTGTTTGCTCATTTATCTAGCCATCTTCCTTGAGTCTTGTTGTGCTTGCTCCTGTAATACAACATGAAGAAGTATTAAAAAAAAAAAAAAAAAAAAAAAAAAAAAGATATCTGGACATGCATGACTGTTCAGTTCACACTGACACCACTGTCATGCCCAAAAGCATTTTGTCAAAGCAGGGTGTTGTAGCCTGGCATGCAGCAGTTATGGGGAGTACAGGGGCGGAAATATATTACTCCTGACCAGTAATAATCACTTTGGGGAGATTAATAACGCATAAGACCCAGTAGAGTTTCTGAACAATATATCTGAGTGATTTAAGCAGGCAAACATAAACCATGTGGGTCTAACCGGCCATCTTTCACAGCCCATGCAGCATCAGAGCCACCAACGCCTTTTTAACCGTGGACACACAGCAGCAGCAGTAAATTGGTAGAAACGACTGATGTAGACATCAGGCTTCACCACTGCTCTCCTCTACAACGACTATTCCCATCAACACGAACTGACAAGAACATAGATTGTGTTACTACACTACTATATGTAACTACAGGGATTGGAGGAGAATCGCACACGCGGCCGGAGTCGGCTGCGACCGTGCACGCTGACTCGAATGAATGAAAGGAAGCAGAGGAAAATCGCGAACGCCTCCTGGCTGGAGGCGCGGATGTGCTGGCGTGGATTTACCCACCTTTTATCCAAGCAGCAGATCCACTCGGCCGCAGGAGACGAACTGGGAGATGCCCGCACCGCGACCATCTTCTCTGGCGCCGAGCGTGTGTGTGTGTTTGTGTGTGTGTCTGTGCGGTGATGCCGACAGAGGAGGCAACACTGTTGTGGTTGTCAATGAGTGAGCGCTCCGACGACTGACTGCATCCCTTCCCCGCCCCTCCCTCCGCCTGGAGCCGAGGCTCCCTCTCCACACTACAGCGTGATCGTGATGATGACGATGATGATGCTGCTAGTGCAGATGACCCCTGTCAGTCTACCTCAGTCATGCTTTCTACGGACAACTGCTGCGTCTGCGTTTAAATATAGAACTCCCAGAGGAACCATATACTTAATGTTGATCATCTTACCTGGGTCACTTTGAAAAAAGGTCTGCTAAATGTATAAATGTTATGTCTGCTTTTCTGCTCTGCACATTTCTTTTTCTTTCAACTTGTCCCTTTTTTTCCAGGGGTTGCCACAGCGAGTCAACAATTTCCATCTCCCCCTGTCCTCTGTATCCCCAACTCTAACTCCAACTACCTCCATGTCCTCCCTTACAGCATCCATCAATGACCTCTCCTACCTAGTAGCTCCATCTCCATCTCAAATTGTTTATATTGGAGTGTTGATAAAAGCTTTCAACCACATATCCATGTGAGCTGAGCTTCTTAAGCTTGACTGCGATAAAAACTAAAAACAGACAGAGACTGAGAGCTGTTGTTGAGGAAGAGCTTCGTGTGTGTCTTTCTACCATTCCTGCTTGGATATACAAGTTGTGTTCATTGAAACAGGCCCAGGTTTCACACTAAGTGAGTATAAATACATTTAGAAGTTGTTACCTATATGTATTATATGTACTTCGTTAAAATGTAATTTTGGTTGGTGGTGTGCCCCCCAGGATTTTTTAAATGTAAAAAATGTGCCGCGTCTCAAAAAAGGTTGAAAATCACTGCTCAAACCAGTGTCCTGTAAACCTTTCCCTTCACCTTAGCTGACTCTCTTCTATCACAGATCACTCCTGACTCTTTTCTCCAGTTGTTCCATCCAGACTCCACTCTATTCTTCTCCTCTCCTCCACAGTCTCCACTGCTCTGAACAGTTGATCCTCACTATCTAAACTCTTGCACCTTCACCATCTCTTCCATGCTGCCACTATACATTTCTTATATTGACAAGACTCTGTGGGATTTTCACAGAGGATGGATGTGAACACCTGTGCTTTTACAGCTTTGGCAGGCCAAAGTATTGGCAGTAAAAGGACTCATCAGAAAAACATTCTGGTGAGCATTAGGAAGGGAATGAAGGACGTGTCAGCATTTTTTTTTTCTCTCTGCTACAAAGCTTTTAGTCGCCTCATATTTAATTATCCTAATCCTTGCTGTCCAGATGAATATGACTCTGAAGAGAAAGAAGAGAAAGAGAATGCCTTTTGTTCCATGAGTTTAAAGCAAAATTGCCTTTATTCTAGTGTTAGTTTATGAAGCTGGTGTCTATGTCTGGCAGTGTAAAATCAACACAATTATCAATGCAATAATAGATATTAGAACTGTATATGTGGACATTTATTTATATTGATAAAATTATAATCTTTAATCTTGAATCCTGTATAATATAATCCCTTCACAATACATCTTTTTTTTTTAAAAATCCCTCATGATGAGACAAGATAAATTTATCCATCATAACCTAACCCCATAACTTTTGTTTGGAGACATGAAAATGTCAGGTAAACAAGGAAGCCGGTTCAAGACCACAAAGTCCTTGCAGCTTGGAAATTGTAGATGTAGGTCATATATTACTGTACAGGATGCAACAAGTTCCTAAAGTAACATTGTGTTCCTAATACATGTGTTTGTCTTTGCAGGTCACACTCTTGAAACTAGCACATCATCTGTTGGTGCCTCACTACAACATTCCACACCTTTGCCCATGATGCATGATCTTGTCATAATTCCAGACTTCCATAGGAGACTGGGATGGGTTTAAGTTAATAAATAGCAGTAAGGTTAAAAAGCTGTTTGAATCTATTCACTGCCCTGATTAAAAATATATTAGTTCTGCTGCAAAGGCTGCATATGTGAGGGCACCTGTTGAGATGACGTGTGAGAACCACTGATGTTTACGCTTCCTTTACTACAGCTGTTGGAAGTGGCACTTTGACATGCATGATTGCTCCTTCACTGGTGGTTAAACAAGCAGGTTTTCTTTACATAGTAATTAACTGTGAGCACATCTGAGTGTACAGTACACACACGCATGCACTGCTGTTGAAGGTAGTTCATTTGAATAAGTCATAAAACTCAATTGCTCACATCCCCATCACTTATTTTACCTATGTGAGCTGAGGTGCACGTGGAATTGGTTCGCATAATTTAAGATGTCATTCACCCATAGGTTTAAGCTTGAGTGAAAAGAAAATGGACACATATATAACGTCAAACACTGCATTAGCACTTTGAACTGTATCTGCAGTAGTGATAAAAATCACAAGATAAAGATAAATTACTCTTTACTACAGTATTAAAAAGAAGACTCCATATTCACATAACAATAAAGAAGTAATATACACTTTGGATTAATGTAAGATAACGTTAAAGATTAAAAAAATAATTTAAGTGTTTATTTCTGTTGGTAAAATATCAAAACAGAGTATCATTGCCCTCTAGTGGACATTTGTGCAGTTGCCGCACATGTGTTAAGAGATTTATTTTTTTCCATAAATATTAAACGTAAAAGAAACAGTCCATCATTCAAATTGCTACACTACAATTAGGGGATACTATTTTAATTAGATTTAACCACTTCACAGCAGCTATGAACAGTAATGTGTGGCAGTTAAATAGACTCCACCAGACCACCTAAACCAGTGGTGCCCAACCATTGGTGCTGGGGAATGGTACCGGTCTGTTGGCCGCAGAGAAATAATGTTTCCTTTTGGCCCCATCTGGCTATTACTTCCACTTGATCCATACCCATATCGACAAAAGAACTGAACAATAGAATGGCTAAGATTCCATCATCAATAATGCAACTATATTTGATTAGGAAATATTTTCTCAGTGAAGACAATAAACTCAAAATAATGCCAGTCTGGTAGTGGGAAGTTATAGGCTGTGTTCATTCGGGTAGGATGATTTTATAGGTAGGAAAATATTTCATAACACGCAAAATTTCATTTTATTAAAGGGTATTTATCTGCCACAACTTAAGGACTGGTCCGTGAAAACAATACGAGACATTTAACTGGTTCGTGGAGCAAAAAAGGTTGGAGAACACTGACCTAAACTACCATCACTACCATTGCCAAATGTTTGGGGGTGCCTCAGGCCTGTATTAATACTAATCCCACCTTAGTGACTAAATTGACACGTTGACAACTGCACACTATGACAGACAATAGAGAAAGACAAACCTGTATTGACCTTCCGTCTGCTCATTAACACTATATAATCTCCCTCTGCTTCAACAGATACAACCACACTTAATGTGTTTATGATTTATTTATGACACAGGCACATCCCCATTCATGTAGGAGTGTTGAAATCCACGTAAAATTTACTTCTACAACTTACAATTATCCAGTGCTTCATCTAGGATGAATTTCTCTCCTTTGTCTGTGTCTACACTCACTCACTCATTATCTTTCAGCCTGAGTAAACGTTCTCCACCATCGACAGTGACATCATTCCCTCATCTACAAACTCCACTTAAACTTCACTCCCCAACCTTCCCTTTCTTTCTTGCCTCTCCTGGTTAGCCTGATTCAGACGACGGTTTTTGTGATTGGCTAGTATTTATATCAACTAGGTCCCAGTGCCACCTGGGACAGCAGGACTCCAAATGAATCCAGGTCACAGCAAGCAGAACCATTCTCTGGCTCTGCACTGATCAGATCAGTCCAGTCCAGTTCGGTCCAGTCCATCTGCCACAGGAGCCAGCTTCGGAGACAGACACAGGCTCTGCATCGACTCGTGCACTGGCATCTCACACATTAACACAGGTAGGCACACACGCACCCACACGCACCCACACACACACATCTGGCAGTGCTGCATCACTGCTCTGGTTCCGTCAGACGAAAACATTTAGGTAGAGCAGGATCAGGCTGTCTGCTCTGACTAGGCGCATGTACAACACTAAACAACGCACAGATTTTTTTTACCTCTGCGTCCGGAGAGATGAGAAGGGTTTACAGCAGATGGTAGGGCAGGCAGTGATGCTGGAACACAAGAAAAGGTAAGAGTAAGTAGTTGTTTGCATGAAAAACAAACTGTCTGTATACATGCGCTGAGCTCATTACATTGATTTTAAATTACAGTTTTTCAGTCTTATATTGTACATCCAGTGTGTCATTTTCCTTTAGTTTTTTTATCTTTTGCATGTAAAGAACAAGGACAGATTTTTGTACTTTGTTTTTTAAGCAAATCTCATTAAAATAACTCACTACATTTTTCCCCTTTTATCTTATAGTAGAAATGTTTGATTAAAGTAAATGCATTTAAGTATTGCACATATTGCACTACATATATATTTACTTTTAAATCACCTTAACTGGAAAAAAATACATAGCATTTTGCTTGAAACTGACAAAAAAAGACTGAATTCAAAAGAGCCTGACTATTCTCATATTTTCCCACTATTTTCCATTAAATATATCTGAAAGAATATTTACAAGATAAATAAATATATATACACTTATAATATAAGGGTTTAAACGTCCTCTTTTTTAAGGAATTCGCTGTTTTGAGTGAAGAACATACTGTACAGTACATACAAAGCCCTAATGTGTACAGTATAGCCTTAGAAATGTATGTCATATAGCACACATAAAGAAAACTAACGTAGGGAGAATTTTAGGTAATTTAATAGAATTTTAATAAAAGTTTTTTTTTTGTAGATATCTAAGTTTCCCAGTTGCAACGATACGTATTTACGTTTTGTTTTTGTTTTTTTCAAATAATTATTAATTTTCCTGTGTTTTAAAAAAAATTAGGCTAATTAGTTTTAAATCATGACATTGCGAATTCAAGAAGTGTAAACAATAAAGAATACAGTTATTACCTCATAAATTATTTTTGTTTATTTGAATTGTTTTAATGACGTCACAAGAGCTTCCGTTACCCCCGCTGAAATATATACCTTTATGTATAAATTATAAATTATTGACGAAATGAACACTTTCTGACAACAATTAAACTTACAATATCTATAAGAATGTACTTAGAAAGTTAGCTAACTGACTTACTGCTCGTGCTTTAGTCGGTGTGTAGTCGTTTAAACAGGATTACACGGACATAATCCGTTTGGAGACAGAGACAATTTACAGACATGAGTAGCCATCTGTCTGCACTTATCACAGTAAACCGTCACCGCTGACTGTGACCAGACAAGACTCTTACTGTGATATTAAACCTGGCAGAAAGTAGGACAATGAAGGACTGCGAAAAAGGACGGCGTACCTTAATATTTTCTTGTTGTTTCGTGAGTAGTCTTGGCAAATAAGGTTAATTACTTAAATTGCGCTCACCTGACACAACTCGGTGACCCGAGATTTGTGGCGTTTATGGTGTGTCGTAATTTCCAGTATTTTGCGATAATTATCCAAAAGGCAAACGTCAGAACGCATTTATGTTATCAAACCGAATCATTTTGACTATATTTTGTTAGTATGTATGATATAGTTAAGAGATATTATCATAAAATGAAATCCTGTTTAATTTAAACGAATATATTCCGTATAAAATAGTCAATTCTATATGTTTTTATCTCACATGATCATATTATGAAATATACGACTTTGCTCCTGCTATTATAAATATAAGTATTACATAAATAATGTATGCTATAAAATATAAAAGGGGTTTTTCCAGCTCCATCTCTCTTTATTGATAAATCTCTCCAGGAACACTTAAATGCAACATCAGTGCTTCTCAAACAGTGCTGGTCAATTCTCCTGTGCTAATTGATTATGTTAAATTCCATGTGCTTCGTTAGCAGTTTCAGAAGCTCAGATTTCCCATTTTACATAGTAAGTATGAGAAACCTGCTGGTTTAGTTACTTTAACCAAATTTTGGAGTTTTTAGACTGGGTGGAGACTGACTGTGTTTTCTGATTCGCCGCTGCCTTAATGACAACACAAGGCACCTGTGAAAAGTGTGACAGTGATTAAGCATTGTTGAAAATTGTGTTTCAGGTGCTTCATTCTCTGAAATCAGGTCGTGATGTTGTGAGAACAAGAGCCTGTCTTCATGCGTTGAAATACTAAATCATCCAGCATACAACTTGCCATTTAACCAGCAAACCCTCCCAACATTATCTACCTGCTCAACCTTTTCCATAGTACTCCAAAGTTTAGTACTTTTAGTTTGTTTTCAAACTCCAAGGCGCCTTTTTTTTCCAATGATGAGAACCGACAGCAAAGGCCGAAGTGCCTCCCCTCACAGGATAACCTACAAATCTGACTTCCATGCCATCAAGTGTTCATTTGATGCCAGTACTTTTCTACAGCAAGGAACCAAAGGTGTTGCAGCCTCTCCCAATGCACACTGCACCAATAGGCCAACCAGCATGTCAGATCCTATAGTGTGCCACACCAGCACTGGGAGCTCGGGAAGACTCCTCAGCACCAGAGGGACCAAGATCAGAGACAACATTTTCCTCAAAATGGACAGCAATCAGCTGAGGCAAGATGGTGGCTCACTTCTCAGTACTGGCTCCACACCAGCGTTCTCTCCTCTAAACTCTGGCCTACAGATGCATATTTCCCCGTTTGCATGTTCGAGACGTTTAATATTGAGTTCTTCGTCATCTGTTCTGAGCACGGCGGCTGGGATTCCTTCATCAGGAGGTTCATTGCAGGAGAAAACTTCCAAAGGAGATGAGATGATGAATATTGACAGAGCTGCACTAGCTCAGAAATTCTCAGTTACCAGAAGGTTGTTTGAAGCCAGAGGGATGGAGATTGGAGGGATTTTCAGACCTGTAACTGACAGAGGAGGTAAGAGCAGCACTGATGGGAAAGTAGAAGAAAAGGAGGAACGTAGTGAAGATGAAGCAGGCGTGTCGAGAAACCAGGATTGCTTTGATAAAGAAAAATCTATTAGCCTTCCAGTTATAAATTTTTCCTTAACCAAACCTCTTTCACCCTCAGCGATGAAGAGTCACTGTAGTTCGCCTGAATTGCACGACCATGGGGAGACACCAGCTAACGACTCTTCTCGATCCTATCTCGGCAATTATTATGAAACAAATGGAAATCAGGCAGAGGAGAATGGGCCAGACAGCACCAGTCTTAACCCCTGTTTGACTCCAGAGCCATTGAGAGCAGAACTGGTCCACGTTAACACCGAGTCATCAGAGAGTGATGGGAATGAAGAGGAAATTGATCAGAAGGTGGTCACAGAATCGCCTGTGGATGAGGAAGAGGAGGAGGAGGAGGAGGAGAGTTTGGAAATGTTGGTGGATGATGTTTTTGAAGAGTCAGATTTAGAAACAGCAGCTGGAATGATGGAAAGGATAGAAGAACACAGACCAGTCTCCCTCTCTGAGAAGTATCGGAGGCTGACCCCCATCACTGTGCCTTGTACAAAGCAGACAGAAGGTGGCGGAGTTGGTGGAGAAGACAAGTATGAGCAGGTGGCTGAACCATGGGAGGGTGAGAGGGAGGAGAGAACGGTAGAGCACGTTTCACAAGCAAAGGAGAAGTCAACAGAAAATGTTTACACGGACACGAGAGGGGCAGATATAGAAGTGGACAATGCAGCTGGGAGTAAAGGGAACAGACCAATGGAAGGAGAGGACGCTCTAAAGGAAAGTGAGGAGAAAAGCATTGGTGAGAGAAGCATTGAAGAGCATGGAGCAAACGGAGTGATTGACAGTTTTGAAAAGGAAGTGAAAATGACATGTAAAGGTGAGACGTTGATTGGCAAAGGACAAAGTGTTGGACTGGATGATGATATATGTGACATGGGGGACGTGACAGAAGCTGATGACATTTTTGAGAAAGAGGAGGATTCAGTGTGTGAACACTGTCCGGCAGAACAGTCAACAGCACCAAAAAAAGCAGGGAATCTGGACTATGAAGAAATCCCAGGAATTGCAGTGCAGGATGATGAGGAAGGCTCAGGAACGAGGAAGGTGACGTTTTCTACCGCACCAATCAAGGTGAGATATTTTAAATGTTCCAAAAAAATTTCATAAAAAATACTAATAACATTCATGTTCCTTTTGGAATAGCAACTTGAGGAGAATTGTGTCACTTTCTCCTCCACAAATCCGCACAAGACAGGTCTCTCAGCCTTAAGCTACATTTCTCATGTATTGAGTGAAGGGAAGAAAAACAAGATCACACATGTTTCTCCCTGTCGGCATTGGCTCCAACGTGGTGCAGATATCATTTATCAAAACATACCTGTGGACCGAACAGTCACATGACAAAATCAAAGTCTTGCACAGGGGAGGACTGAGAATCTATCAGTGACGCATGGGCTTGTTGACACGCTGAGATCTTATGATGCGATCCAATAATTCACATTGTGCCATTTACATAATCCTTTGCACCTCCAGATTTGTCAATTCTCTCCTCCTCCCACTGATAGATTTGTCAACATAAACATGGTCTTGTTGTGTCAATAGCTGCAGATGGTTCTCGCTACCATCTGATTGCAACACATGCTACCAGCTACGGGGGCCCAGATTAATGAGCTGACAATGCCAAAAGATGATTCAGCTGTAGATATATGGTTTTTTTTCGTATCCTGCAGGTGTATACCACTTATTCCAATGCCGAGTACGACAGACAGAATGAGGACATCGACCCTGTCGCCGCGTCTGCTGAATACGAGCTGGAGAAGAGGCTGGACAAGATGGTCGTCTTTCCAGTGGAGATTGAAAAGGGTGTGAAGTTTGTACCAATCATTTTCTTTCGGCACCTGTGTCTGTAAAATTCTGCATAGGACAGTAGTGAGATCTGCTATGACGGCTGGTTTGGAGTGATTCTACATCTTTTCTCCAGGTAAGGAAGGTCTGGGCATCAGCATCATTGGAATGGGTGTTGGAGCTGACCAAGGACTGGAGAAACTGGGGATCTTTGTCAAGATGGTGAATGAAGGAGGGCCAACACAGAAGGATGGAAGGTGAGTGTCAGTGTCCTGTTTTAAACTGGATCTCCATGATTTATTTTTCTTATGAATTTGGTGTTTTTTTTTTTTGGTTTTTTTTTTTCAGAATTAAAGTGAATGACCAGATAGTGGAGGTGGATGGAGTGAGTTTGGTCGGAGTCTCCCAGCTGTTTGCAGCGACTGTGCTCAAGAACACATCAGGCCTGGTCAAGTTAGTAGAAGGATCTCGACTAAAACAAAGTTCAATAAGAAATAGTGTTAATATTGCTCTTACTATTGCAACAATTAGACATTATCGTACATTTATATATGACATTACATACGCCATTGTGCTGTTTATTCATACTTTTAATTAGATGTTAGATAATTGTTTGATTTTGATTTAATATTGTAAGGAAATGACAGTAATGAATAAAAATATGATTTCTAGCTTTGTGGCTTTCAGCTTGACAAACTACTGTCAGGGACATCTGTGGTTAGACCTGTCAGATAGTCTAATTGTTTCTGGGTGCAGGTTCCTCATCGGTCGTGAAAAAGACGGAGTGGAGAGTGAGGTGGCCCGACTGATCAATGAAAGCCTGGAAATGGAGAAACCCTCCAGAGAGGTGCGGTTCTCCTGGACAGGTCGAAGATCTTCGAAGTTATTGGCATTACACCCATTTTGTGTATTGTTTGTGCATTGAAATAAAGAGAGATGGAGCAGAAGAACATGAGGAGAATGATGGAAGTGGGTCTGAAAGAGGCTCGGTCACAGAGTGGGTGGAGGAGGAGGAGGAGGAGGAGGAGGATAATCAAGAAGAGGATGATGTGACGGTGCTTTCAAGTCTGGACAGTCACCAACTCTGCCTTAAGTACCAGCAGGTAAAGATTCACCATAATAAATATCTCTAAATTGTTTTTTGTAATCTTTCAAATAAACCCTTTGACGTCCACTTCCTTTGTGTCTGTGCTGTCGTAGCTACAGTTGAAACTACGGAATAAAGCAGTCCAACTACATCACGCCAGAGATAAGGTGGGTCTCTTCACACAAGCCGATAATTGTACTGTCTCTCCTTTTTTTTTTTATTAGCTATTTGGATCAGTCTGACCTACTTACACTTTTATGAGGTTTGAGCGTGAAGTTACTAGGACAAAGGCCGCCTTCCACTGATTGTCACCGTCAGCCCTTCTTCTCTGTCTTTGCCTTGAAGTGATCTTCACTCATTTTCTGTTTTCTAAGAATAGTCTAGAGGGAGAAGGTTTTTAGTTTTTCCCACTTATTGTCCCATTTCCTCTCCAGATGAAGTCACCAATGCTGTTTTTTTTTTTTTTTTTCAGTTAAAGACGTTTGAGGAGCAGCAGGCCACTTGGGAGAATCAGAAGACCCAGCTGGTGCAGAGAGCAGAAGATGCAGAGGACAAAGCTGAAAAACTAGACAAGTAAAGTTATTTCTTCAAAAACAACTATTGTAAAGTTATTTCCAGGTTGGGATTTCAAAGCCATGTGAAAGTCTGGGATTTAAAAAAAGGGCTCATCTTGGCCGAAACATTAGAAAATGTTCTGTTCTGAACATTTTTTTTTTCCCACAGGTATTGGCAGGAGGCCCAGACACTGTGCAGGGTGGTGAGCCAGAGACTGGCCGATGCCCAGAGCCAGTCTGAAAGCCTTGAGATTAAATACAGTAAAGCCAAGAGACTGGTCAGAGAATGCCAGAGCAGGTATTTACCAAGTTTAAACTCACAGATGAAGAGAACTCGAATGCACAAAATGTAAATTTGACTGATTTTTATACCTTGAATTTGGGGTGGGTTAGGGAAGAGGAGAGGGAAAAAAGAGAATCAGAGCTGAGGAGAGAGATGGAGGAGAGGGATAAGGAGCACAGAGACGTGGTTGAGAGGCTGCAGATGAAGGTTAGAGTTGACCTCAATCCTAAATGGATTTGCTCAATTATTTGTTTTGTTGTTTGTTTTTTTTTTAACACTATTTTATTGCAGATGGCACAGCTGGAGAAGAAGGAGCCATTAATGGAGAGGAGGAACCAATGTGTGAACTCTTCACTTATGAGTTTGTACTTCATCCACACTTTTAGCCATTTAGTTTTCTATAATTCTGGATGTTAAGTTTGAGCAGAGGTCGGGGCTCTCCACAACTGTCACCCAAATCCCAATGCACCATCCTGTAGGTGGTGAGCCCACTGGAATAAATGAAATATATTCATATTTTCATATATTCTGGTCCCAGGTCCAGACTGGCTCATCCCTGTCCCAGACACAGACCGGTTAGACTCCAGTGCTCACAAAGCCAGAGCTCAGCTGGCCCAGAAATCTAAGCGCCATCCACCGTCCCGAGACAAACTACGAGAAAGTTTTAGAAAAGAGGTAAATTATTTAAAAAAAAAAAAAACTTAGATCACCAGGCACCAGATCAGGTCTTTAAAATGTGGACTTTTTGATGTCTTTAGGAAGAGATGCAGAAATCCCAGGGAGGTCAGCCGCTGTCAGCTCCTACGCTGGTACAGAGGAGCAGCAGGAGTGATTTGTCCAGTACCTCCTCCTGCTCTGCCCTCAGTCCTCTCCCTCCTCCCACCCTGGTCTTCACTCCTCCCATTTACATCACAGACGTGACAGCATCTCCAAGCAAGTCTTTATCATCAAGGAAGACCAAAAAAAGGTTCCCAGACTTCAGGTGAAGACTTTTGCATTCTCCATTCACGAGGTTGTAAACAGTGGACATTGACATTTTGATAAAATTTGTCGTCTTATCTTTCCCAGTGGTCTTCGTAAGTCTCTCAGCAAACGGAAAAGTGAGAAACACAGCAGGAGGTCATTTAACAGGTGTGTGGATTCATCATGAACACAAAGTGTGATAAAAATGTTCTTATTCTGTAAATTCTGTTTACAAACTAATTTTAATATATTTATTGTTTTAAAGCCGTGGTTCGTGTGGGGACCTGCAGTCTGCCAACGCTGGAGTGTCTCCATCGGACTCCATCACCTCCATGCCCTCCTGCTTGCCCTTTCCTTGGTTTGGGGAGAAAGGCAGAGAGAAAGTAGAAGAGGGGAAAGAGAGAGGCAGAGTATTTGTCCGGTCGGTCTCCAGCAGCAGTTTGCCGTACATGACCACCACCGGCAGAAGAGACCAGGTAGGACGACAATGAAGTGACTATCGTCACTACGCCATGGAGAACCAGGCTCCATGATGACTTACACTTTTCTCAAAGACACATTTCCTTCTCGATACAGTAAAGGGAGACACTGTGATGGAAAGGTACTATAGGCAGCCCAGATTTCTGTTTTTGGTTCCAGAGTGTGGGCTCCTCAGTGGGCAGCTGCAGCAGGGTGGGACACTCCTCTGATCACTCCCTCTCTGGACACTCTCACACTTTCACCTTTTCTTCCACTGAGGTGAGATTATACCAGGCATGGCCAAACTAAGGCCTGGGGACCTAATGTGGCCTGTTCAGCTCTGTTATCCGTCCAGCTAATCTCCTTCAAGTTGTAAAAATTGGTTTATATCGTAATCAGACTTGTGACCTTTCCTGCAATTCCCATAGTTTGACTATAGATGGCCTAAACACTGTTAGAATCATTTTAGCATAAAGCGCTCCGTCTCTCCTTAATCGGGCCCACCTGTCTAACTTTTTGACCATTCCTGTCCCACAAGTCAAATAGTTTGTTCATGCCTGACTTATAATATACTTCTTCGTTTCTGTCTGTCCTCTACTGGTTTTGTTCTCCCTCTCTGCACTCTTTCATTCTGTCTTTGACTTTTGTCCCCACTGGCACTGATGTCCCCACAGACATTGGACGATGACCCGGTTCCCAGCAATAACAACAACCTGTGGCAGAGTCAGCCGGTGCTGGAGTGGGACGGTCAGCAGGTCTGTCTGTGGTTAAGAGCCATGAATATGGAACAGTACATCTCTGAGTTTGCCAACAGAGGTGTGGACGGTACGCAGCTGCTCAACATGGACACTGACAAACTCAAGGCAAGTTCTCTGGTCATCTCATTTGGTTGTCCTTATTATTAAAAAGACACTGTTTGACTCTCTGAAATATGTTCTGTTGTTGAAGGATAATGTATAAAATAAAGAAATGTATCTAAAATTGTATTTTTGTGTTCAGTTCACATACAGTGATTAACCTTGGCAGTTCTTTTATCGTAAGATCTGTGTTTTACCTGTACCTAAACCTTAAAAATCCTCTGAGCTCCATTCTAATTTCCAAAGTTTTACGTTTTATGTTTTTTCTCACCAACACCAGGCCCTGGGTGTGTGCAATCAAAGCGACCGTTCCGTACTCAAGAAAAAGCTGAAGGAGATGAAGAAGAGGGAGGATAAAGAGCAGAGGAAACTAGAAAAGAAGCAGAAGGAGGAAAAACCAAGGGACAAGGACACGGTTTCAGACAAAGAGAATGATGGCAAAGATAAAGCAAAGGCAGTGATGGACACTTTGGTGAAAGACGTAAGGCGTGGTCAAAAAACAATAAGAACTGAGTCTCTACTTTGAGAGAGGATGCACTACCAGCAGGGGGCGTGTTTTTACTCTAGTAATTATTTTTGTTTAATGGTAAGGTTCATCAATAGGGACACAGTGGTTTTCAGTGAAAGTTGCCCTGTGTCACATAAAGACATATTTTCAGAGCTGGGTTTTGTTTGTATTTTTTTTTTAAACGGTTTAGTTAAGTTTTAATATTTTTTATTAACTTAAATTATCTTCAGTGCTGATTCATGAGTTGGTTTTAAAGCATTGGGGTATTTGTGTAAATGTTTTATTTATATAATAAATAATGCTCTCAAATATCCTGCTGTTGTATGGATATGTCCAGATTAAGACTTAAAATTAAGCCAATTAGACAAAGACATTTCTTTATTTAAAAATCAAATCCTCACAAAATTTCCATATCACACTGAATTCATGGTGAATTCCTATTGGTCGTCATAGTCTGGTGACTGAGTTGCTTAGTCTGAAGTGCTTTGGACCAAATATCTATCTTTTACTTTGAATTTTCTGTTATTTACACAGAACTTGACATTTAAACATGTGTTTAGACCCTGTGGTCTGTAGGGCATGTAACAGAAAGGAATAGAACAATAAATACAAAACATTAGACTTGGGGGAAAAAAAAAGTCACATGAACTGAAGGGCTTTAACAGAAAGCAGTAGTGGTGCTGAACCATTTGCACCCATTCTCTGATTTAGATATTTACATTTCAAGCTGTGCAAATGGAAGAATGAAAAAAAAAATACAAAATCTGCTTGCAGTCAGAATCCATTGGCGATTAAGAATATAATTCTTTTTCACGCCAGGTTGTCATCCAAGGCTTCTTGATCAGGTTTTCCCTGTCACTGTTCCTGGTGTTTTCTCTGTCCTCTCGCTTGATCCAAACTTCGTTGTAAGTGGGAAGCTTGTCTTCATGTTTGGCATGCTTAGAAAAGCAGGACTGTGAAAAAAGACAAACAGTTTTAATGTTTAGGAATTTTCTTTTTTTTACTGCAAGAGTTAGAAAGTAAGCAAAAGTGAGACGGTATAAGACAATTGGTCATTATCACAGAGCAAAAATAAAGACAGTGATTTATATAAAAAGATTCCACAAAGCCAAGTTACCAAGCAAAGAACAATGAATAGTTGCAAAGCAGTTCAGGGAGCCATTAAGATTCAAATAATCAGCGCCTCTGACCATGCAGGTGAAAAAAGTCCAAGAGTTGCATGTGAAAAATAGCATTCATATCATTGTGCAAAAACTAGCCACAGCCCTTATACCAACTCAAGGGGACGGGGGAGGTTTCTGCAGCAGGAGGATCAGAAAGAGAAGTTTCACTCATTAATTTCAGGCCAGGAATTTTTTTTTTTTTACCCTCTCTCTGTTATGCATTTGACGTAAGGGTCTCTTTTTCTGGTGGGACATCTTTATTCTTTTTTCCAAAGACTCCACACTGAGAAGAGGCAAAGTGTTAGAAAATGTCTGGGCTTCACTATGTCGTGGCTTCCACCTACAACTGGAACTTTCCAGCCTAAGGTAGAATAATGGATTATGCACTAGGCAATGGACGTGTAACTGTGTTTACCAGGACTTTCAGTAGCTGTTTAAGAACTTACCTTCCACAGTAGGAAAGCCAGCAGACCCAACAACAGCAGGAGGAGTAGGATGGTCAGCAGTATGATCCACCATGCTACTCCTCCATATTGGGAAGACATACGTGTCTCTGGGAACACTGTCATTGTCACCTGTGCAACACAATACAGCATTAAAAAAATGGTTTCTTATGCAGATTAATACAATATTACATGTTTTTCTCGCTCTTCTCGCTCTATTACCTGTGCTTCTGCATTTGGTAGGAACGTGTTCTTTGCAGTGCTGTCAACGTGTAGTGAAGCCTTTACTATTACCTCAACGTGATGATAACTGGAATATTCCTGTGCAGGGAAAACAGTGACTCAGTTGTGATGTTATCACAGCCAAGAAAACAAATATAGAGATGGTTTTACACTATATGAATTGATTAAAAAAGGACAATCCTTGTTTTTTTACCTCAATAAAAGTCCCGTTCCAGAGGCGAGAATGCAAAGTAACCAGTGCATTACTTTCCAGGCCCCGCAGTGGACACTTAATGGTGACACATTTGGCTCCATTTTCACATGACTACCATCACAAAAAAAAATTAGGAAACGTGATGTCTCACCTATTTTACAGTTAGAAAAAAAGATATTCAAATGTTACAAGTATTTACCAGAGTTATTGATTTCTTTGACTCGTAACGAGCAATGGTGCCCTCTCCAACTCCACCAGGAGTGGCCGATCTTCTCGATCTTGTCCGACTTGGTTCCTAAAAATCAATTTTTTTTTATTTTTTATTATGAAACTGGACTTCTTCTCAAAAAAGAACAGAGCAGAGCAGTGAGTTTTACTGACCAGGCCAAGACTGTTGATCTCACTTTTAGGACTGCAGTCGATTTGTTCAACTCCTGTAGTGCTGACCTTCATCAGGTACAGAAGCCACTTTCCCTTATGTATGGCTTCTGGCCACCTGATGTTCAACTCTGCGCTGCCATAGTCTTTCAAGCGTTTACCCAAGTTTATTATCTGTTTGAAAATATACATTTATTACAAAAAAAAATCCAAAATGACAATAATTGTCAAATAATAATAACTTTTTACATGTTTACTCACTCTAAACTGATGAGTGATGGCACTGCCAATGTCACTCTCTGTTTTCATGGCAGCCTCACCCTTGACTTTTCCTGAAAAGTAGACCTGAGACGGGTGGATTTGTCTGAGAAAATGAAATCCAAAGTTAATGAACTGTGAACTATTGGTCTTTGTTGGCCTTTGTGTACTGTACGTGTTGGAATGCATCTTTCTTACCCAGACACGGACAGCTGTAATGCAATGGCCACCTTTGCCTTAGCTTTGACAGGCGCTATGTTCTTCTGTTCACTTGTCCTGTTTAATGAGAGATCACACTAGCTGTTCAAACATGGTTTATTACACTGTATTACATTTCAGCTGACTGGAAATTTGGTTCAATTAATAGGATAAATATACAAAACACCTTAACATATAGACACGTTAAATGTATTTAAGCGTAATAACTAAATACATAGCAAATAAAATAATGACAATACATTAAAGTGAAGGAATATACTGACGTTTCTAGCTGGAGATCAATCTCTAGTTCTGTCTTGTTGGAAGAGATGCCTGCAGTTCCCAAAATAATGTAGACGATTGCCTAAACAAACAGACACACAGTTTATCAGCTTGAACTTGCCTGGTGACGGAGACTGTGAAAGAGACAATGTCTTTTCTCCTACCTCTGCGTTCTTTTTGAAGGGGTTTCCCAGGTCGCAATCTAATTTTGAACCATCTTTGTTGGCTATACAGCTTACATGCCGCTCCTACAGGTGAAAACACACACTGGTCAGAACTAGTGTGTGTATGTAGCAGATGGATTGTCAGAGGAAAAGAGACTCACACTTGGTAGAAGGTAATATTCAGAGTATGCCAGGGAGCGAGGGAAGGTTGCAGTGAAAGAGGCTTCATGGGCGTCATCTCCATTGAGATTAGTAACTTTGACCTCCAAAGCAATGTCCTTCTGACTGCTGAGAGAGATCAGCGGCATTCCGTTGTCCCTTTGATGCAGAGAGTTAGAAGTTAAAAGGTTTTATCAAACGGAATAAAAGTTTATATCAAAGCGTTAGGAGTGTGCTGACATGCACATGCATGTACCCACTTACAGTTTTAATGGAACGAAGGGTTCCCCGGCAGTCGCCATGTGGCCGTAGCGATATGTCAGCTCTAATTTGCTTTCGCACAAATTATCCTCGCCACATCCCTTCTTCAAGAACTGCACCTGTAAATACGAAAAGTATTACGAAGGGGCTCTTTGTGTATACCGTAATTTCCGGACTATAAGCTGCAACTTTTGTCAAACAATTTCAACACTGCGGCTTATGCAGAGATGCAGCTAATGTATGCATTTTTTCTAACTGTTCAAGCAGAAAAGGTAAGAGTGAGACAGGTGGTGTTGAGGAAGACACAAGTCACAACCGCCAATAAACACCATAGAAGAAGTTTAACGTACGGTAACACGCTTTGTACATGAATAAAATTAGCATAAACTGACCCTCATCATGGAAAATTCAAAAAGAATGGGTCACATGCGGCTTATAGTCAGGTGCGGGTTCTGTATGTATGTTTTTTTCCTTTAAAAAATTAAGTGCGGCTTATAGTCCGGAAATTACGGTAGATAGAAAGAACTTCATTAATCCCTGGGATGATTCTTTCAGGACAATATTACATTATAATCACATTATAATACGTACCACAGAACGGACGCTGGAAGGCTCCTTTGCATCCAGGACTGGGGTTAGAGGACCAGTGCTCTGTCTGCGTTTACGTTTGGCTTCCTGAATTTCCACAGATACGTCGATGGGAATTCCATGGAGCTTGTCTTTAATATTTGACTGTAAGACAACAATGTTAGACAGTGTAACACAACATTAAAAAAGAAATTTTATCAGGTGGTGACCCAAGCGAAAGATTGCAAGAGGGAGGGTCTAACCGGTATGATCAGCTGTCGCTGAACACATTGTTTAGCTCCTTTGCCGTTCAAGATGATGACACCTTTAGATTCATAGTTTTTGTCTGAGGAAGAGTCTGGGAAGATGGCACGAGAATTGAGACCAGGCTTCCTGTGGTCACTGTCTGCCTCCAGGGAGTAGGCGATCGCTAGAGAGGACAAGTCATGAAAGGAAGTTAACTTAGATAAAGTTGGGTTGAAGAAAGTGCAATGGGACAAAACGTACTTAGTTTGGGACTGTAGCTCTTTGGTTTGGCAGTGTAGCTGAAACAGGCCTGAAGTTCTAAGCTAGTGACAAAGAGAGAATCCTGTTAATCATTGACCCACTTTAACTTTGCTAGACCTAGATTTACGAGAACGAAACAAGTTTTTGATTCTATCAAAAAATACTCACCAGATACCTTTATCACAGTTCATATTTGTGAAATCAATGTTCTCTGGTGAGAATTTAACTTCTTTCTTTACATGAATTACTGGCCTTGTTCTAAAGGGACCAAACACAGATGACGGTCAGTAATAGTTGGACACATAATAAGAAAAGTCTTTCTCACAATTATGTGAAAAGTTTACTAACTTATAGACAAAAACGGCATCCGAGAGAGATCCCACTGCCAGGTCAGGGTAGGAGTTCTTATCCAGGTCCATGTTTCCCGCCAGTGAATAGCCAAACAATGTGATTCCCAAAGGAGCTCCAGACAGCTCCTTGAATGAGAGATACAGACAAATGCTTACTTACCAGAAAACCTCAAAATACAAATTCAGCCTTGTGTCTTAGTTGAATTGTAACAGGTGGATGATTAAACAGACCATATAAATATAGAATAATTAACTAAGAACAAAATCCCTTTGAATAAATTCAAAATATTTCACATACTTGCACGGGTTTTTTAAAGGAGAAATCAGATTTTGAGCCACTGTAGATATAAACCTTCCCGGCATTGTTATCATCATAGGGAGCTCCCACTGCAAAATCTGTCACAAGTAAAGATAACCATTTTTTTTATTTAGTCATTGTATAAAAACATAATAATTCTGCATCATTTCCTTTAATCCAGACTGCCATCTCACCTTGAAAACCGTCCAGATTGAGGTCACCAAGGTTCGCCACGGCCAGTCCAAACATGGAGTTTATCTGTCCGTCTATTCTAGTTGGTTTGATGTTGTTCCACTTGCCAGCTTCGTTTATGTAGACATACACAGCTCCGCCAATGTCTTTATCCTTCTCAAAGTACTGTGGTGCCCCCACCACTAGATCCTGCCAGCTACAATACAACATTATCCTATGTTTACAACACAAAAACCTTTTCTAAGGAGTTCACTCGCTTTCAAGTGCTTACCCGTCATCATTAAGATCCAGCACTGTCAAGTCGTAACCGAAAGACGAGGCCAGACCTTGTCCTTCCAGGGTGAGTTCTTCCAACATGATGTTGCTTGCCTCTGGGCCCCGCTTCATGAAAACCACTGATCCACTGTGGTTTGCCCTCGGAGCTCCTGCCACCACAATCAGCTCACCTTTCTTAGTTAATGCTTTACCTGTGTCCAGAGAGAAGCCTGAGGACAAAGAATGTCTGTTAGTATAAGAGAAATAAAGAAAAGGGGTTTGAATACTAATTATTTTTTATTTATTAACTGTGTTTCACCTAGGTAGCTGTTGGGTGGAGCAGGAACAAGATCTGGGTTCTTCTCACTCTCATCTCCTGTTTCAAAAGGACCGTCATCATAGATGCCCTCCTCTAACAGAGTGTCATTTTTTTGTTCTAACCGCACCACTCCTTAAAATCAAAAACAGAAGCATGATGATGAGAATCAGATTATCACAGATTAGCCAAGGACAACATCTTGCAACAAACAAGAAACCCACCTTTCCAGTTGTATGCTCCAGGAGCCCCAAAAATAAAGTAGTGGTAGTCTTTGTCAAAAGTGGCAGAGATGCCCTGCTGGCAGGAGCCAAACATCTCATGGCCACGAGGTCTGCTGTCACAGAAGTGCCAAGTGCCTCCATCTTCGCTGGCCAAGGGATCAATCTCCAAGTGTTCACTCAGGACGTAGCAACGGCCAATAATATCGCGGGATTCGATGGCTGTGTTCACATTGGTCCTGCGCTGGTACCTGTGCGCACAGGTCTACCAGGGAACAAAAGACACGTGGCTCAGATGATAATGCAAGCATTAAAGAAACGTTTCCTTAAATCATATAAATTAAATATTCCATGATTAATAATAATCAAAATCCATAATGGTGAGTCCATAATTTCCTGAAGCATGCTCCCTAGAGATTATTAAATTGAATCTATCTATTTATCTATCTGTCTGTCTGTCTGTCTGTCTGTCTATCTGTCTGCTTGTCTGTCTGTCTGGCCGTCCGTCCGTCCATCTGTTTATCTAAAAAATATAGAAAATGTTGTTCTGGCTGGTACTATTACAGAAAGGAAATTAAATAAAAGGTTTCCAATATTCCAAACATCAAATTAATACACAATCATGTTACATAACCTGTGTACTTCAACCTTGGTTTTTTAGAGGTAACTAGTAATTTAAATGTTGATGTTTACTATATTGAATTGAAGTCAATTCAACAAACTGCATGAGCTTTCATAAAAAATATTAAAGTATTAACAGCTGGTCATGTTAATCTGACATTTGCATTAATCTACAATTAGATTTACTTGTATGCTGATATTAGAGCTTAAAACACATACTATTTAAAGACTCTCTTAGCTCTGTCTCTGTTTCTTTCAAACCAAAATAAGGATCCAACTACTGTTTACAAAACACTATACTAGCGGTTGTTTGATCCCCTCTGCTTTAAAGTGAAAGATGTGCAGACTTACCATGACCTTCCCTCCAGGGCCTTGACTGCTGACAGTTACCCCCATCCACTGATTCTCTTTGCTTTCCCTCTTTAGGTCCTCTTTACAAAGACAGAAGGAAAGTGACATATGAATCTTCAAGTGACAACAACAACGACCACAAGGTGAGTATTAACAGTGCAACTAAATATCTCACCATTATTATCAAAGATGACTCTTGTACAAGCAGAGGAGGAGCTCATGTCGCAGGTGAAAAGTCCACCTGTCACTGTTGATTGTTGACCCCTGATGGCCGCTGATCTGGGTGCACCCACCAGCAACCTTCAGAAACACAAATGCGGGAAATCAAACAACTTTTCAAGGAAAATCTAATTTACATTGGGAAATAAAAGTGCTCTTCCACTTTCCTGCATGATGATGATACTTCCTGTATTTAGATCCTCACATTAGAATACATTCCAGTGGACTGGGTCACACACACACATCCGCCATCAAGCTGATGTTCCATGTCCTCACAGCCAAACAGTCAAAGACCTCTTTCAAGGCTGCCACAGTTGATTGAAACTCATTTTCTATCTCTTTAGTGTTCAGCCATGTGCACATTCACACAGACTGCCTTTGTAAACAGAGGTTAAGGGTGAAAGCCACACCCAAGCTCCAAAGATGGACAACTAGCATTTCCTGTGTAGTGAATTAACATATCAATGTCTACAGTGGAGGTTTGGTTGGTGCTCTCTCTCCCTTTATGATGACATACCTCCATCAGGGCAATACAAATTGCCCTGTGAGCTAAACTCACTTCATCACATCATATTCACATCAATGTGAATATTAATAATTATTAATGCTATATAGCAGTGGTCCCCAACTTACTGGGCTGGGGACCGGTACTGGTCCATGGGCGAATTGGTGCCGGGCCACACAGAAATAATGTTTCCTTTTGGCCCCATCTGGCTATTACTTCCACTTGATCCAGGATTCCATCATCAATAATGCAACTATATTTGATTAGGAAATATTTTCTCAGTGAAGACAACAACAATAAACTCAAAATGATGCAGAGTCATTGATACAAGATTCTTACTTTTTCAGTCTGGTAGCAGATAATAACATACTGTGCGCACTTGAGAAATCCTTTTTATGCAAAGGTCATTTGCGTAGGAATATTCTATAGGTAGGACAATATTTCAAAACACCAAAAATTTCATTTTATTAAGGGATAACTTAATGTCCAGTCCGTGAAAAAGGTGCCAGACATTTAACCGGTTTGTGGCGCAAAAAAGGTTGGGGAACACTGCTGTATGGAACACTGTGTCAGGTTTGTGTTCATTTGAGAAAAAAAACTCTCCAAACACATTAGGGGTGGGATTTTAAACCCTTTTTTAATACAAGTGACTTTTTAAGAATGTAAATCAATGTGATCTGACTGCAGCAGGCATGGATATGATTAGTGAAGCACAATAAATCTGTTTGTGTGACATACACTCATACAGCTTATTTTCATGAAGAGACCCACAATCTCTGCTGCACCAGCTTGGATGTGTTTCGCAAGAAACGGTGACAAAGTATGACCTAATTTCACTACAGTATACAGCAAGGGAGAGAAACAAAAAGCAGTCATTGCCGCAGAGACACAAAATGAATGGTGGACCACTTCACTCTGTTTACTCCATTATAACCACTGGTTAGGTTTGGCCTTCTTTCAAAAACCACTACACTGTAATTTGCAAGGTCATTTTGTGTCCAATTTGGTATTCTTCAGAGCATGAATCTGACACTTCAGGTTTATAGCCTGGAGTGAACTCTGCTCGCCTGAAATGCATTCCTACACACACTTGCTCCCAATTTTCTGACAAGTTGTAAGGAGTTGACACTTTTGTGCTGTTTCTTCAAAGAAAGAATGTGTGATTTTGATAAATTGACCAAAAATATGAAGCAACTTGGGAGGCGTACTGTATATGCAGTACACAAAAAAGAAAGGCCGATCAAGAAAATTAATTAAAGGAGATAAGAATAAAGGTAAATGGTGGACTAGGTGGCAATGTTGGAAGTTTCTAGCTGTTCTACCACATAGATAAGACTGCATGTAGAGTAGAACTCTACACAAACTGTATTCCAACCAGTCAGGGAAGGAGAACCAGAGCAGTGGTTGGAGCAGACCTAAATGGTCCTGATTGTAATGGGAACAGAGGTGATGAGGGGATGCTCGGTGATTAAGGTATAAATCAGATGGTGTATTTTTAAAGCCAGCATTAGAAATGAGCAGGGTATTTGGTTAATGTTATTTGGAGATAAGAATATACAAGTTGAGAAGGTTTTGACAAGTGTACTGGACAAGACTGTCAGGGACCAGATGCCAGACTGGAAGAAAAGATTTAGGTATGTACTGAAGTAAGACAAGGGGGTGGTTGAGGCAGGAGAGAAAGCAGGAGATATGAGCCTGATGCTGTGAACCTTGAAGGAAAAAAAGAAAGTAAAGTAAAGATAATAGAAAACACAAAAAGCTGGTCTGGAACATTAAGAAGAAAGGTTTGATATCGCTAAAATGTAAGTATGTTTCTCACAATATTTAACATATATAAGGTAAAAGTAAAATTTTGTATTATTTTATAATGTTATTAGCAGTAAATGTGGAGACCTGTTTAAATTTGGTGGAATTTTTTCCCTAAAATAACATATAGGTTATGATTCTTAATAATTTATTTACAGTACATAAACAAAGGTAACTATTCCATATTTAAGATTTAAGTAAAATACAACAAAAACAACAGATAATATAATAGATGAAAACTAGGATTTAGCTTATAACCAACAAAGATGTATTAATTAGCTAATCAACATTGCTTAAAATGCAATACATGTTTATCTAAGTATTTGTAAGGAATGACGAAACAGACATCTTAAATAGAATTAGGGATAACATTCAGAACTATACCACAGTATAAGTGACCTACTGCTCCTTGACAATAACCCATGTGTTTATCTAATCATTAACTACCAGTAGAGGAAGCAGTCACACGTCTGCTAAGCTGCAGGAAAGACAAAGCCAAACAGAAGCATGTTTATCTTTGGGCATTTGAGCTTGAATACACATAAATGTAGTATACAGGGCAACCCTGATAGTCTTACACACACACACACACACACACACACACATACACACACACACAGAAACATCCCATTTAACTGTATGGAATGTACTGTACTGTTCTCTAACAGCCAAAAAGCTGGCTGCCAGTCCAGGCACAGCCCACTGCTTAGCAACAGGCAGTGGCAGCCCATCAACTTGAACTCCAAATGGCTTGCAGATCTGCACTTCTTCATCCTGGGTCATCTCCAGATTCAGTGCATACTTAGGGGAATTGATGCAAAATCAATTTATTAAGATTTGTGTTATCAAATATTCTCATTTTTAAAGGGTAAAATCTGTGGTAGAACCTAGATTATTCCAGCCATGATTACATTACATATCAATCACACGTCAATCCACATACCATCAGCTCCTGTCCACTCCTGCAGGTACATGCAGCAATACTAGCTTTTGGGCACATGTCATTTGAAATATTTCAAAAGTTGGACTAAAAATGTTGGCAATGCAGGCTAAATTATTATTATTCATGGGGCACACCCTGCAGCAGAGACCCACATATTAACAGTTCCATCAGCCCTCAAGGGGTTAAGACATATCTATCTGCCCATCTTTCCCTAAGGTTAAAAAGTTTTAAGCACATTGAAAGTAACACTACAGGATGACTGACAAGGCAACGCCTCAGTTCTCAGCCACAGCACCATTGAAACCAACCACCACGCACACACAATTACACACTCTTACACACTAATACACACTTCATGGTGAGAGCACATTCCATTTCTGTAAGAGCAGTCACTTGCAGAACCAACATGGCTCCCTCCTTGCGAACATGCAAAAACACATTTCAACTTGAAATAGAGTGAGAGACACAACAATTATAACAGAAATGTATAGTCACCTGTTTTACTAGGATAGGGCAAAAACAAACACAAAGATTTTTAAATGCTAATAATATTAGAATATAAATCCTGCCTAATATTGAAAATCAATTCAAACAAATGTTTTAGGAATATTAACCCCAACATCTTATGGGTTAAAAAAACATTTTTTTTGTCTTTATTCATGTCTGTCTTCACTGTACCACCACAGCATTAAATACAACAATTTTTGTTTGCGTTCAAAACCAATAATTTAAGACGTTGTCATCAAAAAAGTGAATAATTGATATGTTGATAGGTTATCATAAATCATCATTTAGTCTTTAAATGTGGTCTGGAGTTTAGTATTACAAAACAAAAGCCTAAAGTAATCATGAATATAAAACAAACAATTTTTTCCCTAGAGAAAAGCTGCTTAATTCCATATTAGCAGTATCATCTCAATCCTGTTTAGGAAAAAAAATTAAAATCGGTTTGAAAATTAAAATACATCTATGAATTTGTAGACAGAAGTCAACAATGACCACATATTTAGTAAACACTGTTTATGTCACCCATTTAAACAAGGACAGCAAAGTAATTAGGGATGTCCTAGATTATTGGTTGTCCAATATAAGCATAATAACGTGACGTTGGTAAGATTGATACCAGTTTTTCCCCCAATTAATGAAAATCTGATAACACAATGCCTGGGTTTCGCCAAATTTGAGAGGTCTACCTCACTTTTTGGGAGTAAACAACATCATATACCAATATCAGTCAATATGCTGTCAACATGCATAGACAGCTGACCATTCACATTACTGACAAGGAGCGTCGCTTGAGGACAGGCAAGCCAGGCACTTGCTTGGGGGCCCGGATACCAGGTGGTATCCCCTGGCCAAAAAAAAAAGAGACCCTAGCACCGTCCCTGTTATTGATAAATAGTCTGATGGACGATCTGTCAATTTTTACATGCAGTTGTAGTTGCAGACCTTTATTTTTTCCAGTTTTAAATAAATGAAACTTCATTTTCATTTATTGTATTTACATTACATTATTGCTATTCCCATGTTTGATTCTTGGCAAGCATTTCTGTTGGAGTTTTTGCTAAGATACTTAGTCCTATCTCATGTGTTGTTGTTATTGTATTTCTTCAACACATCTTAGATTAAAGAATTTGACTATTCTGGCCTGCTGGTCATTGTATTCTGACTTTTCAAAGCAGTGACCGCTGACCGTCATTAAGCCTTTATGCAAAGTGACAAATCCCTCTGAATTAGTGCCCATAAAAATGCCAACAATGATTCAAGGAGGTGTTTAGGGTGAATTCAAAACAGACCCCTTAAAAGCCCCTTGGAGAAAGGAACCAAGGGTTATTGTAAAAACAACAACAACAAAACAAATGAGTATTCTGGAAGTTCAAAAACTAGCAAAGGGCAGGCTGTGTGGGTTTTAAAAGCCCCTCAGGTAAATATAGACAACTATTTTGTTTTGTTTTTTTAACCTACTGTACCTGCGTCACACCTGAGCTCTAACGGCTCCTATAGTGTTTTCCAGTGTTTTTCATCATGGCGGGCTGAGAGCCCACGATGAACTTTGAGTCTCCTTCGCCGCCGCGACATCTTAATTACAAGGTTACTGAAGTTATTTTAAAGACTTGTCGTGAACGTGTGGGGATATACAGACTGGAAACTTTACTCGTTCACTTTTAAAAAAAATGTCCTACTTACATTCTCTTATCCTCCGGTCTCAGCTGCCGATGCATGGCCAGGGAGAAGCCGAACAGACTCCCCTTGGTCCCGGTCTTCCTCAGGACGTTGTCGGTGTCCAGGTTGAAGCCCCATAGTCTCTCACATCCCATTAAAAGGACCAACAGGAGCCACGGTCCACAGGTGAGTCTGGAATCCATGGCTGAAACGCGTACGCACGCACCAGAAAGAAAGAAAAACAGTCCTCGGAGCTGGTGAAAGGTGAGTCCAGACTGAAGGAGGTGCAGAGAATGGATGACTGCTCCCACGACGGGAGAGAACTCCCCTCTCACCCACACAGGCGTCCCTCCCACACCCAATACGCAACACTCTACCGTGGAAGACTGCAATTAATTCCATTCATTTAATCAACTTCGACCATCTTTAGTCTGTAAACAACTCAGCCCTCAAACTAGAGTTCTGACAGATAACGCTCTGACTCATTAACGCCAGGCAATAAACAGTGGTGTCAGTAGAACAAAACCTAACTCTACCACCTAATCAAAAATAAATAACAAAAAATAAATGAATGCCAGTCTTGATAGAGTTTTGAGATAATTTGGACTTTACTTTGTAGATTGTATTATATTGCAATACATCTTCCTTCAGATTAATGAAAGTATTCTGGTCACATATATATGGTGTGCATACATACATATATATGTGTATGCAGATATAGAGGTTGCCACTGAGGTGCTCTGTGCAATCGTTATCCCGACAAACATTAGTTACATTCACAGGAAGGCTCACAGTATGGTGCAGTGTTAATTGGGTGGCAGTCGTGGAGACTCCTGCACCTGAGACCAGGTAACAGATAGAAAGATTAATCTATATGAATGTAAGAGAGGAAGCAAACTCCTTTCCATTGTGGCATTATGATACACACAACTAAATGCAACCTCTGCATTTAACCCATCAACAAAGTGAACCATGAGCGGCTTTGAGGACCTGGGGAGCAGTAAGTAGGGATCGTGCCATGCTCAGTGGACCTCAGCTGGCAGCTGGTGCGTTCAAACACGGACCCCTCTGGACCCATGTCTGCTTCTTTAACCCATAAGCCACCACTTCTTTCTATTAATGTATATACAGTGGACATAGAAGATGCGGGTTGTACAATAATATTAGCACAGATATTTAATATCAGTAAGATCATTATTGGGTTTTTCCTCCAATAATGATAATTCAATAACACAATGTCTGGGTTTTGACAAATTTGCTAGAATTAAGTCCTGAGATGTTTACTTTAGTTTCTGGGCCAAATTGTTGCATAGATCTGGGTTTTTTTTTGTGGGGACGTTACCATTTCAATGGGGCAGCATTCCCTGAGCATGCTGCCCCATTGAAATATAGATATATTGATATATTGCATTGATTGATATCTGAATCTGAAGTTAAGTTTTTTTAATTATATCAGTAAAAGTTAATATTGGACAGACTTAGTAAATGTTATCACAATGTATGTAATCAAGAGATTAATTCATTTATTTATTCATTTGTTCATCTTCATCCTCTTATTTCTTACCAGGTCCCAGGGGCAGCAGTCTCCACCACTGACACCCAAATCCTGGGTTGGGCGGTGCTATGATCAGAGCAGCTGCATTAAGTCCTGAGATGTTTACTTTAGTTTCTGGGCCAAATTGTTGCATAGATCTGGGGTTTTTTTTGTGGGGATGTTACCATTTCAATGGGGCAGCATTCCCTGAGCATGCTGCCCCATTGAAATATAGATATATTGATATATTGCATTGATTGATATCTGAATCTGAAGTTAAGTTTTTTTAATTATATCAGTAAAAGTTAATATTGGACAGACTTAGTAAATGTTATCACAATGTATGTAATCAAGAGATTAATTCATTTATTTATTCATTTGTTCATCTTCATCCTCTTATTTCTTACCAGGTCCCAGGGGCAGCAGTCTCCCTGACCGCCACCCAAATCACACTGTTCCATGCTGTCGGCCTACCTATGGGTAGGGCGCCCATTGGAAGTAATGTGGGTCTGGACGGTGCTATGCTCAGAGCACTTCATTGGCGACCTGGCACCTGGAGGATTAGAACCCGAAACCTTGCCGACCCGCTTCCTTAACCATTTGGTGATTACTACCGCCCACTCTTAACATTTACATCTCACATATTATCGTAAAATATTGTGTAAATACCTTTTTTGTGTTTGAAATGGTAGGGCTGCATTAAACAGACACATATAATTATTTTTTACAAGAAGAAGTACAGTAAGAAGAGAGTTTCAATACTTTACATTGTGCGTATCAAAGTCAACACAAAAAACTTTATGCCTTGCTAATATCCAAAAAATGAATAACATTGGACATGCTTACATTACAAATGGGAGCAGCTGATTTGACTGATACATTTGATGCTGTGTAATGCCGTACGAAGGACATAAAGTAAAGTAAACTAAAAGCTCTGGGCATTAATCCTGTGTTTGCACATCACTGACTGTCTTCTTGAACTCTGTCAGGTAAAAAGACTCACAGTGACTCACAATCCATCAAGAGTTCACACTCATATTCTAACACCTGACACCTGTGATTGTTCTGTTGACTCACCAGGTGAATATGGAAGGGAAAAAACAGCTTAGACCAGACTGAACCTGAATTTTAGCACACTCTCTCTCTCGGGTGCACTCCGCTGGATGCTGCCCCAAAGCTTGTCTTCTCCAAACAGCTTGTCAGCAGACAACACCAGCTTTGTCTGCACAGAGAGAAAGAAACAGCCCACATAGAGTGTAAAAGACCGAAATAATGGTGGAAGAGGGGGATGCAGAAAGGAAAAGGTCAAGTGTGGAATGTGGTTCTGAACCGAGCCTGTTTAGATCTTTTTAGGAACTATCGTTATCTCCTAAACTTAAACGGGATTAAAAAATATATGGCTTTTCTTAAAATGTTTTGGTCATAAAATCATAACCTGAATTCCTCTTCTGTCCTTTAGATTCGAACATTTCTATTCCAGGCCATTCCAAAAGGCAGGAAAGTGAATAAAAGCAATGATTCATGGTTATGTTCTCCCAAGGTCACAAAACAGGATTCTACCTGTTGCTGATAAGAACTGCAGCCTAAGTTGAGGTGTGTGTGCTGAACCTGCCTTTGTCCTGAATGTGTGTTTAAATATGAGTGTTTGGTCTGTGTAATACTGTATTTAGGCACAGACCTCCCTTTGTTCACTCATTCACTCAAGATCTTATTTCATTAACCATGATTACTGGCAGTATTTAGTAGCTGGCAAATGAAATGATCAAGCATGATCAGGTTTTATTTTTCCTGACATATTTTACCTCTAAAGTTCTACATATTCTATCACAGACACAAGCAAACTGAGGCCCAGGGGCAGGATGCGGCACGTTCAGCTTTGCAATACGGCCCATTAAACTTGTCCAGATTATGATTGGTTTGTGTTGTGACTATATATCTTCCATTTCTTTGAAATGAAAAGTATTTAAAATTCATGGCAAAGATAAAGCTTATAGCATTTTAGCAATAACGTCTACATGTGATTAATATTTGTTCACACAAATGCTTCATCTATTTGTTTTTGGCTATTGGTGTAATGGTGTCCTAGTGGTTAAGGAGCCAGACTGGGATCTGAGGGTTCCAGGTTTGAATCCAAAAACTCCCAGGTTACCACTGAGGTCCACTGGGCAAGGGACAGTCCCCAGTCACTGCCGCTAAACAGCTTAAAGCTGCCCACTGTTTACTTTGATGATGGGTTAAATGAAGTCACATTTTGTTGTGTGCTGTGGTGTGAATCAAAATTTCATAATGCTTTAATTTCTTCTTTTCCTCTCTATAATCAATCTAAATGTGACGTCCAATATGAGGAATTGACAAAATAATGCTATAAATCAAGATCAATTTGTAAAATGTTTTTATTTTTTCTTCTTTCAGTCACTTCCCATTGTGTGGACAAATCATCCTCCTCCATCCCTCCTCTAGTTTGACATCAACAATCTCCATGTCCTCCATTGATATGTAAGTGTTCACTGAGGTTTCAAAAATCACAAAATGAGACATTGTTAAATCAACTTCCGGTACAAACTGTACCATGTTTCAACATCTAACCAGATAAAAAGACAAACCTTCCCTGCGGTGCCAAAGACACTTGTGTGCTCTGACACACATGGGTGGTGAAAACGTTGAAAACGCAGCGTCTGAACTTGCCTGAGACACAGCCCTGTATTTGTTCTGGAGTTTATAGCTGCAGGTACACACAGAGAAACAAACACTCACCTTAGGGTGTGGTACTCTTTTATGATATTGTAGAAATATGTAGCCTTGGGCCATTAATACTCTCACACACACACATGCAATCACCTTTGTTTCACAATCACATCTGTGTGGACACACTGATGTAAGGAAACTTTCCCTGTGTAGTATTGAGTATGAGAGTATGTTAATATAATGAATCAGAAAGACTAAATGAAAAAAAAGTTGAAAGCTTTAGAATATTCAGTGTGACAGTGTTGAATAATGAGTTCTGCTGACTGGGCTGTTTCTCATGTTACACTCAGGCCTTTTCAGTGTAAATTTAGAGGGGGCGGGGAGCTGTTACGTGTCTCCATGAACATTTTGACATTTAAAAATTGCCTTTTTGGTTTTCTTGACAAATGAGAACATTGATCTATCTGTCTCAAAAGCTTGAGCCATAGCTTACTGGCAGTAATCCTTCATTTTGTACGTGCAGAATATTAAAGGGTTGTTGTAATGTTGCTAGAAGGTTTTATGAAAACATACATACATCATCATACTCACGTAAACTGGGGATCATTCAAATATGGATTATAGGAGGCATTTAGAGAGGAGTAAACAAAAGACGGAACTATGGACACTCTATTGATGCAGAGCTACAGTCCCTAAATCTCTGTGACGTCATGTGCAATCATAAGATTCCTTAGTGTATGCATTACATTTCCCATTTTGTGATTAAGATTATGATTACTTTTTTGCCTAATTATAAATCGGATTAATAATAATGTAGCGTTTTGTCCCAGAGTTGATGTCTGTGTCATGGAAGCAGAACTCTAAGGCTCAACTCCTGCATACGGTTGAATCCCACTTAGTTGATTCCTGCAAGTGGACTCACCATTAGAAGGTTCATGAGGGACTTGTATGGTGCAGTGTGATTTGTGTGGAGATCATGGAGGAGGAGCTGCTGCCCCTGTGACCTAGTAACGAATAAATGGTTTTAGATGGCGGGATGGATTCATTAATAATGTTATAAATCAAGATAATATAATAACAACTACAAGGTTATCGGCAAAATAATTTAAACTATTTTAGTTTTAAGGATACTGTATTGTAAACCAATAATATCTCTGTAATGTAAACCTCTTGGGACTGATTTTTGTGTGTGATTGTGGGTATAAGTAATGTTCAATTTACATGTTAACTATGTCTTTCACATTATTGATCATCTGAAGTATCTTTACTTCATTCTCGCGCTCCTACAAAAGAGCTTGTCACAGATCATCTGTCTGCCTTGATGAGCGTATTGATTACAGTCCATAATGAGCATTTAGAATCTTCTGTTGTCCAGCCCTGCTGTTACAGCGTTACACTGTTACACCCTAGGGATGATCAGAAACCATATTTACTTGTTTGTGTGTTCGTGCATATTTGTGTGTGTGTGTGTGTGTGTGTGTGTCTGTGACCTAACAGAAATAAGTAATTTGAGCTGGTAGTACTTATGGGCAGGACTCAGGAGGAGTTTTTCTCCAGGTGTGCCTCCAGAAACATGTTTTTTAACTTTTACTTTTTTGCTTCCAGTTTATGTACATTTGTTAGCATTTATTTGATTTTTATTAATTATTACTGTGGTATTTTATTTCGTTATTTAACAAAGTTTGCATACTTCCAAACCATCCCTGAGGGAGGCGCTACAAAGCATATAAATGCCTCGTCACAGCCACCTGCAAAGGTACCAGTTGCTGCCACTAACTTTAATTCCGGTGAAAGTAGAAACAATGTTGACTTTTTTTTATTCAATAAACACCAGCATGAACACACACAGCAGCCTGTCAGCTAAAGGAATATCTCTTCTCCCACATATCCAAACCTAATAAGTATTGTCAGTCTACTGGTCTGTAGTAATACCAAACAAACCCTGTCATCAGAAACCTTTTAGTCTGAACCTCCGAGACAGTTCATATTATCAGCACACTTACACATCATGATACAAACAACACTGTTACACACATTTTGGCACGTTTTGGTATTTTCTGTTTCTTTTGAAAACAAAATAGGTGGAACAAAAACATAATAATGTTTATTGGCTTGTAAAAAGGCATACAGGGGGAAATATTTATACTATTTTTAAAAAGAGAAAAGAAATTCTGGCACTAAAAGACTCAGCCAAAGGGGAAGGTTTCAACCTTAACCCTAAACTGGAGTTTACAAGTTCACATATACTCACACTACACCTCTCTGCTTCAACTACATTGAAAAGGGCCTTGCAATTTTCTGGAGCTTTCATTTTTATTTTATTAGCATGTTCACACTGAAATAAACACGTATTATACTGTTTATCTCTAACTGCGGTCATATATACAGTACTGTATATAGCCTGGGAATAATTATACTGATAGACATCCCTCGTCTATGCGCTGAAGCTCATTAAGAGTTGTGTTTGGTAATCAGTGTCATCTGTTCCGGGTATTTGCTGGCATCATTTTATCTATTTGACAAAGGATGAAACAAATTTCTCTGACTGGACTGAATCTCATAACTTTGCTCTGTAAAGCTTTGCCAAGAGAGATAATGAGGTAGTCCAGTAGGTGGATCATCCACCAATTTGGCTCGGACCTCAGGTCTTATTGGGACAGTCTGGAAATCAAGTGTTGGATTCGTTCATTGAAATCTTTTTCTAATGTCTCCCCGTGAAGATATTCAGGCTGCTGGCAGATTTATTATGTGAGGATTCATATGTGAATCACTCAGATTGCATACGTTTATATGTGAGAGCCATAAATTATAAACACCATGTTTATATGAGAAGACATTATAATGTTCTCCTAGTTTTAAGAAACAGTTCTCACAAGTTACTTAGTCTCTCCGAGTCCTGGTCCTGTTTAGTTGAAAACAACGCTGGCACTGTATGCCAGATTCCAGGTACTGCAATTTTCTTTCTAAATTTATAAGCAATACTGTTGTATTAGTATTTTTACCAGCTTTGATGGTGGGTCCTGAAGACGGATCAGTTGAGAACCAAACTTGTCTCGGACTAAAATATATTTTCGCACTATATATAATTTGCACTATATAGCACCTTACCTTCATTCATTCATTTATGAATGACCCGTTTATCCTTTAGCTGGTATCGAGGACAGAGGTCTCAACAACTGCCACCCAAATCACACTGCACCATACTATATCCGTTGTTGACCTTTTCAGGGGTAAATCATTGTATTTAAACTGACTCTTATTTTTTTTAACTCAAAGCAATTAGCCACCATTCAACCCAGGGGTCTCAAACTCAAATAAGTTGAAGGCCACCACGCTATAATTTACCGAAGGGCTGCGTCAGCTTTCAGTGTTCAATACAAAACAATATGTAATACAACAGTGAGGGCTGTGGACCAGGGCTTTGAAAACTATAAGAATAACCATAAAATGTGGAGAACGAAGCTATGAAATATTATTACAAATTAAACTTTCACATCAAGGTGGGGGCCGAGAAATATCGATCCACGGGCCGCAAATTTGAGACCCCTGATTTAACCGCTTTGACGACTACTGCATTAGCAGCCATTTTTTAGCATATAGATACATTTATGTCTAGTCATTAAATATAACATTTACTGTTCTGTTCTGCTGATGTAAATCTGGCCCAGACACTAATCATACTGGAAATTTGCTGATCATGCAGGTTCTTATGCTGATTCTTCAGCATAAAAAGGTTTTTGCGTCAGGAAGGACATCAGATTGGTAAATATTTGTAGATTCTAACACTGTTACTAAGCTCTGAAAAGGGAGCAGCCCAAGGAACATTAATTCCTAATTTCCACTAGCTTTTTTATATGATCTTGAATAAGACTCACTCACCCTTCACAGCCTGTAGCTACATGTCCAGCTGCACTGAATATTCCTTGCTGACTAACACCCTCAACTGTTCTGTACTGATCCAGAGTGGCCTTCAGGTGTTTGGACCGAGATTGTACCTGGATGAGATTAAGTACGTGCCATTTGGGCTTGTGTTTGCATGTGCGAGCGTCTGTCCGTTTCGACAAGTCTAAAAATGATCCACAGCTTTGTTAAAGCCCCCAGATCCGCGGGTCACCCAGGAAACCAAGAATTCCTGTGGTGCTGTGCAGTAAAATCCCAGGTAGCTGTGATATATCACACTTTTACTCTTTCTTACACAGATGCACCGTGAATTTGATGCACACATCTGCGCAGTGCAACATCAGGGGCCTGAACTGAAGACGTTACTCTGCTATAACTCAGTAGTCGGAGCACAGCGTAATGTGGTAGATCGTAAAAAGGTTGAAAGGAGAAAACAGAATAAAAAAGTGAGAGGGAGGGAGGGACCGGGGGAGAGAGTGAGTGAGTGAGTCTGTGTGGAGTTGAGGGTGATGCCGTGCACATGTTGAGCTGTATCAGGAATGAATGCAGTAGAAATTGAAATCACATGTGACTGAATGACTGTATGTTCACCATCAGTGAATCTTCACAGCTTCTGTGCAGGAACCTCACAATAACTGCAGTATAGTTGTGTGAGTCATAATAGTACTTTTAATGAGCAGACGATAACTCATGAATTAACACAGACAAAAGCATTTATTGTTCATTTTTATTCATGATTGATGACTGTAAAAGTTAGTCATCCACGTACACATGGACACAACTTAAATATATAAAATATATATAATGTATGTGTATATATACAAATACATATATATTATAATTCAGTCGTTTTTACTGGATAAAGTCGGTCACCGTGACTTTCATATGTGATATACCTAACTATTGTATTTTGATCATATGGCAGAATCCATTTCTGTCACTGGGGGGAATAAGAAACTCTTGGCTCCCAACCAGAACATTCATCATACTTCACTGCAATACTTTTCAACGTACACAGCTCCAAATGGATTCCACAGAGGATTCCGTACATAAACAGAAGCATCCCATCGGAGAACTGCAAAGTGAGGGAGCAGAAATATGTCCCAACTTGCAGCGAAAGAATGAAAAGCAAGAGGGAGAAATCTTTAAGACAACACCCCACCCTGCCACTCCCTGTGCCTCCCTCCTCCTCCCTCAAATCTGACCCTATCTCCCACCTATTCTACTCCGCCTCATTCTCCTTCTCCTGCTTATCATGTCTGCTCTTTGCCTTCACTTGCTCTCCTAATGGTTGACCACTCCCCTGTATATATATTTTACACTTTGAATGGCTAGAATCCTTAGAATTTGTCTGGGAAAAGATGCCTAAATGGCATCACACACAAAATCACATCATCTTCTTCATAAATCCTGAGTTAGAATTAAAAGAGAATCTATAACCTGAATTAGGCCATTCCTCTGGCCTTTGCAAGTCTAAATTTTACACACTCATATCACACATATGCACCTTGAGTAACACATGTGCCGCGCCAAATAAAATGATAAAATGTGAGTCATTTCCTGGCAGCCCATGATTAAGACTGCAGATCACCTAACCTTGCTTATTTGTTAAAACCCTTCCGGCCTCACCCTCTGACTTGCGTTGACATAAGTAAAAAAGGCAGATAGACCCACGTGCATGCTCAGACTCAGACTACATCAGTACATCAGTACACACCCTCAGAAAGGCTGACATCCAAGCATTCTTCATAAACCGTCACCACTTGTAACCATAAAACTCACATCTATCTACATGCTGAGCTACCACGCCTTTTCACAAACCAAGTAGAGATCATCAGAATCCTGCTTGTCTAATAATTTGCATTATAATCTACAGCAATGTTTTGTTGAAAAATACCAAGTAAAAAAATATACTAAAAACCAAAGTGTTGGATAGAAGTGGTGAGACACTGCTTCATTCAACTACCTTTGACCTTTCGTCAAACTTATATTTGTTAGTTATGTTACTTTGTTTAATATTTTACTTTATCATGGCATAACACGAGATAAGAAATAATCCTTCTTTACATTATGTCTGTCTGTATTATTATTTCTTGCCATTCCCTGCATTGACCCACAAGATAGCGTCAGCCTTTTGTTCTTTGCTCTATCTTTTGTTCTGCATTTGATTTATTTATCACAGTTTTAGAGCCCTGTTTTCTTTCTCCATCAAATGCTCCTGTAGACATGGAGACAGGCACAAGGAAAGGAAGTAGAGGAATCTGCGTTGTTACGCCTGGAATTTAGAACCTTGGTTAGCACTGTTGTTCTTTTGATTCAGCTGGTTTTTGTTATGAATATGTTATATACTACAATGTACGTCCTGAATTGATGTCTGGTTAATGGTACACTTACTACAGCGTCATCTCGCCTCCTGGATGAATACAGGCCAAACATTACCTTGGGACCGTTGCCCAATGAACATTTTGCAGCTTACCAGAGGAGGAATTATAGCAGGTGGAGTCGTGACTTGCAATAATGAGGTTTAGTGTCGAGCATGTGCTGCCATCTACTGGCTAGGTTGGAGAGGATCGCTTTGAAATACAGTACCTAATTGCACCTGATATTGAGACAAAGTAATTGATTCATCATCATCCTTTTATCCGTTTCTGGGTTACAGGGGCAGCACTCTCCACAACTGGCACCCAAATAACACTACTCCATACATAACCACTAGTCCACCACTGCAAAAGAAATTAAACTATAATTGTCAAAAATAATAAATACAGTATACAAAGAAACTATGTATATATTTATTAAAATTGAAGCCAATTGTTCACGTTTTTCCTTCTCTCCAGATGTGCAATTTTCTCGTATGGAAACAGTTTTGTATAGTATCCAGTCTAATATCAGTTAAAATTTTCAGAAAATACATTTGAAAGAGGTAAGTGATATTATGAAGTTCCTTACATTACAATATATTAACATTGCGGGCCGCATTTGGCCCCCGGGCCTGAGCTTGAAGAGTGAGGTATAATAATTTAGGTCATTTTTTTTTTTTTTTTAATCCACACACAATATCCTTTGGCAAATACTTTTATGTTCTAAAATTCAGATGTTATTTCAATACCAAAAATGTACAAGACAACATTAAGGTCAACAGTCAGACTTTAGGTTACATTGTTTTCTTCTGGCAGTTTGGTAAGAACATCCGCTCCATCTGATGTGAAGACCACCGTATGTTCACACTGAGCAGATCTGAGAAGGGAAGTCAGTGGAAAAAAAGAAACGTTAATTAATTTTCAAAATATATTTTAAGCATTTAAAGAAGTCTCAAACTTACATATGACCCATGACTGAATGTGAATATTGATATGTTTGATTATTTTTAGACTAACATCAACATTTTCTTTACCTCTTATCATCCCCTGACACAGCAGTCCATTTGTCTTTGAGGATTCTGAACTCCACTGATCCTTCCATCAGTATGGGCTCTGTGGAACAAGAGACTGAATCAGCCCCGATGTCACACAGCAGCAGAAGTTTATGCTTTAATTTCAACTATTTTAATGTGAATCACCTATTGTAAAGGCCATCCCTTCCTCCATGGTCATGTGGTTGTCATTGGCTAAAAAAGAAAAAACAAGATCAGTCAGTTGCAATTTCAATTGAACAATGAATATAGACAAAACCCACTCAATTGCATAAGATACAAGGACAATGTTTATGATCTATATTTTATATCAGGTACGACACACAAAACAGATTATTGCTCAAAGAATCTGTACGTAAATGGGACTTAAAGTCCAACTCACCATGGTGCCATATCTCAGGGTGGCAGTGAAAGTGTGTTCCTATCCCATGTCCGATGAAGAATGGAGATACTTTAAAACCACTTTCCTCAGCTATTTTACTAAAAAACACCCAGAATGAAGAAATTGTGAAATAAAATGCATATCATGACTGTGCTACGGTATGACTGATAATTTCTTCTACCTTATGGTGTTTCCTATGACACAGAGCGGTGCGCCAGGTCTGCAAGCCGCAATGGCCTCGTCCCGACAACGTCTGGTCGTCTCCACCAAGCGCTTCCCCGTTTCATCCACATGGCCAATAAGGAAGGTTTCCGAGGTATCGCCATGGTAACCATCCAGATACACCTAAGTGGCACATGAAATGTTAAGTCAAGGGACAAGTATTGTTCCAAATTATTTGTTCATCTATGTTTTTCTAGGAAACTCACAGTAACATCTATGTTGATGATATCTCCATCTCGGAGTTGTCGGCTACAAAAAACATGAAATCAAAAGGTAAGTTAGGTGCACAATAAAAATAATTTAATTTATTGGATGGTTACCTGTCAGGAATTCCATGACAGATCACATTGTTCACAGATGTACAGACAGACTTGGGAAAACCCCCGTATCTAAGAGGGGAAGGGTAGGCGTTGTGTTTGATTATCTCCCGATGCACGATGAAGTCAATTTCATCTGTTGTCATACCAACCTGGAAGTCACAGGTAAAACCATGTTTGGTTGATTATTTACATTATATTACAATAATTTTGGCTGAGGATTTAATAATGCCATTAAAGACAATCAACAACAAACACCAGATTTGTTTCTCTCACCTTCAGATTGTTTTTAGCTTCTAAAAGAACATGTCTGGCGAGATGACAGGCTCTGGCCAGTCCTTCAATTTCCTCTTGATCTTTAATTTCAATGTAGTCAGGCCACTCAGGGATCAGTTCAGAGCCAATATAGTCGGGTAGCACAATGTGCTAAGTTCAACAAGGAGAGGCGTAAAAGGTTAAGAAAAAACATGGAATTTAAAAAAGGAGAGAAATCTACTCCAGGAACTGATTAAAAATAATGTATGGTGGAAGACATTTATTGCAAAATGTATGTAAATAATGAGCCTGTCAATACCTCAATTGTTAATGTGTTATGTTAAAATTCTAATGTTAAAAACAAACAGGTTTTAGCAAAGTGCTTTAACAAAATCAGCTTTTGAATTTGTAGAGAAGAACATTAAAATAAGAGTATGTATTTACCTTGGGAACTGGATATGCAGGACTGACATTAGCCGGACGAACTATATTATGGGAATATTTCCATTTCCGCCAGAAAAAGCAGCGGTGCTGCTGACTCAGTGGAGCTGTGGGGAGACCAGAGGAAATCCTCTGCAGTAAACTTCCCAATCCTATAAAAAATCAAAAGGTTATTTCAAAGGTTACTTTAAATAAATATCATAATATTCCCCTAGTGACCATTTTCCTACATCTTTTTTAAGTTGTAAAATTGTAAATTACACAAATGTATACCAAAACACCAAAAGCTTTATAAAATACACTTCAGACAACGAGGTCTATTTTCCATGAAAATTATGCAATTCGCCTTTTTTCAACAACATGTACAATTGTACAACATTTTTTCGCCTTTTTTCAACAACATGTACAATTACCCACAAAATAATGACTTGAAATTAATTACTTATTGATGTTGTTATGGGTACAACAAAATCTCAATTTGATTTCATAATATTCCGGTTGCTCTTCGTATTACTGAGGTTGGAAGTGATGATGACAAGGTTTTTTTAGTCGGCCAATAATTTGCGGCGAACCACCTACCAGTCTTTCGAACTAAAACACCAACACAGGGCGCCGCCATTGTTGTGGGTCGTCACGTGGTGCAGAGGTCATGTGACGCACTTGTAAGCTTTTCTTCTCTCCCATTTTGGTAGACCAAACGTATGACGAGGTTGTATTGCCCTCTCTTGCCCAAGTATATTCATTACACGTGAATGTTTGAATAGAGAAATTATGTAATAATCCAAAAAGGGTTTAGTTTTCAGCCAATAGATTTCTTCTTGGAGTTGAAAAACGTTTCATTCCCCAACTGAGAAACTTAATCAGTTTCTGGTTGATGTAAGAGTGAACACTAAGTAGTTGTACATATCCAGACCACTCTATCCTGTGGTAAAGGGAGTGGTCTGGAAAAGTAGAACATATTTCTCGAAGAAGAATTCCAGTTGTTGACAACTAAACCTTTTTTGGATATCATGACCTGGATATATGAGAATCTTTATAGACTTATGTAATAATAGCCTTAATTATATATTCAGATATAATACCATTATACACTCATATCACTATTATTATTATTATTATTATTATATAATAACATAGCACTGACCCACATAACCTCCAGTGGCCTCACAAATCACGGGAAGACTTACAGTATGTTGCAATGTGATTTGGGTGACAGCAGTGGAGACTGCTGCCCCTGAGACCGGGTAATAAATAAGAGGATGAAGACGAATAAAGGAAACAAATCTTTCTGGACGGAATGACATGTCATGATGACATATTTCCAAACAAACATTGTTATTGCATTAGAAAACAAAGAAAATAATAAACAAATTCATAACAAAATTTAAAAAACAAAGACGAAATAAATTAGCCAATAAGCCAGCTGACCAGAAAGTGAGCAGAGCTTTTTCACTGATTATAACAATTTTTATATTGGATTAATCCAGGGAGCATTGTTATTAACTAATGTATACTATTTATTTATCTACGATAATTATTTGCATTTTGGGTTGAAACATCACTTCTGCAAAGGGTGGTTTAAGGACACGTATGGTCACATTCCTGAGCATGAATATATGTAATGGCTTAGAGAAGGCCTACATAGGGTTATGTGTTTAGACACGCTTTGTTCAATTCTGCTTTGACTTGAGCATTTTGTAGTCTAGTCAATTGGAATGTTTCTATTTTTAAATTATAAATAAATCTTTAAATTAACACAATAATAATTTAAGTCAAGCATGTAAAAATCCTGTTGTGTTTTGTTTAGTTTTTTTTGTTCCAATAGACATGATGATGTGAGATTGAGGAACAGAAGAGGGGCAGATCATACCAACCTCATTAAAATTAAAATTACACCATCAACACATAAAACAGAAACAGGGACAAACACAATGATTAGGTGCGGTCTGTTAAACCAGGGATTCTGAACCATTGGGCCCCGGCCCAAAATTGGGCCGCAGGCGCCCCCTAGAGGGCCGTGAAAATTTTTAACTGCGATTATTAAGGGCCCCAGGTCACTCGACACTGAAAAAATTGGGCCTCGGTGCCAAAAAGGTTAAGAATCCCTGTGTTAAACATTAGATCCTTAAAAAATAAATCCTTATTAATAAATGATTTGATCAATGATCATGCTTTTGATCTACTCTTTTTATCTGAGACACGGCTTAAATCTGACGATTTTGTTACAATTAATGAAGCAACACCCCTCACCCATTCAAATGCCCATATCCCTAGAGCACAAGGCAGAGGTGGGTGAGTCGCTGCAATTTTCAATCGTGATATCCCACTTAACCCTCGGCCTACAGGATCTTATAAATCATTTGAGTTCTTTAGTTCTTTAGATCCGGCTACAAATTCAATAAATCATCCCCTCTTTACAATTCTTTGTCGCCCACCCTCTCCATATTCAGAATTCCTAAACGAATTCCCAGAATTTCTAGCAAAGTCGGTTCTGTGCTATAAAATCATCATAGTAGGTGATTTTAATATTCATGTAGATGTTCCTAACGATAACCTTAGCTTATCTTTCTCATTTGTCTTCAACCAAATCCTCCTTAAAGAGTTAAGGAGAGTTAAGGAGTTCTCCTTAGGGAGAACTCCTGTGGTTCTCCCTAAGGTTTCTACCATTTTTTTCCCTGTTAAAAGGGTTTTTTCCTCTGTAGTTTTTCCTTACCCTGGCTGAGGGTCTAAGGACAGAGGATGTTACCAACCCTGTAAAGCCCTATGTGACAAATTTGATTCGTAAATGTGGGCTATATAAATAAAATTTGATTGATTGATTGATGTAAGCCATCATTAGAGAACAGATCCTGCTGTGGTGGTCTTGTAATCCTGTGCTCTAACCTGTACTGCTAGTGTATAGTATAATTAGGTTGGTATTTTTTATTTATTTATGGAGCATTAGGAGAGTAGAGGAAGTGGTGACAGGACATTACAACCACAGTAATTAAATATTGTATGTACAGTAAATGTAAACTGTGCTTGTTACTTGAATACATTCTTTTTACATTCTTATATTTTACATTTTATGATTAACAAAAAAATATTTATAAGTTTTTTTTAGTATTCAATCTGTATTTTAGTATTCAATCTGTAAGAGTAAAGCAGCACTGGGTGCTAAGAGAGAGAGCGAGTTGGGTATCAATAATTATATATGTACAGTACATGAAAACTGTACATGTTGTTTGAATACATTGTTATGTTTTACTTTTTTATAAATAACAAAAATTACTTATAAAAAACAAATTGTAGTATTCAATCGGTATTTTCCTCGAGCTTAAGAGTAAAACCAGCACTGTATCGATACTGTATTATATAGTTGATAGTGATGTATTTAATTACCCAAGGTTGTTGTGTTGCAGTATGGGTAAAAGAGAGAGAGAGAGCCAGAAAGACGGAGAGAGAATCAGACCTGGCTGTCCACGCCTGAGGGCGTGCTCTACGCCCCGCTCACTCACTCTGCGTGACGTCAAACCAGCATGGCGGTCAAGGTGACTTCGGCATCGCTTTTTCTACGACCCTTAATCATCTTTTTAAACATGTCCGCTTTCATTCTTCCTGTTTTCTTCCTCGGCGATGTTAGAGACCAATGTGTGTGGCTGTGGGCGAACCGCGGCCATTTGAGAGCTCCGTTCTCGGATGTTGTAGCATCTTCTCCCGAGCTAGCAGCCGCCCCACTACGGCTGCTGGCCTTCAGACATCCACAACCTCCTATAGTTAGCGGCGTAATGTTATACAGCTGCAGGCTCCGCTCAAGATAAGATAACAGCTATGACCTTAGTAGAACTTTCTCTCTTTTACAACGAACCAAATTCTTCTGTTTTATCTGTCGTCGTTGCGGTGTTGTCGCCCCGTTCGGATAAGAACGCGTCCTTGTCGGGTTGTGTCCTCTTCCTCAGTATGTTGCTAAGCGCACTCCGGTTGTATCGTTTGTTTATTTTTATACTTTTGTCTCTATTTATGGGTTTTATCAGCTAATTTTCCGTCGTTGTTGACCCAGGTTTATTGTTTTTGTTTAGGTTTATGGGTTTTTCCCTGTCTTCTTGTCTCCCCTTTCACGTTCACAACAGTGGACGTGGCAAGGAGACTTCTATTCGCTTTCTGTTTTCTTTCGTTTGTGCTGTGTACTACATGTCATCTGGCCATCCAGACATGTCAACCTCCTGTATTTTAATTTTAGGTGCAGTCAACAAAACGCGGGGACCCAAGTGAGCTGAAAGGAATTTTCCAGAAGGTAAGTGTTATGGCTTTGATTTATTTTTTTTATTATTAAAATGCCTTTACTGTACATTCTGTGTCACTCTCTGTCTGGCTATTTGTCAAAGATGACAATATTCAATCTTGTCAATTAGAGGAAGTCAGCTTGTCCCGAGACTTCAGCTTGTTAGACTGGGTCATGAGGTTTAAATTACAGCATTATCTACAGTCGGCTGAGGTGCTACAGGTCAAACTGCAGGAAAGAACAAATAAAATTGTACGATTGTAGTGTTTATATTTGATGTGTGTCGTGTGCAGTTTTACAGCTGAAATTGTCGAAGTGGTGGTTTTCCTACAGCAGTGCTTGTAAACAACACCAACATGCCTCTACATGCACAACATATCACATTTACAGGGTGCTGTCACTGGCTCAACCAGAATACATGTAAGCTGAGGTGAATAATAATCCACATTTCTCAGCCGCTCACCTTGAAAATCATGCTGGACTGGGCTTATCCAGGTCATAGGCTGTGGTTTGAAATCATTGCCATTTGGTTTCAATGAAAATTACATCCTCTCACAAAACGTTGCTGTCGTCTGCTGTTTACCGCTGAAAGAAAGCTGTCTGTGAACTCATAACTTAAATTGGAACAAAAATAAATGCAATAATACAGTACTTCCTTGTTGATTCACTGGCAGATATTTGAGTAGACAGATTATGTAATACTAACAATGCTGCATAGTTTACAAGACTGTTGCGAACACTTGCATGAGCAGCTTTAATTTGAGACGACAAGGCTGTTTCCCTTCCTCTAAGGCCTGTAGTTTATAAACAGCATTAATTGTTGTCACTCATAGCTTCCTGGATTAATTTCCCTTAGATTTTTCACCCAAACGTAAAAGGCAGATTTGTGAGAATCCTGAGAATATGGACACAATGTTAAATGTAGTGTAGTGTGCCTGTCGCTAAAAATAGCTTTCAGATCAGATATTTCGGGTCCAAATGTCCCCTTTTCGACCGATCACACACCAGTCTTGTTTGTTCTGGTGTCTAAACATACTCTACTGTGTCAAGTTCACCTGCTCCCTGTGGTGTTTTGTCAATATTTCAATGTTAGATTTGCTGAAAATAGCTTTCAAACGAGGGAACCGGGGTTAACCTACACTTTTGCGTAATGTCCTCTGCACGGGCCGTGCGTGATCAGCCTGCTGTCATGTGGGCCGGTTGGTCTGCTGACACACGCAGGTCAAACAGCTGAGGGAAACATTGGTGCAGTGCTGCTCACGTGCTTAGTCACGGATGCAGTGTCAGAAATTGATGAGTGACTGTAGTTGTTCAGCTGTTAATTCGTATAATCTATTTGCTTAGGAAGTAATCTGCAAATAGAGCTGCGAGCTGTGCATATAAATATATATATATACATATATATATATATGTAGTAAAAGTAACTTTTCTGTCCCTTAAGTTGCATAGTAATATGGACTGAATGCATAAGGGTTGGTGTAGTACCGCAAGTCACTGTGGTGGTGTTAGAAATGACATATGGGAGGTTTATTAGTATAATACTGTGTATAACTTCAAATATAAATTAAGAAAACTCCACTGACATAGAACTTGTCTCTCTGAGAAAATCTAAAGCTATAAGCGTCCACTTTAAAGCCGTACTTATGAGCAGGATTAACGTCGAGTCATGTTATGTCACGTAAAAATGTCGCGTCTTGGAATGCTGTTGTCACAGTGTTTCCTTTTTCCTTGTTCCTTTCAGTATGCCAGCATAGTGGACAAGGATGGAGAGAAGTTTATGACCCCCGGAGACTTTGTCCAGGGCTATCTGGGATTACACACTCAAATCCACCACAACCCCAAAACTGTACAACTCATTGCTGCTGTAGCGGACACCACGAAGGACGGGTATGTGACGACAAAGAAGCTTATCAATAATTAACAGTTTATGGATCCAGACAAGATGGTTATCTTTCTTTATCTTCATTGTGTTGATAAGGCATACAGTGAAATCCAGACTCAAACAGATTCCTTATTTGTCCTTTTTTTGTTATTGTTTGAAGCTTGCGCCATTTTCCTGACATTTTAACCCTAACCCTTTTGCAGGCTCATCTCTTTCCAGGAGTTTCTTGCATTCGAGTCTGTGTTGTGTGCACCTGACGCTCTCTTCATCGTAGCCTTCCAACTCTTTGACAAGAACGGAACAGGATCAGTTTCCTTTGGTAGGAGTCCTAGAATGTTTGTGTGCTCACATGAATATTTACGCTGAGTCACATTTTTCAGGAGGATTGTCCTAATGTGATGTTAATCAGATTTGTCTTAAGCTTCAAACAGTACACATGAGCACAGATTTACATAATCACCATTGTTTTTGCAGAAAATGTGCGTGACATTTTCAGCCAGACCACCGTGCACCACCACATCCCCTTCAACTGGGAATGTGAGTTCATCCGCCTGCACTTCGGGCACGATCGCAAGAAATGTCTCAGCTATCTCGAGTTCACCCAGTTCCTGCAGGTATGTGGTGCGGACAGCGTGCAGACAAACGCCCGCTCACACATTCACTACCCTTGCTCTTCAGTGTTGCCTATTTTTATATTCATCCTTGTGGTGTTGTATTTCTTTTAGGAGTTGCAGCTGGAGCATGCACGCCAGGCATTTGCTCAAAAGGACAAAGGAAAGAATGGTGTCATTTCTGCCATGGACTTCAGCGATATCATGGCCACCATCAGACACCATATACTCACACCTTTTGTGGAAGAAAACCTTGTTTCTGTGAGTCTCAGATTGTCAAGTCTGAAAATGTTACCTATATAAAGTGAATGAATTAGAAACAAACAGACTGAAATGTAGAAATTAGGACATAGTATTAGAAATAAAGAAAATACGTTTTAATGTGCATTTTTTTTTTTCTTCTCCCAGGCTGCAGGTGGCAGCACCTCCCACATGGTCAGTTTCTCATACTTCAATGCTTTTAACTCCCTTCTCAATAACATGGAGCTGATCCGTAAGATCTACAGCACGCTGGCTGGCACACGGAAGGACACTTTGGTGACCAAAGGTACACAGAACGTCATATTTTCACACAGCTCTGCAGCTGTTCATTGTTATTCAGACTGTTTTTCTTCAAATATCTTTTCACAGAGGAGTTTGTTCATGCTGCTAACAAGTTTGGTCAAATCACTCCAATGGAAATTGACATCCTGTACCAGTTGTCAGGGCTGCACTCACCCTCTGGGTATAAAACATTTTCACCCTTTCAGTTTAGGTGAACCCAGACGTGGGCAAACTTTTCTACTTATGGGCAACGATGCGTTCAAAATCTGACTGGTATGGCTAAAATTTAGCAGCCAATGCATAAAAATGGTTCAATGATTATATAAATTCATAACATAATTAGGACAACTTTGGCGGGCCGCAGTAAAAAGGAAATTTGGCCACATTCAGCCTCCGGGCCATAGTTTGCCCATGTCTGGTCTAACATCACATTTGTGTTGTTGGTTTTTTTGTTTGTTTTTTTTTACCCTGACCAATAATATGATTCCACATTAATTGTCTCAGGCGTCTAAACCTGTCTGACATTGAGAGGATAGCACCGTTAGAGGAAGGAGCTCTTCCACATCACCTGGCTGAAAGTCAGAAACAGGTGGGGTTTTTTTATTTTATTTATTGTTGTATCAGTGAATGCAAAAAAATGTAGCTTCTCTTCCCTCCCATCTGTTGTCAAGACAGTGCTGAGGCTCATAAAAATACATTTTATAAAAATCAGTGTGTAAAACAAGGGATCTATTCAGTTTTGATGTTGCTTATTCTGAAAATGAGAATAAGTAACTTTTCTCTTCAGAAATGTTGATTACTGGTAACATTATTGATGAGAAGATAATTCATTAAGTGCTCTTACTGTGACATAAATGTATTTCTTTTTTTATTCATTGTGACAGACCCATGGAGATGGATCCAGGCCTGTGTGGCTCCAAATTGCAGAGTCTGCTTACAGGTTTACTCTGGGCTCCATTGCAGGAGGTGTGTCCCACTAAAGTCTAGGACAAATTTGCAAGTCAAGAGTTCTAAACATTTATGATTCAAACTTATTTGTGTTCATAAAGCTACGGGAGCAACGGCAGTGTATCCAATCGACTTGGTCAAGACTCGGATGCAGAACCAAAGGTCAACGGGATCCTTTGTTGGGGAGCTGATGTACAAAAACAGCTTTGACTGTGCGAAGAAGGTTCTTCGCTATGAGGGTTTCTTTGGCTTTTACCGAGGTGAGCAGATAATAGAGAACACCAACAACACAGATAAGACAACTTTTTACTTTTCAATGTTTCTACAAAGCAGTTGGGAAAAAGAGACAGACAGGAGTCTCCATGGACGATGATGTTTGCAGATGACATTGTGAGAGTAGGCAACAACTAGAAAAGAACCTAGAGAGGTAGATGTTTGCACTAGAGAGAAGAGGAATGATGTTAGTATCAGGAATGAGGTGATTAGAGGGACAATTCAGACAGGAAAGTTTGGAGAAAAAGCTAGAGAAGACAGATTAAGATGGTTTGGACAATGGTTATATTGAAGAAGAATGGTGGAGGTACCAGGTAGGAGACGAGGAGGAAGCCTGAAGAGGAGATTGATGGATGCATTGAGAGAGGACATGGAGGTAGTTGGAGTTAGAGTAGAAGATGCAATGAACAGGGGGAAAATGGACACTGTTGACCTGCTGTGGAAGAATTGGGAAAAAAGAGAACACTAAGATAGACGACTAGTCAGATATGACTAACATGGAGAAGTGTCAGAAGGTTGCAGAAGTGAATAAATGAATAACACAACCGGACAACTCTATTTTTAAGCTAATAAATAATATTCACGTTAAACCTAACCACTGATCTCCACAATGCCTCACAGGTCTGGTCCCTCAGCTTATAGGTGTGGCACCTGAGAAAGCCATCAAACTAACAGTGAGTACAGACCTGCATGACATTTGTTTTCCACTCCTTAGGTAACGTGCACACTTAGGTGTTTTTGTCGTCACTGCACTTGCACAATAACATGGAATGAAAATAAAATAATTTACAGTTATACATGCACAGGGGAGTCCCTGCTCTTTACTCTGATGTCTCACACCTGCTTTGTTTGTGTCTTCAAGGTTAATGATTTTGTAAGAGACAAATTCACAGACAAGGATAACTCCATTCCTTTAATGGCTGAGATTCTGGCTGGTGGTTGTGTAAGTAGGATGTCACTCATTCTGTTTTGGATGCACCTCCACTACTGTTGCTACAAAGGTGTGATTCTACTGTAATTTTTTTTTCCTTTCAGGCTGGAGGGTCTCAGGTGATCTTTACCAACCCTTTGGAGATTGTGAAAATCCGCCTGCAGGTGGCAGGTGAGATCACAACAGGACCTCGAGTCAGTGCCATCAACGTGGTCCGTGACCTGGGCTTTTTTGGACTCTACAAGGTGATGAGCTTTTCCTCTCTGGATTTCAGGCACTTTCTTCTGCTGTCTGAATGGCTATCGTAGTGTCCTAGTCAGAGTCTCATGGCACCCCTCTCTGTTCTTTGTTTCATCTGCAGGGCGCCAAAGCTTGTTTCCTGAGAGATATTCCATTCTCAGCCATCTACTTCCCGGTGTACGCCCACATCAAGGCTCAGTTCGCTGATGAGCAGGGCAGGGTGGGGCCTCTGCAGCTTCTCTCAGCTGGTGCAATTGCAGGTAACCATGAAAATGACTCAAAGTGGGCTAGAACAGACATTGACAAACTAAAACTTAATGTGGGCAACCAAACTTGTCTCAAACTCAAATAAATTGAGGGCCACCTCCTACTATCATTTCACTGAAGGTCTGCGTCAGCTTTCAGTGTTCAATACAAAAGAAAAAAAATAATAAAAAATATCTTTCCCATAGATTCAGTGTAATACAACACTGAACCAGAAGGCTATGGATCAGGGTTTTGAGAACTATAGGATTCACCATAAAATATGGAGAACAAATCTATAAAATATTACAAATTCCACTTTCGCATCAAGGTGGGGGCCACAAAATATAGTTCTACAGGCTGCAAATTGCCCACGGGCCGCAAGTTTGAGCACTCTATCTGTTTTTTCTTGAAGTAGAGCCGTGTTAAATTTTAGGATAGATTGTGATCTGTGAGACAAAAAGTATGTATATGATTTTTCTTTTTACTGTTAAGTTGTGTTACATTATGGTAAATGACCTGTTGCAATAAATGTAATATATCATCCCTGTGACTTTATTTTTTCAGGTATTCCTGCTGCCTCTCTGGTAACACCCGCCGATGTCGTCAAGACACGACTGCAAGTAGCAGCGCGTGCGGGACAGACCACCTACAACGGAGTCATTGACTGTTTTCAAAAGATTATGAGAGAGGAAGGATTCAGGGCTCTGTGGAAGGGAGCTGGAGGTTTGTGTGCTGGAATCACAAATCCAAGAATATTTCTTGATTGATTTAAAAAGTAAATAATACGTAAACCGGTTGTTTCTTCTCTTTGCCAGCTCGTATGTGCAGGTCCTCCCCACAGTTTGGCGTGACTCTGGTGACGTATGAGCTCCTGCAGAGATGGTTCTATGTCGATTTTGGTGGACAGTAAGTCAGCTTGTGAAATATGATTGTCACACAAAGCTATTTCATGATTATGACATAATATTGATCTTGATAATCAAATCATCTTATTTGGTTTTAGGGCAGTATGAACACTGCCACACTGAAGTCGGCCCCCCACGGCCTTAGTTTGCCTGTCCTACCTCTTAAACCTATCTTTTATTCCCTCCTCCTTTTCTGCAGTCGTCCATCAGGATCAGAACCCACGCCCAAGTCTCGCATCTCAGAGCTTCCACCTATTCACGCGGACCACGTCGGAGGCTATCGCCTGGCCGCGGCCACCTTCGCCGGAGTGGAGAACAAATTCGGCCTGCACCTTCCCAAATTCAAGTCCTCTGGCGTGGTTTCTTTACACCACCCTGCACCTGCGAAGACCACCTAGAGGTCTGGCATTTCCATATCACCTCTGTCATCCTTTTACCAGGAGCCAGGAACTTAGATACGCAGGCTTCGACCAACAGCTCAGTCATAACAAATATGCACACACTCCACAAAATGGGGCAATAACAAACAACAATCCCCTTAACTCTGTTCACAGTGAGGTTGGAACAGCCACTAGTCTGGTCAGTGTTGCTCAGCAGGGAGAATGACCGTGTTGTATCTGGAGTGACCGTTGGCTCCTGGCATTTTCATGCTCATTTCTCAACAATATTTGTTAAAAAAAATTTACTCTTGCGAGTAGTTAATGGGATTTTCCTTTTTTTTTTTTTTTTGTCTTACACCCAATTTGAGCTTTTTTTTTTTTTTTGTCTTACACCCAATTTGAGCAGGACTTGTGTTGGACGAGGAGAATGAAATGTCTATATTTTAGCATGGTGTTGGAGTGGGGTCGCTCTTCAGATGGGTCACCTACTGTAAACATAGTATGACTGCGGTGATGAAAAAAGTTACGAAACCATGGCAAGTGTAACTGTAGTGTCGTTATGCCAGTGATGGGCCATTGGTCCTGGTTTCTGAGAATCACTCTTACTGATGTACAAAAAAAACTTTTAGTGTTTTCTTAACGAAACCAGAGGAGAGGAATTAGGTATTAATAAATTAAATGTATTTCAATTCAGTCATTGTATTTTATTGAAATAAATCATCCATATGGGTTTAATTTTACCAGCAAGTCTCGAGGGTTTCATTCCAATGGAAATGTGCAACCATGGTTTACTTTTAATGGTAACAGAAGCTGCAGTATCTGAAGAACACTTACAAGTGTTGTATTCATTTTATTACAGTGTTTTTGTGACAGGTTTCCACAACACTGAGAATGAAATGAGTTACAATAAATGTTTCTAAATAAATCCTGATAATACCAAATGTTTCATCTTCATCCCAATAGGTAACCCAGGACTTAATTTAGTTTAATTTAAATCATCGTAAGGACAGGTCGCCATCTTGGACGGGGACAGAATGTAAAACAACCTTAAGTTCAGTCAAGCGTATATTCTTAACTGGACTAGTGTCAGTACATTTACACACTTTTCCTGATATAAAATGTGTGTTAATGTTAGAAATATACAAGTCAAGCTTTTAGTACAAACGCTGTTTGTTTTTAACACTAAACAAAAATATTAAATAAGTGCCAGAATTAGAATAAATATATTAAATATAGTGGTTAAAAAGCAGGCGACACAATTGTGCACAGGCCAGGGAGTCTGTTCTGGAGTCTGCTTCAGTCGATATGATTCAAATGCTGCCCCAGCCATGTGCGCAAGTGTGTGGAGAAAATATTAAAAACACTCCAATGGTAATAAAAAGGTGCAGGTATAAAGTTTTGCATATAATAAAATAAGCTGAGCCAGTCGAGGCCTTGGGAGAAGAGCAGTGCGTGGATCCAATGATGATCACTTCCCAACTCAAAACCACTTTTACAAATGACAGGGACCTTCCTATTCCTACAAAATGTTTTTCCTGGAGACATTTAAAAACACATTCACACTTGTCCAAGGACCCTTCTGTTTTATCCATTCTAGTTTTTCCTCATCTCCTCGGGCCAGATTATTTACTGAAGTACATGGAAAAAAGCTAAAAGCCAGAGGGATGGTCACCCTCAGGGTTGTCTCAGGTCAAGCGTAGTGTCAAATTTAACCAGTCAGACTGCAGGTCTGGGATGTCACGCAATGGCCAGCTCTTCGGCTTCGTCTCTGTTCTCGTTGATCTCCGCCAGCGTCCTGACAAAACGCGTCCACTCATCAGCCTTGGGGATGCAGATTTGCTGCAGGACAGAAGGGGTAACGTCAGACATACATGAGGGAGGGGAGGCCTTATTTTTTTTATTGGTGATGTAACTGCGTCTCACCTCTCCTACGTCGTAGACCTGGACCTGTCCTTCTGAGCCTCCTGTAGCGATCTCTTTGCCAGTGTGAGACCATCTTACTCTGTTCAGTGCCGGAGACCCTTCCACGCAGACACTGGCAGTGGGGACCTAAAAAAAAAAACATTAATCCAAACTGGGCCTTAGTAAAGAATCACAGCACTAATATTTATGTGTGGCCATATCATTGACATGCCAACAAAATTTAAGACAGTTGTTATAATATTGAAATGTGTCTGATTACAGCTGTATCCTTAATGTTCCACTGTCCAGCTCCAGGTAAACCAGATTTAATTTTTGTATGGAAAAGAATTGACATTTAGAGCCTCAGTGTGTGTGTGTTTTTATGTACTTCAGTGTCATTGTTAAGGTTCCACAGGTCCAGACGTCCACTCAGGTCCACACAAGCAAACAGAGCAGGGTGTGTGGGTGACCACATTGCGTCATAGACGTAGTCGCTGCTGTCATCGAATGAGTAGAGGGGACGATTACTCTGTGATGAAAGAGAACCAATCAAATAGAGCCGTGCCAGTTGTGGATCAGATCCTCTTGCATGATTGCGCGAGCGCTTCTCACCTTAGTGCTCCACAGTTTGATGGTCCAGTCGAAGGAGGAGGAGATGAAAAGATGGGAGAAGTCCACAGGTCCACCAGCACCGTGACAGCTCAGACCCGTGACTGGACCGTGGTGGCCTTCGAATACATCGGTGATGCCTGCCTTACTGTAACACACAAAGACCAACAATGACCACTGCTGTATTCCTTGAGAAATTTCCCGGTGTCCATCAAACGCGAAACATTAGATGTGAACACAGAACCTCAGAGGAACTCACCTTCCATGTCGACAGGCGCTGTACACAGAACCGTCTTCGCTTCCCACAATGAAATTGTTGACATCTCCCAGAGGGAAGCCCATGGACGTGACAGCTACAGGTTTGCTCTGTTTAAACACAAGCTCCAGACTGTCCTGCAGGGACATGTAAGAACATCAGACACTGACCCACACACGGACAACTCTAGCATAATACTGTTCCTCTTGATCCTACCTGGGGTTGTGAAAGCATGTCCAGGCTCCAGGAGCACATTTTACCATCAGTGGAGATGCTGATCAGATTGTTGGCATTTTGTGTTCCCACCACATTCACACAGTAGACAGGATGCTGGACAAAACAGAGGAGGGATATAAGACATAAAAAACACCTCCATATTGATGTAAACAAATGTTGAGTTCAAGTGCATGTGGTGTATTACTGTGTGTGCTGCTGCAGACAGAGGAGTCCTCTGAACAGGAGTGCGTTTGTTGCTCCTGTTGTCCCACAAGACGATTTGTCCAGAGTATGTTCCACCCACCACCAGGTTGGGATGGAATTTTGCAAAGCCAGCAGACATCACCTCAGACTGTCAGAGCGAAACAGGTAAATATTAAATATACAAAACTCCTTGGTAAATCTACGGTACTTTTTACTCTACCTACACACATCTATGGAACATGTCAAACTTAAGTCCTGTCCAGCCATGATGTGTAGCCCACCTGACAGTGGAAGATGTACTCAGGCGTGTTCTTCTTGTACTTCATGTTCCAGACCAGAGCCACTCCATCAGGTTCATAGGGTGCTTCGTCGTTGTTATTATAAGAGGCCACAAGCAGTTCTGGGTACTGGGACACAAGATCATAGTGAATACAGAGGACATCTTTCCATCATGAGACATCCACTCCTTCTCCATCTTACCTGAGGAGACCAGTCCAGGCAGGTGACGACTCTGTTTTTAGTCCAACGTTCATCTGCAAACTGTCTGTGCAGAACCAACTTGGCACCAGCCTGGAGGTCGCTGGAATTGACAAAGGTTATTATCATAACAGCTTAAAAATTGCCTTGTTGTTGACCGGCTCGTCTCTTACCTGTCCTTGTCCTCCAGATCCCTGCCACTGTAGTCGAAGCACACGTCCACCTGCTCAGACAGAGCCCTCTCCACATACTTACTGCCACGATCGAAAAAGGACAGAAACTCTTCGGAGTGCAGGATCTGCAGCTTCTCCTCCTCCGTCAACTCCTTAGGAGTCTCTTGAAAAGGGATGATGCAAATTTTAAAGTGAGAAAAAAATACTCGACCGACTCGTCTACCTTAAATACTTAAAACAAAAATCTAGTTACAATGTTAATGACATTTACCCTCTTCCTGCTGATCACCCTTGTCATCTTTCTCCTCCTGAGACTCACTCACTGGTTGGGGATCTGACATCTCCTCATCCTCCTCCTCATCTATCAAGTAGAGTCATTCAGTTTAGTTTAAAAAAAACTATTTCAAATGAAGTAAAAAAGTTAGTTTGCATCTGTTTGTACCTGCTTTTTGCTCCTGTGTCATAGCCTCTGTGGGTGTCTGTGTCTCTTTGCAGTAGGACACCATTTCCTTTGGTAAAAAGTCCACCTGGGTCATCTTGGACATGCCCAGCCTCACTGCTCCACGCCTATATTGAAAAAACACATCATCATGCATCTAAATACAAGGATACTGCTGTTCAACTAGACAGGACTCTTTAAGGAGGTGGTTGAAATATTGATACACAGAGATATCGTTAACACATTTGGACACGTCTAAGATGAAAAGCACAAATACTGGTTTAAGCTGACGGACAAGGTACAGGAGAAAGGAGGAGAAGAAGCAGTACCCCATCAGCTCAGAGTCGGAGTGCAGTTGCAGAGTAGAGGGGTCAGGGTCCCAGTGCAATGTCCTTACACAGCCAAACCACCAGATGGAGTTAGTGAGAGAACAGGACAGGAAGGAGGATGGAAGTGAAAAAAAAAGCCAGTGGAAAGTGAGCCATGGAAGAAGTGTAAATGAAAAGAAATAGAGACAGGAAGAGAAGAATAAGAAGGATGTTAAAAAAAGACACTGTACGGTGCAAGACAGGACACATCAAAATTTATCAGATATAATTTGTGTCAGAAAACACACATAACATGCATAACAGTGTCCAGAAAAGCTGCTAGCTATGCTTTAAAAGCTGTGATTGGGTAAAAATCAGTCAGTCAAATGACCAATGACACCCAATAAAGCACAACAGGAGATTGCTGCTGAATTTGTTAAAGTACAAAACTACTTTTCTGCACTATACGTCTATTTTATACTATAGGTGTGCCTTATTCAAAATATACTATTTCGTTATTTTCACACTCACAGCCATTAGAGGGCACTCATGCAGCTTGTTTACTGTACGTTTCCTTCATCATTTTCCTTTTTTCTGGCACGATTTAGAGTCAGTGAGCTATGTGCAGTATAATAGTTAAGAGTAGTTTTTTGTCATTCACATTTATTTAATAGCATATGTTCTTCTTTTTGACGTTTTTGATTTATCTCATGTAAAATGTTTGCTGTGGTTCTAAATATGACTTGATGGCAAAATAGGCAATTGTGTTCCAAGGATGTTACAGATGTGAGTAGAGTGAGAGAAAGTATTTGTTTTGCCTAATCTGGGACCAAATAATAACAGTGCTGCAACATTTCTGGAAATAACATTTGAACCTAATCATCATCTTACTCCTTCTGACATTGCATACAAACCTTGGTCCTGCGTTTCCATCCCCGGAATCTTGACTTCCTGCATCACTGCCCACTGACTTGTTGGAGGGAGACATGGGGGCAGGGACTAGGTAGTGAAACAGACACGTATCCTCTGTTACTACCCTGAGGGGCTGAGCTGCGAGTGAGTGTTAGTGGGTGTTTGAGTTGATGAAAAGGTAGGTGAGTTAAGGAGGGAGTTGGGTGAGGCGAGGAAGGGAGAAAGGAGTCAGTTGCATGCAGCCAGGAGGGCAGAACGTAAAAAGGAAAGACAAAGGGGAGAGAAAAAAGAATGAAAATAAATGGCAGGCAGGTTTCAGGTGTCATGCACAATAACAGTAAATATCATGTAAAAGGAGGGAGAGGTAACACAGTGAATCAGGTCCGGCCAGAAGCTGTTAAAACGTTAGATTACAATTATAGGTTTTACAAATTCTATAAGCACAAAACCTGAAATTGATGTGAGATAAGTGAAGTTAAGGGATCAAAATAGAAACATGCCAGTGGTGTGTACATCGGTTTACCATGAGGTATGTCAGGAGTAATGCCAACACTCTGCAGAAGAGCCTCTGCCTCCCTCCTCTTCCTCTCCAGGTCGGAGTCTTCATGGCCGACAGAAGCTGCCTCAGCTCCTCGTCTTAAATCGCCCTGCAGAGGACAGAAAGTGAGAATGTCAAACAAACTAAAAACTGAATTGAAAACTTCTGAAGAACCACATACATCTTTCTTTTTCTTTTCTTCTTCTTTTCTTTTCTTCTCCTCTCGAATCTGAGCGATCCTTTGTTTCTTTCTCTCCAGCTCAGCTTTCAGTTCACTTTTGTCAGACATCCTGCACAAAAGATTTACAGAATAATGGAAAACAGCATACCGTGAGACATTTCATGTCCATGACAACACTGTCTTCATGTCAAGCTACTGATAATATAAGATAACCTAGTAAACATATCTATATTTATTTAAATACTAACTAATTTTTTTTACTGTCTGCAGACTCACAACAGGACTGATGTTTGAGACGTATCTGTGCAGTAGCCCTGAGCTGGTCACGCTTTCTACATGAGAACAAGCAGCACAAGTTTATGACAATGATCCTACTTCATCTGGGTCCTGCATAACATGCTGCATTTCAGTCACTGTCATGGCTCATTTCACAATATTATTCGAGGTAAATATAAACTAATCAAATGAAAAATACAGTATATCCTGTGGTGGAAGAACCATAGGCTTGAATAACTAGGAATATTATTATGTTGGTACTTTTTAGTGTGGTACAACAAGATAATTTTTCCATTTTGGCACAAATTATGTTGGTTTTACTTTGAAAGGAGGGACGGAAATGGTTTAAAACAGCTCTGCCTGCAGTGGAGATCTAATGTCACCGACACTGTCGTGTGTTTTGTTTGACACTCGGACAAACAAATAAGATGCTACACACCCTTCCTGCACTGACAGGACTAAAATTAAATACACAGATCATACATTTCTATTTCAACACACACAAAAAAATACTGGAATACTACTACAGTCTCTACAGTACACGACAGATCGCCTTATGCGTTTTTATAATCCATTTAACGTCTTTAGTGACAGCCGAACAGGCTAGCGGCGTTAGCATGCTAATCTCCATGGTATCCCTATGGAAGTGAACGGGCCCGTTATTACAACAAGCGACAATAACAATACCATCACACGGCACCGCATAATATTTCTTCCCCTCATAGACAGAAGGTCAGTGTGTTAATTTGCAAGGATGAGAAGATAAACAGAACAGTACCCGGCGAAGGTCGATAAGCGGGAGTGAACAGAAAACAATCCAGTTTAGGGTGCGTTTGTGTAGGGAGGAGGGATGATGGTGGAAAATGTGATGATGCTGGAAGAGACAGAGCTCAGCTGCAGTCTTCTTGCTCTGCTGTTAGACTGAGAACTCCGGAGACAGAGAAATACCTCCCCCTACCGGCAGAAGCCACCGCGTCCTGCTGCTTCTATTTCATACAACAACGTCGTACCATGAATACATTTCCCGCCTCTAATGCTTAAGGCTTATTATCTAGAAAATGTTACAGAACCGGAGAAGAAGTAGCCTTAAACAGTTTGGTTTTCCTCAAGACATCCATGTAACACTAAATCCAGATTTTAAAATGATATATATCGCGTGTACCACTACACATTGATTTCCAGTATACTTCACAGTTCTTACACAGGTACGTTTCCATTACAACTCATTTTATTGTTGCTGCTACTTCGACGTCTCTGAATACCATTATAGCCATGCTAACTTACTCTTACATTTTCTTACTAATGCCACTATTTTCTTTAATTACAGCTGTAATGGGCTATAAGGGTACTAATATCAATATTTAATCACTGAATAAAATCATCCCTACTAACACAGCTGGCTACTTCTACTAATTTTATACCACTGCTAACTACTACAATAACCATTCCTATTACTATATTTACGGCTTTAATTATATTTGTTTTTGTCCTTTACTAATACTGTGGAACATTTTAGCCGTAATAACAATTTATAATATGTATGCTAAAGAGCATTGAATATAAATTCCAAAAATAATGACATGTTACAACATTCAATTAACACTGGCAACAAATAAGTGTTTTCTGTCCTTTTTTATTGTCATTATTTGTTATTGTTAATATTAGATACAGATTTTATTCTCTTTACAGTGAAAACATTCATAATTGTATTTAAAATAATAAAAACACTTAGCTTATGCAAGTGGCAGCGGTGGCCTAGTGGCTGAGGAAGCCACATGTTGCCACTACAGTATTGTACAGTGTGATTTGTGTGGCAGTTGGGGAGACTGCTGCCCCTGAGACCAGGTAACAGAATTTTGAATGAACTTAGCTTATGCTCCTCTTTAGTAAGAAATGTGAACAATTAGGACCAACTGGAAAAAAAACAGAATGTGGGTTTATTTATGTTACATATCATTGTACCCTGTGATGAGAATGTTAGTCGTCTTCTGGCACTGGAGCAGCATATTTGAATGGGTCGTAAAGGTCACGTGTGAAATCATAAGGATCAAAATAAGGATAGAGAGGTTTCTCAGTTGCAGGTGTAGCAGGAGTTTTTTCTTCAACCTTCTCATTAACTACTTCTTTTACCACTTCTTCCTTAACAGGCGTCTCTGGTTCAGCTGTTTTTTGCACAAGACGAGGAGGATGGTCGATGAGGCAGTCGGGATCCCAGTAAGGGTCGCAGTCATACTCCATTTTTTTCACAGTGGTAACAGGAGGTGGAGGTGGCACAGCAGACTTTTTGGGGGCAGGAGGTGGCTGAGGAGGAGCTTCGGCCTTAATCTCCTCCTCCGACTTGGGTCTGCAGGCAGGGTTGACTCGTGGATCGCACAGGACTGGGACGGCTCCTGTCGGCATGTAGACCACCGCAGGTTTACAAAGAGTGTCTTTGGGGTTGCACAGATATATCCTTGGAGCGTCCTTCAGCGGATCTGGTGTAGGAGCAGGGGTGGTGGGAGGTGGAGGAGGCTGGGTGGTCGTGGTTGGAGGTGCAGTTGTGGTTTGCACACCCAAAATATTTTGGTAACTGGAGGCATCTGGACCATAAGTTAACTCAAAGTGACGCATTTGCTGATACAGCATCCTGATCCTGTCAATCTCGTAGAGCTGATAAAGGAGAATAAAAAAATCCAAACCTTACTATCTCAATAGATAAATAAATAAATATCATTTAATTTTCAACTTACACCCTCAACGTGCCCAATGCTGTTGTAGTAGCGGTAATAGGATTGAAAATCAGGATTGCCTCTGTACCACCGTGGGTCTATGTTTCTCCTTGGTCGGGAGTTAGTCAAGAAGTCATGAGCCTGAGTTGACTCAATATTTAATGGGTTTCCTATGGAACAACATAGAAAAAAAATGATAGTTTAGTTTAATGAGTTAATTAGTCTAATAAATAAATTAAGAAATGCATATTAGAAAAAAAAGAGATTAAAAATACCATGAGAATTCTTTACTTTCACAAGTGAGGATGCTTCTAGTAAACCTGGAAGATAGAAAATAACACCACTGACTCCATCTGCACAATTTAAACATATTTGCTTTTAAATGTAAATGTAAAGTCAAAAAAACTTTTTCTAAGTAGTATTTGAAGGTTTAATCAAATAGAAATTTGATTTAAACAAACCTGGTAGCAACAGCAGGCAGCAAAATGCCCTGTAGGAAATCATCCTTGACTTCTGAAAGTGTCATCGAAACAAAACATTATATAACTTTTGCTTTTTATTTGCCTAAAGTGACTTTTATCAAGCTTTTATCACCATATATTTTTTGAACTGTATTTACATGTTTATAATGTAGACAAACATAAGTACACAGGCATATCTAGAAAGGTGGTCTATTTATCTAATTCTAGTCTTATTTTTGATTATATTCCATACATGGTTTCTTCCTTATTTCAATAGTATTTCATTCATTTCTAATTCGAAAGATGTTGAAGCTCCCCTAAAAGACATTTTTTTTAATATACTGCTTTACTAGATCTCAGAATAACTAGTACATTTATCCCTTCTTTTTAGATTTACATACAAATACTTACAGTATATATGCATCTGCAGAAGGGAAAAAAAAGACTCACCTGATGCTGCATCTTCGTCACCCAGATCTAATCTGCTGCACAGCATAACTGTTCATAAATACTACTGTTAATCCAGCAGTGCTCCCATTGGCCACTGACCCAAAAATGACCGAGTCCCGCCTCCTCATGCATTTCCTCCAGAGACGTGGAAGACCTCATTAGTCCGGTGGACGTCAAAGTAAGGAACAAACTTCAAACCAAATGTACCTCCTTGTAAAGCCACATGATCCAGCCCAGTTTACACACTGAGTGGACTGTTAGATCCAGATACGCAGAGGTAACGCAACATGCAATGTCCTGGATGAGGTCATTGTTGAAGGGACAGTTAAGGGGATGTTTTTGGAATCAGCTGCAAAATCTACATGCACAGCAGCATGTTTTCTAGCTTGTTAAAAAGTACTATATGCAACTATAGACAATCTCTTGACAAAACATGCCTGGCAGCTAAAAATTATCCCTCTGTCCCAAAACAGCTGGAGGTGTCCTTTTAACTTTGGACCTGGCCAGTCGAAAAATAGAGGGGGAGCTGAGTAAACCGATGTTTAAGGCCCCAAGAAACCTGCAGGAATGATGGGCCTGCTTGTACAAACACCAAATAACTGTAACTGACTCAGGGAATCATTTCCAAGAGACCAGGACAAATATTTGTAAATCTTAAGGCAACAAAACATTGTGAAGTCAGGGTTGACAATAAACTTAAACAGGAAAATTTAAACGTATGATTTTATTTTGATTTTAATTGCAAACGTACTCAACAAAACATCATAAAAACATATAATTCTACAGGATAAACAAATGTTTATTTCATTAAACCCAGAGTTGTATTGAGAGACGGCTATTTTTCCCATGAAATAAAGGTGCCTTAAATTAGCTGCTGCATGAACCTCAGATGCATTAGAGTAGTGATAGACAACATTGTTCTTAATCTAAAGAGAATATCCTGACTGCATGTTTTTTTGGATTTCTCTTTTTCAATTGAATGAGCAACGCCTGAACATTTATAAGATAAACTTATACAACAATAATATGATCTATATTACAAAATAACTGTTGAACACTAAAACTCGTCATGTAAATGTACCCAGGTCTAATGTGTTCATTTTTTAACTTCTTCCTTTGGTTTTCTTCTTTTTTTTCTTCAACTTCTACAATAATTGTCTGTCTTCCAAACTGCTTGTCATTCCAAGAGTGACACAAATTCTATCCTTCAAACTAGCAGGTAAGGTTGTGATCAAAGAGGAAGAAAAGGAGACCAGGAGTCTGAAGCGGCCCTAACAGGTGGCTAATGGTTAGCATCGTACTGTAATTGATCCTCTGTGCGCAATGTAAATAGAAGGGTATGGCAGCTTGTTACTTTTTAATAACATATATTCACATATACATTTTGAGAGATGACAACTGCAGAGGGAATTTGACACACTGTGAATGGGGTAAAAAGAACAGGCTACTCCATTTTTGTATAGTTTTATGCCAAATATAAATATAAAAGTGTATTACTTATTCTGACTGTGTTATAGTCAGCATGCATGACTATTCATTATTGTTACATGGTTTGTATAATTTTTGTAGGTGTGTGACAAAACTACAAGTATTAACTTCTGAACAAAACTTGGTGTCAGGAAAGATCATGATGATGCTGATTTCACGATTCTGTAGCTGAATGCCAACCATCGCTCCTTTGACACTTTGTTGGTGATCATACACACATAATAATAATAATATTAATAATAAGAAGAATAACAATAGAAAACTGCTGGTAAATATGTGTGAGTTGCCACAGTTTTCTTACACAACTTCACAACAACATCAGTCTACTCCATAACTACAGTAATTCTATTCTGACTCTTCTTCTGATTATATTTTAGAAATGGAAGCATGGATAGCCATAAGCTTTAGATGGCGTGGTGTTTTAATAATAGAAATAGTAAATTGCACTAAAAAGTATCCCATGTATTCATTTACATAAATGTACTACATTTTCTGATAACCAATGTACATTTTTATGTAGTTCTTCGTCGCCAACGCTATGTGGCAGCACCAACCGGCGAGACGCCATTTGGGGGGAAACGTGCTACGTCCTATTCTACGTCACCTCCTTAAAGGATTTGGAGGGTTTTGTAGTTCCTCTAATGTTGACCTGTCAGCGTTGTAGTACAACCTGTCACCGATATTCATCTGTCCTTCTGGGAGTTGCCGGTTTCCGTGAGCTGCGCAGCCAGCAGAGCCGCGCCTCGCCTACGGAACTATTTGTTCTCACCGTTATTGTCGCTGAAAGTTAACAGTTAAAGTTAGCTAACAGCCCAGTAAGTTGACAACTAGCTACTTAGCCTTTGACGGTAGCTAGCAGGGTTAGCCGCTTTTGTAGCAGAGTTACAGACTGGCACCGGTACGGACAGGGGAGGAAACCGCCCACTTCTGTCTTATAAAACAGGCTTTCCCAAAAAAAAACGTGAACAGTAAGTGAATTTATACTCAAAGCGACTGCTTTTCACCTTCCTCGGTAATAGGCATAACGGTTCTCCGAAGTTTTACCCCGGGTTTTGAGAGTGGAACTGCAGTGTCACTCACTCTTGTCTGCGCTTTCAGTCATTAGTTTGTCTCCCCACATTAGCTGCCTGCTCGACTCAAGGACACTTCTGGAATAGTTATTTCTGTTTCGGATGTATTTTATATCTAATAAGTAGAAGTTCGTCGTCGGGAACTCCAAAAAATGACTTCTGTGCAGCAGGAAGATAGGACATATTCCCGGAGTATTACATATACACATTGTAGAAAGTGTATTGAAATCTAATCAACTTATTTCTACATCAGAATCAGAATACCTTTATTATCCTGAAGGAAATGGTTACATTTTAATAATATGGATTTGTTGTTGGGGCGGTTTGGCATTTTCTATCATTTATTATTTTAGCCATTCATTTGTTTAATAGATTTTTTTAGTAATAAAAATATGCCTCCAAAGTAAGCTCCTTAATAATACATCATAGGGCACAGGGAAATGTTGATTATTTTCTTTTCATTTGAAGGTATATTGTAATATTTACCTATCCCAGGTCACAGACAAACACTATTTACACTGTTCCCCTTGTGTTGTTTGAAAGTCTTATTAAAATATTTTTCAGATTAGGCCATCAATCTCAGTTAGTGACTCATCAGGTTAAACCGGCCTTTCAGATTTCTTCTTCTTCCTGCTTTTTTACCATTGTTTGTTCCAGTACTACTGGCTGTGTAAATGTTTTCTATCAGTATGTTAAAATTTGCCTGCTGGGCTTCTGACCAACAGTGTTCTCAGCTGTTGCAGAGAGAAAGAGACAGCCAGGTGCTGGCCCAAGTGCCTGGTGTAGGGTCAGATGGCTGTCACTGCCAGAAATATGTGCCTCTACCTTCATGTCTCCACTTGTTACACTGAAGCTATTGTTTTGTAAAGAATTGTTCTTGGGTTTTTTTACTGTTTACTTTACATCTTTATTTTATTACGTCCTGGTTTTACAATTGCAATGTGGCTCTGCTTCAGCCCATAACACAAGAGCCAGGTGAAATGGCAGGGACGCAGGAGGAGGTATTGATTTATTGTAATATGATAGTGAGATCGGAAGTGAATATTCCTATGGGCAGACTATTTTAAACACCAACACGTTCTATAAAAGTACACACAGATATAATGCAGACTACATCCGACTGATCACTGTTTTGAATTTGCATAAACATACTAAAGAATTTTAGAATTAAAATGTCATTTTGAGGTAAATTGAAGCTGAATTTGTAAAATTTTATTATCTCTTTACCAATTTCAATGCACATGCTGCATTCCCTGATACTAAATTGAAAGCTTGGTGGTAGTTATGGTGAGGGTGCGTCCCTGTGGTCCAGTGACCCCACAATTTTTTTTTTTACTTGGTAAAAACTGACTGAGCAAGATATTTTCTGTAACCCTGCAGCACTGAATTTACACTCTGTCTGCGCTGCATATGATGCTCAAAGTAATTGTGTAACACAAGTAACACACACTCATATGTCATGTGTTCTCTGTTCCAATTGCTTGTCTCAGCCTTTGGCCGAGATGGAGGCTGAAAGTTCCAGCGGGCTGTTGCTGACAAGAAAAAGAAGAAGAGAAGGATCAACCGCAGAGATCGACGATGGTGAACGTCACGTGAAGATTCCCAGATGTACTGTGGTGAGGCAGCTGTTATTTATGTATTTTACTCTCTATAATTATCTCTCTCTCTCTCCCTCACATTCTCTCTGTGTTCATATAAGACACTTTAATTACTTTATTTACTTTTATTTAGTTACTTTTCAGTTCGTATTAGTAAATCAATAATTATTCAGTTTAAACTGAATCAGTCAGTTGGACTGGTCCTTGGGTGGTAGGCTGTGTGCACTTGAGAAATTTGTGTTGTGTGCATCCACAGTTAATTCAGGTAGGAATATTTTATAGGTAGGAAAATATTTCAGAGCACTGTAAATTTCATTTTATCAAGGGTAAATGAAAAAAAACTGGTCCGTGGAAAAAACGTACCAGACATTTAAGCGGTCCGTGGTGCAAAAAAGGTTGGGGAACACTGCCTTAGCTCACTTATTTCAAATAAAATAAAGATGTATATCATCAGGTAAACTTCAATCAGTGCATTCTTTGTGTATAGTGAAATACTAAAACTTTTTGACACGCATGGTGCTTGGCTAGAGGGAATATACTGTAGTAAGGTAGTTTTTCAGTTTCACATCACTTTTTGAAAAAAAATATTCTTGAACACATGATGCATGTGAAATGCTTTTGGAAAAGGCTTGATTTAGTTCATCTGAGTTCATCAGCAGCTGTTTCAACAATAGTAACATTGGTTGGTCGTTAAAAGGTTTTCCAGAGAACAATAGTGGGAGATAATTTTCCCATCCCAGACTCAGTGACACTCTGTGACCACTGCTGATACTCCAAAAGTTTGTCAACAGCTTTGCTGCATTCTTTTGCCCTGGGCCAGACACCAGCCTGAGGGAACATTCCTGAGGAATCTCAGCTCATTCTTTACAGATGTCTTCTACACAAAAATTACATAATTTCAAGTGTTGCAGCAGTCTTTGGGAGTCAGTTGGTGAATTTGTGTTTGTATTAGGCATAATAACTGCAGATTATATAATTTATCTAATAATGAGAGTTAAATAAAATTGTACAAGCCATATTCAATGATCTACTATTGCTTCACCCTTTTCATGGTCCTTTATTGCAGACATGGGCAAACTACTGCAAAACCTGTCTAAATTGTATTATTTCTATTTTGTAAGTACGGTTTATGTGGTTACTATAATTATTAATATGATTATGATACAATTCCCCAATAGATGGCATACAAAGGGCTAAAGGCATTTTAACCTTTCTCCATGACTTAAATTGAGGATCCATTGTGGCACACAGGTCAAAAAGGTTTGCCTACTGCAGCTTAATAGAAAGACACAGATTAAGATAGGTGGGGAATTTAGTGGGAACATGCAAAAAAGTACAAACAAAATGTTTTTTTCCGACTAACTTGCTGTTGATCTTCATTCCTCTCGCTACAGCACTAACCGTTATAGTCCAACCTGCTTTTACTAATTGCTTACAAACTCTAACACTTGTTCCTACAGGGGCTGAGGTATCCTGCACCTTTTGCAGATGAGCTAGAGCCAGCTGACATGAAACCCTATGAGAGAGTCAGCATGGAGGAGGCCAAGAGGGGGACACCAGGTCAGACTCCCTTGAAAATTCTCAGATTCTTGTGTAACCTAAATATAACCAAACCAAGTGTCCATCTGATAAATTAATTCCTCTGTTTCACACATGGATAAACAAGAATAATCCAAATATATCTCTTCTCTCTGTGTCCAGTCAACAGACCAGTGCGGGTGTACGCAGATGGAATCTTTGATGTTTTTCACTCAGGTCACGCCAGAGCTCTAATGCAGGCTAAATGCCTTTTCCCAAATACACACCTAATAGTTGGAGGTGAGTCTCTGTTTGCACCAATTGCTACCTTCAAATAGGTTACATTATTATTGCCATTTTTACATGTAGGTATAATATTACCACTCTACTTCCGACTTTTCCGAGCTTTACACTTTGTTTGAAGTGCTGTTACTTCCTGAACTTTGTTTCTTTAACAGCTCAGTTTCCCCAGTGTAGAGTTAAAAGGGTCTAATCCAGATAGGTTTAGGGCCACTGCCCCCATTGTCATTTCCCCAAAGGGCTGCATAGGCTATCAATGGGGCAGTTTAGGGGCAGTGGTGGCCTAGTGGTTGAGGAACCGGACAGGTTCAGGTTCGAATCCACCAACTGCGAGGTTACCACTGAGGTCCAATGAGCATTGCACTGTCCCCACTCACTGTTCCCTGGGCGCTCAAAGCTGCCCACTGTTCACTTTGGTGATAGGTTAAATAGAGAGGTCACATTTCGTTGTGTGCAGTGGTGTGGATTACAATATCACAATGACAAGGAGATTGCTTTCCAATGTTTAATGTCAATAAAGTTTTTAACAAAGTTTTACGTAGATTCTGTGTAAAACAACACTGCAGGTCCGAAAAAATCCGAAAAGAAATCAGCAGGAAATTCACCCGAAAAAGTCTGAGGACCAGGATTATGTGTACTATAGGATTTACCAAAAGAATGTGGAGAGAAAATCTATATAAATATAAAAACGCACCATATATTTATCGGTGAAGCAGAGTGTTATATTGTAGTACAATACAGTACATACATTTGTGAAAAGACATTTACTGAGATGGCCTGAAGTCTAGATCACTGCAGGAAGTGACTAGTGCAACAAAGGAGAGTCCACTTTACTATTGCGTGCATCCAATATGACCTTTTTCAGCATTGACTTGCCACCAGTTTATTTGAATGTATTATCTATTTGCAGTGTGCAGTGATGACCTGACCCACAAATACAAGGGCTTCACAGTAATGAATGAGGACGAACGATATGATGCTGTCACACACTGCAGATACGTGGACGAGGTTGTCAAAAACGCTCCCTGGACGTTAACACCAGAGTTTCTTGCAAAACACCGTGTGAGTTTGACAAACAAGTCTAAAGTGATCTTCAGACACACACAAGAACGAATTCAGATTTTTATATATGCATATATATGATGTTGTGTCCTCTCCAGATTGACTTTGTGGCCCATGATGACATCCCATACTCCTCAGCTGGCAGTGATGATGTGTACAAGCACATAAAGGAAGCTGGTAAGTTAGACCCCACAAGATGAATGATGGTAGTAATTCTAAAGTGCTCATAGCGCACGGTCTTCACTTTAGCATGAGATGTACACAAATATTTCAACCTGCTGGAAGAAGATTTTAATCCAGGGCGGCTTTTTTGGCAACCTAGACACGTAAAGGAACTAGACACGTTTAAACCGGTTTGAAATATAACAAAAACAACCCTTGTCTGCACAACACAGACTCATGACCTTTTGATCACAGTTCTAATTACTGCTATAAGGTTTTACTGTGATCAAAGTTCTGACATAGCAACAAAGTACAATTTTCAAAATTTTGACCCAAAAAAAGGGCTAGGAACATACTTCAAGGCAAATTAGTTCTATTTTTTTTACTTTTTTTAGGGACCTAGATATTGCTTAAGACCTTTTCAGGAATTTATTTGTATAGTATTTTCTATACAAAAAAGGATTTTGAGCCATTTTTTAATAATCCAGGACTGCATAGACAGACAATATAGTTTTATGTGTATTTATTGCATCCTGAACTGTCCACAACTGTACCAGTTGTATATGTGGTCTAATTATATGGACAAAGACAAATTAGTCTTTGTCCATATACCAGTTGGAAGTATTGTCTCAAAAAAAAGATTGTTAACAATTCTTATGACACTCTTCAAACACTAGTTTCTCAAAAAAAAAACAACATAATTTTTGTGTAAAATACATAGAAATATCATACTTACGGTTAAAAAAGTTTGTTTTTCCTTGAATCATTGATTACATGTCTACTATCTTTAGTGTGGAGTGGTTGATTTATTAGTACAATAATGAATTTATTATTTATTTAACCTCCTTTTTTTCCCAGGTATGTTTGCACCCACCCAGCGGACCGAGGGCATTTCCACTTCTGACATCATCACACGCATCGTCAGGGACTACGACGTCTACGCCAGACGCAACCTACAGAGAGGATACACAGCCAAAGAGCTCAACGTCAGCTTTATTAATGTAAGTATTAGCACTCCATAAAGTGCAATGGTAGTCTTACACATTTAACTCAGAATTCTGCCGGTGTCTGTCTCTCCAGGAGAAGAAGTACAACCTGCAGGAGCGAGTGGACAAGGTGAAGCGAAAAGTACGAGATGTGGAGGAGAAGAGCAAGGAGTTTGTGCAGAAGGTAGAGGAGAAGAGCATTGACCTCATCCAGAAGTGGGAGGAGAAGTCCCGGGAGTTCATCGGAAACTTTCTTCAGATGTTTGGTCCTGAAGGAGCCCTGGTGAGAAATTTGATCTTAAGTTACTGTGAAAACATGTTGTTTTTCACACAGATTTGATGAGTATCTTTGAGGGATTTTGGGAATGCTCTATCTGTTCTCGAAATGCTTGGGAAAAAGTTTTGTTTTTGACATAATTAGAGCAGTAGTTTATGAATAATTACAACCATGATTAACGTGGTAATTAATCAGTCTTGTAACTATTTGACAGAAACACATGTTGAAAGAAGGCAAAGGCCGCATGCTGCAGGCCATCAGCCCCAGACACAGCCCAGAGAGCAGCCCCACCCGGGAGGATCGCTCGCCGTCACCAACCTTCCGTCTACCATTTTTCAATAAGACATCCCCGACTCCTTCGCCACTGCCCCATCACAGCGGGGCGCGAGGGTACCTAATTAGTGAGGACGATGATGATGACGATGAAGATGAGGAAAACTAGTGCATCACTTTATCTGTCCAGGTTCAGAGTGGGGAGTTAGCCAATGTGTGGAGTCACACTGTATTCACTCCTTTCCCTGTTTACTTTTTTTTCCCCTTCTTCTTTCTTGTATTTCATCCCTATTTTATCCCTCAGTCACTTGAGTTTATGTCTCATTAGAGTAACTAACTAAGTTATCTTCCTGGTTTTATTAGTTACTGCCACTGAGGAACACATGCAGGTGTTAACACTGAAGGCACTCGTCCATCTGAAGTGGTGAAAGTCTAAAAGCGGTGTTACTTCATTTTTTGTTTTCTTTTTAGTCTTTGGTGTTTTTAGTTCTTTTGTCATGTTCTCACCAAGGTGATGGTGAAGGGTCACTTGTTGGTCAAGCACATTTTCACCAAGTGTGTGAAAAGTCAAATGGTTGAACACTTAGATTTTTTGCAAGGGGAATACTGTTTTATTCAAAGCCAGTGAGTCACCTGAGGGTCTCACTGATCTGCTTATGTGAAGGGCAACTTTATATTCTGCTAATGAATCAACCTGGCTTTGCATTTTCTACAGTATGACCACACTCCAGATTAAATCCCATCAGAGCCTAATCTGGAACTAAAGTGGGATTTTTTTTCCCCTCAATTGTCTGATCGTCCTGTCTTGAAGAGTTTACTGTTTGTCTGTATGTATGTGCATGTGATGTTTGTGATACAGGCTCAACAGTACTGCAGCATGTCTGAAAAAATTTCCTTTTTTTTTCTGCGAGTAAGATCATTGCTTTTTTAAACGTTACATTAAAAGTGGGGTCCTTAACTGAATGACCTGTTGAAAGGCTGATGTGAAATAAAAATAATTATATTAAGAACATTTATTTTTGTATATTTCCACAGTCATCCCTACTGGTCTGTCTGAGCAGAGAATCAACAAATCAGATTGTCCCTGTTGTGTCAGTTATAATTTTATTTGACTTCAAAAAACTTTTTGTTGGATATAAATGTAATAGTTGTCCTGATGAATTGGTCATGTTACATATTTTCCACAAGCACAACATCCTCATGGATTAAGTCTGTTTTTTTTAGTTGTTGCTCAAGTTGTGCAAAAGCTGTCAGTTGATTCTTGTTCCCTAGAAAAAAAACAGAAATAACCGATGCAATACAATAGTTGTCTAGCATTAACATAAATTAACAAAACATGTTAAAAAAAAAATCATGCCAGATAAAATCCAGATCAACATTTTTTTCAGCTACCTCTGAAACGACTGTCTTTCCTGATGCGAGCACAAAGTTGGATTGTTCATTTTTTTTATTTCCTCAGAGGAACGTTGTTAATGCACTGAACCAGTATAACTTGGTTAAATGTGTTTCCTGCATCTCCAGCGATTAAAGCATGTGTTGTATCAACTGTGATGTACTGACAAATAAACCCCCGGATGTGACTGTTTGATCATGTGATGCAAGAACTGTAACAACACTCTGATATAAATGTTAACAAATGTCATGGTTAAGTTCCTCCTAGCTTCGTTTGTCTTTGCTTCATATTCAACTCAGACAAATCTGGAAGTTTTGTCATATGGATATGAAAAGAGAGAACCAAAATAGCCCTTTGAATAAATCCTGCCTCAATGTTGGAGCAAAGCTACTTTTCTAAAAGCCGCGTCGTGATTCTTGTGGAATCTTTTCGAATCTGAACGTGTCTACGTGGAGAGAAAAGGAGCTTTATTTGAACCACTAATGTTTCAGTCCTGTGTCATTTATTGTTTGAAACTATTTTTGTTTCATGTTTTGGATGTCAAAGAAGAACAAGGCAAGAAAAGGCTATTAAACCATGTTGGCTGAAGCTGTTAACTTATTTTTTCTTCATTTATTTTCATTGCAGCACCTGGCACTGAACTTGATTTTCAATTGAACTGATATGTTGTTCTTCAGTACAGTAACACACTGTTCTTTTAGGTAAAAATAGAAAGTAGTCAAGAGTCACAGAAAGTGCAGGAGACAGTTCAACGTACATATATGTTCTGGAAAACATTAAGGATTTAGAGAATGGGCTCAAGGGGCTGCAGTCCCAGGCCTTGCCACCAGATGGAGGCCTTAGGTTGCTCAATGACATCAGATGTCAACATCAGCAACCTAATTATATCTACCTACCCTCTCTTTTAAAGGTGTTAGATAGATGTTATGGTTGTTTAACGTCTAGAAAAACGTGCTACCACCTATAAAAAAACGGGTAGGAAAATATGTCACATGACCTCGGTTTCCTTTCAAAAAGAGGTGTACATAAATAGGCAAAAACAAGTTGGTATTTTATTGTTTTCGCCCTGCCTTCAATTTGGGTGGCCGAGCCCAAGCATAGGTAGAGGACACAAAATAGTTGTACAATATATAATTATTGATCATATTCTATTATTATTTGGCTGGAAAAAGTTAAACAGGAATAATGTTCTGTTTGTGTGCGAAACCAATGGGTAAAAAAGGAACGGACTACATTTACTTACGTCTCTGTAACTGAGTAGTTTTGTTAGTACATTTTTTTAACATGTCTAGGAATAAGCAACGTTACATTCGCGGTGGTATCACAGATACAGATGGAAAAACGTCGAATGGTTGTGATTGGTTCGGCGTGTCCTCTTTTTTTTGGGGGGGGGGGGGGGGGGGGCGGGTGGTCGCCACTGAGAGTCAACATTTTTTAAGTAAGTATTTTACTTAAGTATTGTAGCAAATGGAGGTGCGAGCACAGTTTTGTGAATGAGTTAGCTTAAGTTCACCACAGTATTATATTTTGCTGTGTTTAAAAAAACAACCGTTGCCGACGTAATAATAATAATAATAAATTGCGCGGACAGTCCTTCGTGAATTTCCATTGTTTTTAATCCAGACTTCGACGTCACTGGCTAAGGGCATGGAGGTTGAGGATCGCTAAACAGAGAAGTTCCAGGTGAGCAGATTAATTAACAAGAGAAGTTGGCGTGACCACAGCTCAGTCAGTTTGTTTTGATCAAATCCAAACGACGCAAAACTAACACCTTATTCATGCGATGAAGTGTGTGTCTATACTCAGGCGGACAGAACAGAAGAAACTTCCAGATGAAACCGGCGAAACCATGTGGCGCTGAGTGAGTTATCTGAGAATCTGAGCCTGTTCATCCATACAGTTATATTTATTGTTCTGTTAAAAAAACGACGTCATTTATCAAAATCAAAAATATTTTCCCCTTTGTCTTAAAAAAAGGTAAAAATACTCTAAAAGACGTTTCATTTTTCAACTGAGGAACTTCATCAGTTTCTGGTTGATGTCAGAGGGAACTCTAGTAGTTCTTCTCCTCCAGACCACTCCCTTCACCACTGGACACAGGTGTGAAGAGTTGTTTTGGTCAAAACTTTTATGAACAGAAACTGCTCCTGATGTTAATAAGAAGTTTTCTTGTCACATGACCAGATGTCTATGGAAGTCGTTGTGGTCACACCACTAGAGAAGCCTGGTCTGGTACTGATGACTAGGATGGGGTTGCAAGACAGAATGGTCTGTAGCAGACAATTGATGACTCAGTCATCCTCCTCTATATTCGAGATTGGTTGTTCTAGATGAGCATCCTTCCTTCACTCCTTCCTCAAACCACCTGTCCTTCAAAATATCCACATCTGACACATTGTTGTGGATAGAAACTGAGATGCCCTAAATTGCTATTATATAGCCCCAGATATGCTACCAAGTAGTTTATTTGTGCAAAATTCTCCAAAAACTGTCATTTCTGAGCATGTAAAAATATCACCAAAAGTGGTAAGGCTATAGCCTTATCACCTTGAAAATTGGTTGAAAAATAAAAATAGCCCAAAATGCCCTAAATTGCTAGTATATAGCCCCAGATATGCTACCAAGTAGTTTATTTGTGCAAAATCCCCCAGAAACTGTCATTTCTGAGCATGTAAAAATATCACCAAATGTGGTAAGGCTATAGCC
>JAFBJS010057713.1:0-10501 GCA_016785265.1 Paraplagusia blochii
TTAATCTTGCCAAATACTGACATATAAAGCAGGTTTTCCTTGTCAAAAATTGAGCAATTTTGCATAAAAACTGCCTGCCAAATAGTGATCCGGCCCACAAAGTGGGCTGCCAAATAGTGATCTGGCCCACAAAGTGGGCTGCCAAATAGTGATCCTGCATAAAAAGTGGGCTGACAAATACTGATCCAGCCCAAAAAGTTGGCTGCCAAATACTGATCCAGCCCAAAAAGTGGGCTGTCAAATAGTGATCCGACCCAAAAAGTGGTCTGCCAAATAGTGATCTAGCCCACAAAGTGGGCTGCCAAATAGTGATCCTGCCCAAAAAGTGGGCTGCCAAATACTGATCCAGCCCAAAAAGTAGGCTGCCAAATAGTGATCCGGCCCACAAAGTGGGCTGCCAAATAGTGATCCGGCCCACAAATTGTCCTGCCAAAATATGCCAAAAGGATAACTGTTTGACAGGCATTTTATCTTGCCAAATAATGACATATAAAGTAAGTCTTCCTTGTCAAAAAATGAGCGATTTTGCATAAAAACTGCCTGCCAAATAGTGATCCGGCCCACAAAGTGGGCTGCCAAATAGTGATCCGGACCAAAGAGTGGGCTGCCAATTAGTGATCCGGCCCACAAAGTGGGCTGCCAAATAGTGATCCGACCCAAAAAGTGGATTGCCAAATAGTGATTCGGCCCAAAAAGTGGGCTGTCAAATAGTGATCCGGCCCAAAAAGTGGGCTGCCAAATAGTGATCCGGCCCACAAAGTGGGCTGCCAAATAGTGATCCGGCCCAAATAGTGGGCTGCCAAATAGTGATCCGGCCCACAAAGTGGGCTGCCAAATAGTGATCCGGCCCACAAAGTGGGCTGCCAAATAGTGATCCGGCCCACAAATTATACTGCCAAAATATGCCAGAAGGATAACTGTTTGACAGGCATTTTATCCTGCCAAATACTGACATATAAAGTAAGTCTTCCTTGTCAAAAACTGAGCAATTTTGCATAAAAACTGCCTGCCAAATAGTGATCCGGCCCACAAAGTGGGCTGCCAAATAGTGATCCGGCCCACAAAGTGGGCTGCCAAATAGTGATCCGGCCCACGAAGTGGGCTGCCAAATAGTGATCCGGCCCACAAAGTGGGCTGCCAAATAGTGATCCGACCCAAAAAGTGGGCTGCCAAATAGTGATCCGGCCCACAAAGTGGGCTGCCAAATAGTGATCCGACCAAAAAAGTGGGCTGCTAAATAGTGATCCGGCCAGAAATTATCCTGCCAAAATATGCCAGAAGGATAACTGTTTGACAGGCATTTAATCTTGCCAAATACTGACATATAAAGCAGGTTTTCCTTGTCAAAAATTGAGCGATTTTGCATAAAAACTGCCTGCCAAATAGTGATCCGGCCCACAAAGTGGGCTGCCAAATAGTGATCCGGCCCACAAAGTGGGCTGCCAAATAGTGATCCGGCCCAAATAGTTGGCTGCCAAATAGTGATCCGGCCCACAAAGTGGGCTGCCAATAGTGATCCGGACCAAAGAGTGGGCTGCCAAATAGTGATCCGACCCAAAAAGTGGGCTGCCAAATAGTGATCCGGCCCACAAATTATCCCGCCAAAATATGCCAGAAGGATAACTGTTTGACAGGCATTTTATCTTGCCAAATACTGATATATAAAGTAAGTTTTCCTTGTCAAAAATTGAGCGATTTTGCATAAAAACTGCCTGCCAAATAGTGATCCGGCCCACAAAGTGGGCTGCCAAATAGTGATCCGGCCCAAAAAGTGGGCTGCCAAATAGTGATCCGACCCAAAAAGTGGGCTGCCAAATAGTGATCCGGCCCACAAAGTGGGCTGCCAAATAGTGATCCGGCCCACAAATTATCCTGCCAAAATATGCCAGAAGGATAACTGTTTGACAGGCATTTTATCTTGCCAAATACTGATATATAAAGTAAGTTTTCCTTGTCAAATATTGAGCGATTTTGCATAAAAACTGCCTGCCAAATAGTGATCCGGCCCACAAAGTGGGCTGCCAAATAGTGATCCGGCCCACAAAGTGGGCTGCCAAATAGTGATCCGGCCCAAAAAGTGGGCTGCCAAATAGTGATCCGGCCCACAAATTATCCTGCCAAACAGTGATCCTGCCCACAAAGTGGGCTGCCAAATAGTGATCCGACCCAAAAAGTGGGCTGCCAAATAGTGATCCGTCCCAAAAAGTGGGCTGCCAAATAGTGATCCGGCCCACAAAGTGGGCTGCCAAATAGTGATCCGGCCCACATATTATCCTGCCAAAATATGCCAGAAGGATAACTATTTGACAGGCATTTTATCTTGACAAATACTGATATATAAAGTAAGTTTTCCTTGTCAAAAATTGAGCGATTTTTCATAAAAACTGCCTGCCAAATAGTGGTCCGGCCCACAAAGTGGGCTGCCAAATAGTGATCCGTCCCAAAAACTGCCTGCCAAATAGTGATCCGGCCCACAAAGTGGGCTGCCAAATAGTGATCCGGCCCAAAAAGTGGGCTGCCAAATAGTGATCCGGCCCACAAATTATCCTGTCAAATAGTGATCCGGCCCACAAAGTGGGCTGCCAAATAGTGATCCGGCCCACATATTATCCTGCCAAAATATGCCAGAAGGATAACTGTTTGACAGGCATTTTATATTGCCAAATACTGATATATAAAGTAAGTTTTCCTTGTCAAAAACTGAGCGATTTTGCATAAAAACTGCCTGCCAAATAGTGATCCGGCCCACAAAGTGGGCTGCCAAATAGTGATCCGACCCACAAAGTGGGCTGCCAAATAGTGATCCGGCCCACAAAGTGGGCTGCCAAATAGTGATCCGGCCCACAAATATCCTGCCAAAATATGCCAGAAGGATAACTGTTTGACAGGCATTTTATCTTGCCAAATACTGACATATAAAGCAGATTTTCCTTGTCAAAAACTGAGCGATTTTGCACAAAAACTGCCTGCCAAATAGTGATCCGGCCCAAAGAGTGGGCTGCCAAATAGTGATCCGGCCCACAAAGTGGGCTGCCAAATAGTGATCCGGCCCAAAAAGTGGGCTGCCAAATAGTGATCCGACCCAAAAAGTGGGCTGCCAAATAGTGATCCGTCCCAAAAAGTGGGCTGCCAAATAGTGATATGGCCCACAAATTATCCTGCCAAAATATGCCAGAAGGATAACTGTTTGACAGGCATTTTATCTTGCCAAATACTGACATATAAAGTAAGTTTTCCTTGTCAAAAATTGAGCGATTTTGCATAAAAACTGCCTGCCAAATAGTGATACGGCCCACAAAGTGGGCTGCCAAATAGTGATCTGGCCCACAAAGTGGGCTGCCAAATAGTGATCCGACCCAAAAAGTGGGCTGCCAAATAGTGATCCGGCCCACAAAGTGGGCTGCCAAATAGTGATCCCGCCCACAAAGTGGGCTGCTAAATAGTGATCCGGCCCACAAAGTGGGCTGCCAAATAGTAATCCGGCCCACAAAATGGGTTGCCAAATAGTGAGCCGGCCCATAAAGTAGGCTGCCAAATAGTGATCCGGCCCACAAAGTGGGCCTCCAAATAGTGATCCGGCCCACAAAGTGGGCTGCCAAATAGTGATCCGGCCCTCAAAGTGGGCTGCCAAATAGTGATCCGGCCCACAAAATTATCCTGCCAAAATATGCCAGAAGGATAACTGTTTAACAGGCATTATATCTTGTCAAATATTAACATTTAATGCAAGTTTTCCTCGCCAAAAACTGAGCAATTTTGCAAATATTAGCCTGCCAAATAGTGTTCCAGCACACAAAGTGGGTTGCCAATTAGTGATTCGGCCCACTAAATGGGTCAAAATTGCCACTATTTGGCAAGCAAAAATTGTAAAATGGCTCACTCTAAAAAGTTTTTTTTTTGCCTAATAGTGATCCTTTAAAATCATACTATACTTGCCAAAAATTGGTTTGCCAAAATATATTTTCTCTTTGCGAATAGCAATCTTATAAATTCTATATTTAAAAACTATATTCTTGCCAAATATTGATCTTATGAATGAAATGTACTACTCTCCATAGTGATAGAGAATAATTATTCTCAAAAATGTGTTTTTTCTAGCCATATAGTGAAGATGGTAATGACAAATTGACTGCCAAGTAACACTCTTGCAAAATATTGCTCTTGTAAAAATAAAAGAAAAAAATTGGATGATTTAATCGCCACCGAAAAACAGGATCAGAATTAGGTGATAATTGCAGCAATACAGGACGGTTTGGAGAAAATGCTCAAGAAGCCAGATTGAGATGGTTTGGACATATCCAGAGGAGGGACAGTGGATACATTGATAGAGGAATGATCCCAGCGGTGTAGCTACCAGGTAGGAGACAAAGAGGAGATTGATGGATGCAGTGAGAGAGAACATGGAGGTAGTTGGAGTCAGAGTAGAAGATACAGAAGACAGGGTGAGATGGAAATTGTGGACTTGCCGTGGAAACTCCTGCACTGGTGGCCACATTTGCCAAATATTTGCACATAGTCTAAATTGACAATAGGTGTGTATGTGAACCAGTACAACTGGTTGTTTTTGTCTCCTAGCAATGGATTGACACCTAGCAAAGGAAACAACTGTGGGATATTGTCATTTAGTGGATGGATGGTCAGACAGATGGATAGAAGGAGAGATGTATGAATGGATGAGAAATTTTACTTTTTCATTCTTAAGTGACCAGTTTGTCCTTGTATTGCCTTTAAAAACAATAGCAGCATTAGCTTTCTATCACCTTGGCAGCCTGTGCATTAGCTTGATTGAACCGGGACCCATTTTTAAAAGTTTGATTGGAATGATTGTTATTATTATACATATATGCACATTGTGAAACGATGGAAGAATGAGTTTTCCATCAGAGCTGCCGGTGAGTTTTCAGTCTTGCAGACAAGGTTATGAATGGAAGGATAAAAATGACAGAATATAAAACACTGATTAATATTTGATTGATTGCCAAAGTGGTATTTTACACTTTTGAAGGAGTAATAAATATCCATTATGCTCTCAGTAACTTGCAGGCAGTACGGTGTTATCAAACAGATGAAATAGATCCCAGCATACAGTACATATTTTTAATCTTTGTTTACTAATAAAGTAATTTTTGTTTTGATAATGCAATATTTGCTATAAACCCTTCTAACTTCTACTCTCTCTATCAATGTTTGCAGGACCTGTGAGCAGCATGTTAGTCAACCGCTTTGGAAGTCGTCCAATGGTAATACTAGGGGGACTGCTGTGTGGGGTCTCCATGGTGGCCGCTTCATTTGGGAACTCCATTGTCTATATTTACTTTTTCATCGGCATCATTGGAGGTAGTGTGCATGAACATCAATTTCGAACATTGTTCCTTTTGCCACATTGTAACAATGTAGTGAAGACCATGTTGCGTAAGTTCTTCTTTTCGCAACGCCGATTATGACCAGGCTTCGAGGAAATGGTTGTTGCTTACAGTTTATTACAACTGGTGTTGCGTAAACCATTTATTATAAGTCCTAATTTCTATTATTACACAATTACTTTCCAGATTATATATGACCTGGTTCAGATCTAAAACCTCAGTCTTGGCAAAAAGTAGGAAAAATAGATGTCAGATGGTATATATACAGATGTTAGGAAGAAATTCTGGTCTCTAAAAAACACTCCACAAAAAGATACAGAGGGCACCAATTGTGCCACCAAATAATGCTCCTAAAAAAAGAGGGTAAGAGTAAATTAAGTACGTAAAAAGATTTTGCCATATAACGCTCCTCAAAAATAAAACAGGGTAGGAAGAATTTATGGCTGCCACATAACACTTCTACCAAATAATAGAGTAAGTAGTACCTTTTGCTAGCTGACTACGCTAACTCCTTAACTACTCTGTAGGTTTTCAGTCCAGATCAGCCTAATGGGACTGTCTTGTTGTTGTCATGAGGGCCCAGGCCATTGGCCCAGGCACCTGTCCTGCTTCTGTGGTGTTTTCAAGGCACCGAGTGAAACAAAAACAGGACAGTAATTAAGTCAGCGCTTGCATTCATTGCAGAGAGGACGGTCTTCCAAGGCTCTCTGCAGTCTCCCATAGGCTACCATTATAGCCGTCACAAGGGGCACTGCTGTCACCCTGAGAGGCTCATTACCCTGCCATGCACCGACCACTGTAAAGGATTTATAGCCTCACTAGGTGCTTTGTCCATGTGCATTGCCCAGGAGCATTTGTTGGCCCAGTGCTGCTCACACATGTGCCCTGGCTCATTGACACAGATGCATCAGGCAGTGTTTTTAAACTAGCAGGCATTCAAAATGACGAAGAAAGACGCCAGAGAATCATAGCATGACACACAGTTAGCAATTGCCTGGGTGCACGTTGAGGAAAGTCAAGGTCAGGCTTGTTGTCATTGCACCAGGTTGTATGTGGAACAACAAAGGATATTCAAGTCCCCAAATATGATATAACGCTTAAGAGGGAACCAAAGTCCACGTCTCATTCATTTATAACATTAATCTTGGGCCAAACTAATGTTCTTTTTCACATTTTTTACGCAGGTAGTGGACTTTGCTTGAACCTGAATGCCTCTCTCACCATCATCAGCAAGTACTTCTTGGACAGGCGTCCTTTAGCCAATGGTTTGGCCATGGCAGGAAGTCCAGTGTTTCTGTGTGTCGTCGCTCCCCTGAACCAGTATCTGCTTGATAAGTTTGGATGGAGAGGAAGTCTGCTGATCCTTGGGGCTCTAATGCTGAACTGCTGCGTTGCCGGTGCCTTGATGCGACCCATCACTTCGGTTTGCAAGAGATCCTCCAAAGCGTCGCTCAAGATGGTCGAAGAGCAAAAACCTGACAGCACTAAACCAGAAGGTGGCTGCTTGAAGACTGCAAAGACATTCATCAATCTCTCTCTATTCAAGGAAAAAGGCTTTCTCTTTTACCTCATTGGAAACATGATGTTCATTTTTGGAGCCTACGCACCTATTGTCTTTTTGCCGGCCTACGCCATCAGTAGAGGTGTGGAGGACTACTCTGCAGCATACCTGCTTTCTATTATGGGATTTGTGGACATGTTTGTTCGCCCCGGCACAGGCCTACTGGCCAACAGCAGATGGATCAGACCCCGAATCCAGTACTTCTTTAGCTTCGCTATGATTTTCAATGGAGCCTGCCACTTGGTGTGCCCTCTGCTGGACACTTACCCTCTTCTGGTGGCCTATGCAGTGTTTTTCGGCGTTGGATTTGGTATGGTTTTTGCACTGATATTTGAGTGCCTGATGGACCTGATGGGAAGTAAGTGCTTCCCCAGTGCTGTTGGACTTGTCACCATCATTGAATGCTTCCCCATGCTGCTGGGACCACCAACTGCAGGTAATAAATTTACTATGATTTTTTTTAAAAGTTTTCGGTTACGTAGATTTCATAGATAAGTTGGTAAGGGAGTTGAACTCTATTAAGGTCTCAGGAGTTTCCTTAGGTTTCGTCTTCTTCTTTTCCTTTTTGTTCAGGGGTTGCCACAGTAACCAACAATTTCCATATCACCCTGTCCTCTTTATCCTCAACTCTAACTCCAACTACCATCAATCTCCTCTTGGCTTTCTACCTGGTAGCTCCATCTCTACCATTCTTCTATCATAACTACCGTCCAAACCACCATAATCTGGCTTTTCTGTCTTTTTCTCCAAACATTCCTGTCTTCTAATCCCCTCAACCCTGATCCTGTCCATCCTTGTCTCTCCAAAAGAGAATCTCAGCATCTGCAACTCCTCCACCTCCAGCTCTGCCTTCTGTCTTCTACCTATTCCTATTGTCTCTTATCCGGTAAACCTTTCCCTTCACTTTACACACGCTCCTTCATTAACAATCAAGGTACCATTTTGCTTCATGGTGAAATTGCTGGTGAAATCCCAGGTTACCGATCTCATAAGCCCTGTACCACAACAGGGATGGTGGTATACAAATTAAAGTTGGAGACAGAGCAATTGTGTCTCTCACTTTGTCTCTAACGTGAGTTTTAATTAGATGAAAATTTATAGTCCTGTTTGCTCTCTTGCAAATTTGTTCCGAGACAGAGATTTAATAGGATAAATGAATTTCTCCTTACCTGCATGTCTAGCAGTCCTCCTCCAGGGGGCACATTGTTATTTCTCCCTTCAGAAGAACAGCTTGTTACTCCTGCTGCAAAACCTGTGGGTCAGTCTAATTAGGACAAAGTGTGGTAAGTGGGTGTAGATAGCCATGTGCTTTTGGTACTTAATGACCCGCAATTCAGAATCTCATCATAATGGTCCTGGGCCATAATTAAGATGTGACTACATTAATGCGGGGGATTGGAGGTGAGGAGGGGGGTGACAAAAAAAAAATAGACTAAATTACCAACCGGGCCAATCAGGGCTCAGTTTAATGAGGGTGATGTCACGGGTTTGATGCGCCAGATGAGGGCTATCAATCAGATAATGAAGCTGTGACTGAGATGTTTGGAACAGAGCCACATGAAAAGTGACTGTCGCTTCTCTGAGACTTGGTAGTGCAACATATTAAGGCAGTTATTCAAGCTACATAATAACGGTAAAATATTACAACTCAACAACTAAAAGTGGAAGGGGGTTCTAGTGGTAAATAGACTCGATGGGGAAAGACAAGTTTTTCTCGTGTCTGTAGGAGGCAAGGAAAAGAAGGATCCAGGAATTCACCCATTCCGTAAATCTAGTGAAGATGCAGGTCATGGTCAAAATCAGAGGTTTAGTTATTTTATTTTTAGTTATATTTTTTATTCTTAATATCTTGGATTTACCTTCGTTGTAACTTGGCAGCAGGAGGATTTTAACCCGGTACTTTTCAGACCCAAGTCCGCTTCCTTACCACTTGGTGTCCCAAAACGCCCATTAGGGTTAGATAGTAAAGAAACTGAATTCTTTTTCGAAAATGTCTCACCTCTCATCAAGGAGGCAGTTCCACCCACCCCAACAACCAAAATCACACTACACCACACCAGCCCCCCATGAACCCTAATGCAGGGGGTGGGCCCACTTGAAGGAGCTAATTCCCCTATCTGAGAACTAACCCTCAAGTTCTGGACCAATGACAAAGACACTTAGTGGTCCAAACACCACTGCATTTAAATTTTAGTGGTAGCCTAGTGGTTAAGGAACTGGACTGGGGTTCCATGTTCAAATCCGCCCATTGCCAGGTAACGACCGAGGTCCACTGAGCATGGCACCGTCCCCACTCACAGGTCCTCAGGTGTTTAAAGCTGCGTTTAAATGCTTCCTGTTTGCCTTTTATTTTGTCTTTCTGGAAAAAAAAGTCAGCAATTTACTTTTTTTTAAGCATTAACCTGTGTGTGAACATCTCAAAGCATCACTGTCCTATCACACATTAATTTGTGGACACATTAATCCGATACACATTACACAGAGCTGACACTGTATCTCTATATGGCAGCCTATTTGTAACCTTGCCCCAGTCTGAAAGGCTCTTGGAATCATGAATCTCATCTTCCGAGTGTCTTTTTCTTCTCATACCTTGGAAAATGACCTGTCTTCTGATTCGCCTTGGCCACAGTTGTCTAAATGAGCTTTTCAGGGAGGCAGCGAGAGCTGGGCTGTGTGTAATGGTGACCCTGTGTCATTTCAGACACAGCTCTCCTCGGCCTGAATAGTCCCTCTGTCTCATATAATACAGATCCACATTTTCTCTTCCCCTTTATCGCTATAAGACATTCAAGTTGAGTATCTGTTCTGGGGTGTCATATCTTTACCTCATCACTTCATCGTCTCCCTTGCACTGTCCTTATGTTCATCAGGGTTTCTAGTGGACCTCACGGGTGACTACAAGTACCTCTTCCTCATGTGTGGATCAGTGATCACAGCAGGCGGACTCTTCCTCTTCGTGACGAACATCTACTACTACCACACCCTGGACAAAAAGAGGAAACAAAAGGACAATGAGCAGAAGAGGAAAACTTCTGAGAACCAGGAGAGATTAAGTATCGCTGACGGTGAAATAAAACTGGCTACTGAATCAGAGATTGAACCAAATGAGCCTGAGACCAAAGAAGAGACGGGAAATCTAGCTGCAGATTACACAGGGTCTCCAGAGTAATTGTTGTTAATTCTTCTTTTCAGGTTATAGAGCAATGTACAGTATTGTACCCTAGCAGTGAGGGGATGAAGGATGTTCAGGACACATGAGTAAATATTAATATAAGAATTTGTCATAAAAAGAAGAAAAGGTGATTTAAAATGGTTCAGAGTATTTAAAATGTATTCAAACAAAAATGTATGTTTGCACCAGTTTTGTAACTTAGTCCAGTAGTCCCCAACCACTGGGCCAGAGACCGGTACCAGTCTGTGGGTGAATTGGTGCCGGGCCGCAGAGAAATAATGTTTCCTTTTGGCCCCGTCTGTCTATTACTTCCACTTGATCCATGCCCATATCAACAAAAGAACTGACCAATAGAATGGCTAGGATTCCATCATCAATAATGCAACTATATTTGATTAGGAAATA
>JAFBJS010057713.1:10537-23638 GCA_016785265.1 Paraplagusia blochii
ATATCAACAAAAGAACTGACCAATAGAATGGCTTGGATTCCATCATCAATAATGCAACTATATTTGATTAGGAAATATTTTCTCAGTGAAGACAACAACAATAAACTCCAAATGATGCAGAGTCATTCATTAAAGATTCTAACGTAGTATACCGGTCTGGTAGGAGAAAATTATAGGCTGTGTGCACTTGAGAAATCCTTGTTGTGCCCATGCACATGTTAATACCGGTAGGAATATTTTATAGGTAGGAAAATATTTCAAAACACAGAAAATTAAATGTTATTATGGGGTATTTATCTGCCACAAATTAACGACCGGTGTACAAAACACCGAGTGCTGCCATGGAAGACACAGTAGAGATACACACATGACCCTTTAACTGGTCATGGACTGGCTGTGGACTGCCCAAAAATAATTAGCAGCTGAGGTTTTCCACCGTCTGTACCCACATGGTCAGTGGATGGTGGGTGATGACCACTTTTAACTCTTGTTAATTTCTGTGTAGGAAGGTCACACTCTTTGGCTCTAAGTCAAGAATTGTGCATATTGAATTAGCAGCGGTCGGTGATGTAACATCCTTGAAATTCCGTAGTCTCTGTATTTTTCCCTGACTTTGAGAATCAGCTGCAGTTTGGTTTCACCTTGTTAACACAGTCTAGTTAAGATGAAATGGGACCAGAACATCACTCTCTCTCTCTGTCTCTCTTTTGAGGGTTCTATTCCGTCCGCACCCTCCGGTGAGCTTGACCTCTGCGGTTACGGCATCGTTTAATCTTTTATACACCAGTTTCCAAGTGAAGCAGCTGCCATCACTTATGCCTCAGTGTTTTATCGGTAACCATTGCTGGTGCGTTCACATGTATGGATACACAGTGTTTTCTTGTAGGTGAAAACACTGTGTGAATGATGGCAGCTTCTGTATCTAAACACTGTGAACTTTCAAACTGTGTTAATTATTCCAAATGTTTTTACATTAAATATCCCTTTTAATAGATGTTTTACTCTTCCTGTTGCTCTTTCTGTAGCTGAATACGGTTCTTGTTTTTATGATCTGTTTCCTCCCTACATTTATCTATAGAGTTACAGCTGAATTCTTTAACTTTGTCTTGTTAAACTTGTTCAACCTATGATGCCTTTGGCTCCTATAGTTACTTAAGATAGTTTTTTGTTCTAGATCTGCTGCTTTTTAGTGAATTATTCTTGTTTATTAGAGTTTTTGTTAAATGTTAGTCTTAAAATCCCAGTTTTTCAATAATGTAATTTTTAGGTTTGATAAATATACTAATGTGCAATGTCTAGATAGATAAAGTTTACTAATCCGTTGGGAGTATCCTGCGGGAAATTATGCCTGTGTGTATTATCTGTCATCTATCAGTTGTTTAATTATGTAACTTAGACTGTGTAATTTAGTTATATATTTGCTTCTTATTCAGATAAATCACAATATTGCAGTAATTTTAAGGTAACTGTGGGGTAGAAGTAGCAAACGTTATGATAAAATAGCCATTTACACAGTATAGTTTTAATTCCTAATAGAATGGAGTGAGAGTTACTAAATATTTCGTTTTAAAGAGGGTAATTGTGAAGTGTATGAAGATTGCCGTACTTCAGGTATTCAAAAAAATGAACACATATGCATCTGGAACCAAATGTTGCAGAACCCAGATATATAGAATTTCAAAGCAGGAAACACTTTGAAACAGAACAGGACATGAGTGCATGTCTCTCAAAGAAACAGACAAGAGAGGAGAGAAAATCCTCCACCTGTTTTACTTCATCCTTTCTGCTGTCATTGAAGGTCTGTTTACCATTCCAAGTCAAATTTAAAACTCACTTTAAATATGTTTATTCAAGTGTTCTGACCATATTTGTACTGCTATTTAAAAGACAAACTGTGGTGCACAAAATAATTGAGGTGATTGAAGTTGTTATTCTAAATTATTAACTAACATTTTGTTTCAGGAGAGTCTGACGCTGCGTTATGTTTGGAGCTTGATTTTTTAGAAATTGCACATCTTTGAACCTAGTGTAAACAGCCTGAAGGCGCTGCTTGTGTTTGTCATCTGTTCTCTGTGTAAATGTTAGCTTGGACTAAAGTAATTATAGGAGTAACACTGAGAAAAGGTACCTGATTATTTCATTCTTCTAAGAGCTGTATGATGGTTTTTGCTGAAGTTGTATTTTTATGCATTACTGCTGTTTGTTGCTTTAAAAAACTGAAAATAAACCTTGTTTTTGTAACAAAAGATTCTCTTTCTGAAGATTTACTGTCTTGTGAACACAATTGCAAATAAATATGCAGCAAAATAACCAAACCATGAATAAACAAACTACATTGGTATCCACAGAAAAGATTGTATTTAGAGTCAATTAAATGCCTGGTTTTGTTATGGTCCATGTCAGGCAAAATAATATATAAAAACTGTGAAGAAAGAATAAAAAAAGCAAATTTCGAAATATGTATTTTGGCTGTAAAATGCTTAAATTTCAACAAATCTTAAATTAAGTTCTAACATGGAAACAGACCAAGCTAAAGCAAAATTTAAACAAAAAATATGAACTGAACCTGAATCTCCGGTCTACTTCAGAAGCCACTTAATGTATAAGTTCTCAAAAATCCAGCATAAAAATAGAGATTTCCACCTGCAAATCATTTGTCTCTACTGGTTTTATTCATAACCTTTAGTTTTGTCTGAGGAAAACAACAAACATCACAACAAACCAAGAAGGTTTGTGGCACTCCAACTCCAAAAATCCCATCACCTCAAAATCCACTGCTGAACTATTGTTGCCAGGTCCAATTTTTCATGACAATTAAAAGACAAGGGGACAGGTTTAAAAATGCCAGCATGAGGGACACGAGCACCTAATGAAGCAGGGCCATGTTCCACGCCAGTGCTCTGAGCTGCATACCGGCGGACACACATCAGCAAAACTAATAAATTACAAATGCACCAGCAAACACGCACATTCACTTAAAGTCACATGCTGTCCCTCAGCTTAGTAATATGCAAGGTCTTTGGCTGCCACAAGGTGGAACGTTACCCCAGAGGCAGGACGATGGCTGCTGTGGTGTGAAATGTGTTTATCATTATTATATTTTTGCTCACCTCCTGTGCTCCCCTGGCCTCCTGACCCTCCTCGTCGGACCACTCCCCCACCGTAATGTATGTCCCTGTGACTTCTGTCCTCCACATGTGAAGAAAAAAAAGAGGATAGCACCCTCAGAGAGTCTCACAGGTAACTGGTTACTTGGCTAAGGCTATTTGAAAAATAGTTTTGTACCAAATAAAAAAGAATTATGGATACCATGCCTAAGGCCCAGTTCCTACTTTGCAGGTTCCTAAATTTGCAGAGGTCCAGTGAGTTCTATGCGGAATACACAATCTCCACAGCCTGCAGTAGGATTTTATGGACGACGTCCTTGATATGTGTAAATGTATGAATTGTTTCTTCTTCTCTTTTTTCTGAACACAATCTAAACTAATGTAGAAGCACATAAAAAACTTAAATCTTTAATTATAAATTTAAAAGACAGATGAAAATTGAACAAAAAGTTACTAAGTTGTACCATAAGCAAATTATATGTGACTTTTTGACCACTGTTTCCTGTTAAGGCGCAGATTTCTTTCTATTACAGTCTTGAGTTTTTGAATATTATTTAAAAAATGTAAAATACCTGAAATTTAGGGTATGAATAAATCCATGCAATCTTGCAATTTTAATGTGTCAATTTAATTGATTAATTGACATTTATCAGACATTTTATTACATACATTAAAATATTGATAAAAATATATTACCTAAAGTCAATAAATAAAATATTTACTATTTTAAATAAACAAATATATATATAAATGGAGGTGTTTTTATTCAACTCATGCCTATGAGAATACAAATGACAGTGTATCTGCACTGGTTCACCTGAACTGACCGCTGACCGTGAACTGACCGCTCTCAGTTAACTGTCTCTGCTTATTAAATGACTTTGTACATGAGTGACTGTAACTGAGTTTATATTTTATTCTTATTCTTCAGTGATGAGTTAATCAGCATCTACCTGTTACTGTGAGGTCCAAACATCACCTCAAAGGACGCATGATGGACTAATGTACAAAAAAAAATTCCGCAATAGAATTGTCTAACGGGGCTGCAGTCTCGGGCCCCGCCACCAGGGGGAGCCTGAGGTTACTGATGTCAAGTGACTAAAAATAGAGGAAGTAGTTTACTAATTTAGCTCTTCTTCAAACAAGCATAATATCTTTGAAAAAGAGGGTAGGAAAATATTATGGGTAGGAAAAAACTTCAGCTATGGCACCCGCGCAGTCAACATAAAGATGTAAAACATTTCGGCATCTGAAGGGACATTGCGTCTGCAGTGATCACGATATAAAGGGCCTAGTAATTGGCCTCAGGCCTTAGATAGGGTTACTCTGGACCAGTGGTTCTTAACCTGGGTTCGATCAAACCCCAGGGGTTCGGTGAGTTGGTCTCAGGAGTTCGGTGGAGCTTCTGCCACTGAGGTCAAGACACAGCGGAGGTGAATGAAAACAGATGGATCATCAATTACCATTGAGATTGAAGCAGTGATCTTCTTGCTGTGAGACGTGTTTGATCAACTTTAAAGCACTGGCCTTAGAGAAACAATATGGCGGAGTTAATTTCTTAGCCTTTAGTCTGGACTTCCAGGAATTAAAGCTGAATAATTAATCTCATAATCAGAAGTTAATGAGCTGTAAATGTGACAAATGTTTGGAGGTGCGTGTCACGTGAACATAGTTCCACAATCTCATTTGTGTTGCAGGCCGACGAGCTAAAGTCGTTACCGCGTGAGGTAATATTTGCAGAACACCTTGTTGTGTAGTGCATGGTACAAGCCGCTGGTTTTTGGATGTTGATTATCAGGCCTTCTCGTAACCTTTGGACCCGTGTGAGACAGATCCTGGTTGTTTGCAGTGCGGGTGAAGTGGAGAGGGGCTATCGTGATGAATCTGGAGTGGTGTTACTCTAGCGACGAGTCTGGGATGAGTGGAAGAGACGAAATGTGCTCCCTGAGGGCTCAAAGAGCAACGGCATCTATCAGCAGAATAAATTGAACGGGATGTTTCAGAGAAGCAGAGATTAGATAGGCCGACTGTTGGAGGAGTGGGATCAAACTTACAAAGCTCACCGACATGAGGAAACACACACGCGCTATCTCTCTCCCTCCTTCGCTTCACCACGTGTCCCACTGTGGCCTTTAGATCCGAGCAGAGACTGTGTTGATTTGTTGTTTGCTCACAGAGTAAACTGATGACACGACACCAGGAGGGGAGCGTTCTCCACATTAACTGCATGTCCACGGCAGGTATTAGCAGCTCCTCACTGGAGACGCTGTATTTGCATCTCAGTGGGAAGATCGCAGTGGGATGACAGAGTAAATGTCACTCATGTTCACGCTGTCTCTACCACTAATACCAACGATATTTGCTTTTCCACTGAATTTCAGCTCTGTCTTTGTAAAACAGATGTCACAACCTGAGCTGGAAGAAAATATAGAACCAAACTTAAATCCATACCCATATCAACAAAAGAACTTAACAGGATTCCATCACCAATAATGAAACTATATTTGATTGAGGAATATTTTGGAGACAACAATAAACTCAAAATGACACAGAGTCATTGATACAAGATTATACATTTTTAAACTGGTCTGGTAGCAGAAAGTAATAGGCTGTGTGCACTTGAGAAATACTTGTTAATTCGGGTAGGAAGATTTTATAGGCAGGAAAATATTTCAGACAACAGGAAATTTAATTTTATTAAGAGGTATTTATCTGCCAACAACTTAACGACTGACCCGTGAATATGGTACGAGACATTTAACCGGACCATGGGGGAAAAAATGTTGGGGAACACTGGTCTAGAGGAGTAGAACTACTAGTGTTGCCTCATCAACCAGAAACTGGTTAAGTTACTCAGTTGGGGAATGAAACATCTTTTAACTGATGATTTATCTTGGTTCAAACAATCTTTCTACACCTGACCTGGTTCCCCAGTCAAATTTGAGGACCCTCAACAAGGGTTAGACTAAAGAAAGCAGTGAGTCCCAAGGGCCCAAATAATTACAACAGCTGCTTCAAGTCCACCACTAACTTATTGTAAACACTATAATTCATAAAATATTCTAATTTTGAATCAACTCAAGTCACAAATCTCAGCATTTTAGCATAGTCTGCCTCTTTCGTCCCCTTCACAATAACTCAGCAAACAACTTGGATGCCTCGCCCCCTATTTTGTGTCAGTGTCAATGATAAAACACTTCAGTTACAGTGGTGAATCAAAGCTAGAACCACTGAGTGTCTTTTCTTTTCTTTTCTTTCTGTGTCCTTGCCTGGGTCAGATGGGACAAATGCACATTGGAATATTAAGGGGTGAAATAAATGGAAAGGGAAAGAAATAAAATGAACAAATTAAGTCACAAAGAGACCAAGAAGGTTGTAGGAAATAAAGAAGGAAGGGCCGTTCACGACTTGGGGGAAATGATGGTGAAACTCTGTCCATCTATCATCCCTGCCTGCATCCTGTCCACAGAGCAGAGGAGCTAATGAAAGTAATTTAACGTACATCTATAATTAATATACTCTCTTTGGGTGGTGTGTTGGAGCCCGACGCTTGATGGAGTGTGTTTATTATGTGTGTGAGGTGGACCTGGCGTGCCGGGGCACCCGGGCCACTGACATGGTAATTGACGAGCCATCACTCCTGCCGCGCTCAGGTCTGATTGTTACAGCTATATTTGGGGCACCGTCGGCTCCGGGGCTCCCACAGGTAGAGGTGGAAAAGTGGATTTTTCTTCTCTTTTCTTCACTCTGACTCTGCTGAAGAAAGGAGGTGCAGCATGTGGCTGAGCCTCAGGCCAATGTTCCTCCTCCATGTGTCCTGCTCTCTGCCTCTTTTTCTTTCTTCTCTACCCTCATCCCAAACCTCTCCACTCCCTGACTGTGAACTTCCCCCCGTCTGTCTCACGTATCTCCTGGCTCTGGGTAAATGTAGCAAACTGGCTCTAGGATTTTCTCCCTTTTTTTTAAATATTAAAAGGCAGGCTCCCTTTCACAAACACAGTTCAAACCCCACTGCCCTCAGTGCTCTCTCCTTTTGAAACTCCCCTGCTCTTTGAATCCCTGCCCTTTGAAGAAAACGCCCAGAGTCACTCAAACACTTTCACATTAAACAAGGGCATAATGAACGAGCGCACGGACGCAGAAGTGCGTTTTAAAATTCCTGCATATACTCGCACAGCGCACATATTCACGTGTGTGTTTTTTGCACATCAAAATTCCAACTTTCCCTCATTCATTGAAGACATTTGCTCGTTAGTCTGTCCTTGCTGATGTCAAAGGTAATTTGTCATTTCATTTGTACTACCTTTGGTTCAGAATTATATTATTTCTTTTGATACAGAAGGAAACAGAGGACAAAGTCATGACATGTTCCCATTGGACGGAACGGGCGTCAATCGCATATGATATATAATAGTCAAGTCTAGTAAAGAGACAGACTTAAGAAGAATTTGAATGAATTGATTTTCTCCTTTCGGCTTGACCCTTTTTCAGGGGTGTCCACAGCGAGTCAACAATTTCCATCACCCCCTGTCCTAAACTCTAACTCCAACTACCTCCATGTCCTCCCTCACTGCATCCATCAATCTCCTCTTTGTCTCCTACCTGGTAGCTCCATCGCTACCATTATCAAGTGTAGTCTGCATATGCAGTCTAAAAAGTAGTGAGGAACAACTAATGTTAGTAATGTTTAAAATTATTTGCACAAAGAAGAAAATTTAAAGTATATTCAGAGATGATGTTTATAAAAACAGGACGTTCCTGACTTTCCCAAGACAAAGTAGTTACACATTAATGTCTTCAACGCTTTGGCATTAGACCAACAACCACATCCAGGGCTGGGATTCAAACCAGTATTTTTTTTCTGCTGCCCCTCACCCGCTAGAAGAGATAACTGCAGGTTTATTCTAGTTCCACCTCGGGTCAAATGTCCTTTCTTGCCTCTCCACTGAATGAGTTAAAGGTTTTCTCAGCAGATGTGGAGAGGGTCACTAGGTATGTGGACTTTGCCAGTTCGCTGCCCACGTGTCGGATTTTAATGGGCAGCATATGGAGGTGGTGAGTGATGAGTGGGATCTGAGCTGTGACAGGTGCTGAGTCGTCTGTCGCACTGACCCCCACAACGGAGCAATACAGAGGACACCTTCATTCAACAGGCCTGACCCCGACACGCCAACCAACATACACACACTCGCCTACAGCCATGATCCTTGACTGATGAAGAGATTTTTTCTGAGACTCAAAATAAGAATTCCTCATTTACAAAATGTATGATTGGAATTAAATTTTAGAGTTGGCCAAGTATAATCTGTGTTCATATTGTTGTCATAATGTCAGGCAATACTTTCCCTCACCGTCAAAGTCTTTGTCATTGGTGTAGAACCCCAGGGTCCCCTCCTGGACAGGCTCCAGTCCCAGTCAAGGTGGTTGGCTCCTGCCATTGGGCTCACCACATGAAGGATGGACCATGGCTGGTACAATACAGTGTGATTTGGGTGGAGTTCATGGATGGACCCCAACATCCCAATTCCTGGTCACAGTGGGGGGAAGTCTGAGTTTCCCAGCTTAGAATGTTGACTCTCTAGCAGATGTATGTATTAATGTAATGTATCAGTATTTATTCTCTGGATAAAATACTGTCATACGTTGGCTGTTTATTTTATCTGATCCATTGTTTCCCAAGGACTGGGTTGTGACCCCGTAAGGTTGCAAAATGTCTGTGAAGATTCTCATTCATCCAGGTCATGAAATCCAAAAAAGGGTTTAGTTGTCAACAACTGGACTTCTTCTTGGAGTTGATTCCATTCCTCAACTTCATCAGTTTCTGGTTGATTTCAGAGGGAACTGAAGTAGTTCTACTCCTCTAGACCACTCCCTTCAAGGTGGACCAAGGTGTGAAGAGTTGTCGCAAAAGCATTTTTTTGCCTGTATCGCATCCTGTTTCCAAGGATTTTACAGTCATTGTTGCTGGTTGAGTTGTTTCGTAAAACGTATCACTCCTCTATTATCTTGGGTTGCGGAAAATTCAGTCATTCATCTTCATCCGCTTGTCCATTGCCGGGTTACAGAGGCAGGCGGCACCACCCAAATCACATTGCACCATATTGTGAGCCTTCCTGTGGGTGGTAAACCGACAAGAAGTTATGTGGGTCGGAAAGGTGCTATGCGGTTGCGAGAGTTTGTGACTTTTAAAATATGGTTTCTCAGAAAAACGTTCGGGAAAACACTGATCCAAACCATTTACTAGAGCTATTCTAATATTGTAATCTAGATACAAATGAATTTGCACAGACCAAGTTCAAGAAATCCAACTAAACTACAATTGAACTATTGAAAACCCTGTCGAACATCATTCCCTAAGGAGACAGTCCAGAAGAGTGTGTGTTCCCATTAAATAAGCACATCAAAGAGTCAAAATGAAGGGACAGAATAAGTAATGGTCAGCAAAACTTCAGTTAGGATTTGAGGATCAGCATATAGGAAGAGAAAAAGGACAAAGAGAAGGTGGGAAAGGTGAAGCTCCACTGCAGGGAGGCTCCGTGCTGTGCTGTCACCCAGCAGAGCGTTCCGTCCTCTCATTCCCAGCTTGCTGAGATCTTTTTTTTTTTGTCGTAGCTGCTTAGCCAGCTGATTACTGGGTCACTTTGGCCGACTCCAATGAGTGGCATCTGCTCAACACTGGCTGTGCGTGCACCGCCGGAGCAGCTGGTTTGTTCACTTCGACTGTGGGTGTGGGATGCCAGGGCCATTAACACATGCCAGTCTCATGAATGGCTGCACAGCTAAAGCCGTGGACGCCAGAGAGTCATTGATGAGCAGAGTGTACACGCACTCCCCCTCGCACAAAAGTGTGAATGATTATGTTTTTAACAAGGTGTGTTATCTGTGGCAGCCCCGCACCTCTGAAGATATTAATGAGCCTGTCGGGGCCTGCAGCGACCCCCGAGGGCCAACTCCTCTCCCAGGGTGTTTCACAAAGTCAAAGAAGGAACCTCCAATTAGTTCATTTAAGGAGCGTCGTTATCCTAACTTCCCTGGAACAGGGAACAGGACTGGTTTGGTCTGCAGAAATCTTCAGGTTCTTTACAAAATTATTTGAAACCAAGAGGATTATGAAGATACTGAGCACCAGAGAGCAGGATCTCCAGACCAAGCAAAGCCAACAAACAAACAAACAGATAAATCACACTTTGGACCAATCAAATTCCTATTTGCCATCTCTACTTTTGCTGAGGTTCGTGATTTTTTTTTTGGATCATTACAAATGTTCTTACTACAGATGCACCAACCTTTTAGCCACCAAATATTTTTAGCCATAAAACGTATCGAAAACAACATAAGCAGAAGAGAAATTAATACATTAATAGAAATTCCCATTGCACTGTCTTGATTTCCATTGGTTTTAGTTCCCAGTCATAGCCATAAGTATAGTTGCACTAAAAACTGCTAAAATATTTTTATTACTTTTATTTTTATTTTTTCAGTTTTTGACTCATTTCCTCAGTTTTTTTTGTCTCAATAAATTCGCATTTCTAGTTCTTATTATAAGAATTTTGGCTTAGATGCATTAGATTTATTAAACATTGTGATACATACGTGAGCAAACTAAGGCTTGGGGGTTGTATGTGGTCCGTTTGGCATTTTAATTCAGTCTGCCAAACTTGTACAAATTATATTATTAATTTACATTATGATTATCCTCCTACCTTTTCCCTGTACTGCTACCTTTCACCAATTTGCAAACAATGTAGAAAAGGGTTAAAGCATTTGAGCTTTTATTTTTGTAAATGTTAGATCAGGGGTCTGAAACTCGCAGCCCGTGGGCCATTTGCAGCCCGTGGAGTATTTATTGTGGGCCCCCACCTTGATGTGAAAGTTGAATTTATAATAATATTTATTTGTTCTCTACATTTATGGTAAATTCTATAGTTTCCAAAACCCTGATCCACAGTCTCCTTCTGGTTCCGTGTTTTACTACACAGAATCTATGGGAAACTGATTTTTTTTTATTTTTAAAGCTCTTTTATTACAGCCAATTTTGTTTGCAGTGGTATTAATAGTATTATTACTGTAATGTAAATTAACAGAGACAAATCCTGTAAAGGAAAAAGAAAGAAAAATCTTAGAAATAAACAAAAACTAATGTTTAATTCAGTATTTACAGGGGGTTTCTATCTATCAACACAAACCCACCTTGTCCCCCTTTCTTGTGGCTGTAGCAGTAGGTTGTTGCCAAACTATAGTCTATATAGTGGGTGGCCCACAAAGAGCCTGTGATTGATTACATTTTTATAAGAGCAGCACGAACCACAGCTGGTAATTGGCTCAGTCCTAGCCGTTTGTTTCCTCCTACCTTTTCCTTATTATTTCTGCTCCTCAGCTTCGTCCATGTCCCCTCTTATTCGCATGACGTATGATTACAGCCAGTCATTACCAACGACAAACTAAGAGAGAAGAAGAAAGAGAGCGAAAGGCGGGAAACGGCGGTTAAATAACAGCATTCTCCGGCAGAGGTCAGTGTTGTTCCACAGATGAAGTTGTGTCTCATTTACCCATGTTAGCTTAGCCGTACCGGTCAGAAATAAACACGGACTCCCGGCTAAATGTGACTGGAATATTGGAGTTTTTTAATTAAAATATACAGGTTGGACATTTAAAACATGGTTACTATGTGTTTGAACTAAAATGTTCATCATTTTGTGGCTAAGATCTACGCCAGATGGCGTGAGCTTTTATTTAAAGTCACGCGAAAAATGAACATGAAGCTAAAGTTATGACAATATATCTGAAAGAAAAAAGTAGATTTACCTTAGAAAATAAGACGATAGTTGTGTCATTTTTCAGGAACACAATAAATAAAGCTAAAGGAAAGAACATTCCCTATAACGTTTTTAATAGTCTGCCAAATATATATACATAAAATTTTAAATGTTCATCATGACATAAGCAGGAGGTAGCCATTGTTAAGAGTAGATAGATAGATAGATAGATAGATAGATAGATAGATAGATAGATAGATAGATAGATAGAATAGCAACAAGCAAAACCAGACCTTTTAAAAACTTAAAAATTAAATACAAAAGCATTAGAATATATATTATCAAAGAAGACAAAAGGGGATGTTGCCTTCACGGTTAACTGAAGGTAAAGAGTCTGGGTAAAATATACACACATTATTAAACATACAGTATACATTCCCTAGTGGCCGTAATGATTAAACAAAGCAAAATAAATAAATGTCTTATTTTCAGCTAAAGCTTAGCTTAAACGCGTTATAATATACTGTCACTCACAGCAGTGATTGTTATAGTCAGAGCCCATAAAGCAGGTTGTTCCTGCTTTATGGTTGTTCTTATAAAAACCAAAAGCTAACTCAACTGTAATTTAGCAACTGACAGACACCAGCAAAGTCTGTAGCTCAAAAATTACATTGTACAAAAATATACATTTGAACTGGAAATTATACTAATGTTTCTGACATTTAAATGATACCTCTGAAAAAAATCTGCTTTATATAATTTATATATATAGTGGCTGCCTAGTAGTTAAGGAACTGGAATTTGGTGCAGGGGTTGCAGGGTTGAATCCATCAGCTGCCAGGTTACCAGCTGGGCATGGCATCATCCTCACTCACTACCTGTCTCTTATACACATCTTCAGTTTTTTTTGTCTCAATAAATTCGCATTTCTAGTTCTTATTATAAGAATTTTGGCTTAGATGCATTAGATTTATTAAACATTGTGATACATACGTGAGCAAACTAAGGCTTGGGGGTTGTATGTGGTCCGTTTGACATTTTAATTTGTTCTGCCAAACTTGTACAAATTATATTATTAATTTACATTATGATTATCCTCCTGCCTTTTCCCTGTACTGCTACCTTTCACCAATTTACAAACAATGTAGAAAAGGGTTAAAGCACTTGAGCTTTTATTTTTGTAAATGTTAGATTAGGGGTCTGAAACTCGCATTTGCGGCCCGTGGAGCAATATATTG
>JAFBJS010057714.1:11042-34906 GCA_016785265.1 Paraplagusia blochii
TACTGACAAATAGAGTGCTTTTAGTCAGTGCATGGTTTTGTGTTCATTGTTTCCGCCAGGTGATTTTAGTGGAACAAGGCATTAAGATGAACAAGGAATTGAAGAAAACAGCAGAGTGGTCTAATCATTTTTCCATGACTGTATGTCATGTTGTATGGCCTGCAGGTTTACAATGCATTTCATAATGTCTATTCAGCAAAGTTTTTCAACCTGATAGAAAATATTTATCGTTTTATTACACATCAATGAACAGTATTAGTTACGTAAAATGATAATAAATCTATAACAGTGGTCCAAAATGAGTTATTTCGAGAGCAACTGGGCATAGTAGGTTTCTTGAAGACGTTTCACCTCTTCATCCAAGAGTCTTCTTCAGTTCTAACCGATTACAGGGGAGTCCTGGTATTTAACCTCAAACGAGGCTGCATACCTGTGAAAGAAGGGGTTGTTGTAGAACAAAAGGCTAGAGAGAAGGTTTCTCCAGGTTGACATAGATGGCCTCCTTCACCCCTCTTTCAAACCATCTGTCTTCTCTGGCCCTCAACAGAGGGAGAGGACTAAGACACAATCCTTCATCCACTTATAAAGTTGTTTTGAATTCTCTGCCCAGACAATTCTCTGATGATCAGACCAGGGCTCCAACACAAAGAGAAACAATTGATACCAACACTGCCCCCTACACCTCGAACTCAACGTACAGCTCGTCTCGAACAGGGTGTGACACATCACCCTGTAACCCCACCTCCCTCTTATAGCCTTTTTGTTCTACATCAACCCCCCTTTCTCAGATATGCAGCCTCCCCTGTAGTCGGTTAGAACTGAAGAAGACTGAAGAGGTGAAACGTCTTCAAGAAACCTACTATGTCCAGTTGCTCTCGAACTAATTTTGAATTGAATTACCTGGAGGACTGAGAATCTGCAAAGACATATAACAGGGGTCTCAAACTCAAATAAGTTGAGGGCCACCACCCACACTATCATTTCACTGAAGGGCCGCATCAGCAAATCAAATCAGTTTCCCATAGATTTTGCGTAATACAACACTGAGCCACAAGGAGACTGTGGATCAAGGTTTTGAGAACTATAGGATTTACCATAAGATGTGAACAAATCTATAAAGTATTATTATAAATTCAACTTCACATCAAGGTGGGGGCCACAAAATATCATTCCACAGGCCGCAAATGGCCCAGCAGCCGTATGTTTAAAACCCCCGGTTTAGTCAAACAAAGCTCAGTGGCTCCGTATCTCAGGGATTAGAGCACTGATCTTGTAAACCAGGGGGAAGTGAGTTCAAATCTCTCTTTTTCCATGATTTCCTGCTCTAAGAACGCACCAATGATACAAGACCTCAGATTGAACCAGCGTTCTACTTGATGAGAACGTTGTTTATTTTGGTGCCGAGTGTTCCTAGTAATAAATAACAATATAAACCTACTTATTTAACACAAGTATTCTCAAGTACTAACTCACTAACTCAAGTATTTAATTCAGCTCTGTAAAAATCATAATAAAATATTCCCGGCTCTGATCCCTCACTCACAGAAAACGCTGTTGCTCTTGTTCACGGTCAAAACAGCTCTGATAAAACAAAACACACACACACACACATACACACACACAAAAAAAAATCTGACACACTGTATGTACTGTACAGCTTGTTGCCAGCAGACAGTTCCAAAGCCTGGAATAGCAGCATCTCAGTGGGAGTCCTTCAAACAGGGCAGCCAGTATAATTAGCTCTGTCGAAGCAGGGCCTTTAGTAAATGACACAGTCCCCTAAACCATGAGTTTAACACTGACAAGAGGACATTTAGTGGGGTGGTAAAAATACAGTCCTCAAGGTTGGAGAGGGGGAAAAGACGTCCGTCTTTTGCCGTGAGCGCTGAGACAAAGAGTTCGTACATCAGGAGATTTCTGCGGTGACGCCGTTCAGAAATAATCCCTCCACGATGCATTCAGGGGAGGATTCCAGGAATAAGTGTCACTTTTACCGACTTGGTCTCACAACTCTGATGCATCACACATTGCAAAAGGGTAAATAAGACACATGTAGAACTGTATCGAGGTTGAACCGCACATATGAGGCTGTGTGATTACATGTGAGTCAGCGGCAGCCGTGAGTTCCCATCCACACTCCGTGCAGCAGCTCAGCTGGGATGACAGCAAGTTGGCAGCCTCTGCAGCCAGAGCTTTTTATTTCCCTCACTTGTTCCTTTATCACTCCATTCTCCCAGGATTCCCTCCATTAGATTACACCACTCCATGTTCTAACTGCCACTTTTCCATCCGTTCAACCGATGAACTTTGAACAAATTTAGAAGCTTTAGCCCTGTGCGTTGTTGTGTTGGGTTTTTTCTTCTTTTTCTGACGTTTTCACTCTGTCCGTAAGACAGATTATGTCATACTGGTGCGAAGTAAGACAAAAGAGGGGTTTACTGTTAAGATGACTCAAGATGAGTCACTGTGATTGCATAAATGAAACATGAAACAACACCTTCATTTCATTGATAATCCTGAAGAAAAAAACTTCTTCTGAATAAATAAAGATGCCGATACGTGATTATCAAACAAAAAAAGCAAAGACAGATGTGTTTTTTTTTGTCACAGCAACTACATATGTTCTCACATTAAGCTTCCTGCCATCAGAGATACCAGAAACATCAGGGGAGGGGACAGTGACAGAGACATGGCAAAACTGACATCATTGCAAATCAGGAAGTGGCTAAAACTAATTATCACCTTTACCTCAGAGAATTAGAAATTAGAAAAGCACTCATCTTTTGTGTGTAACAGGAAGTGGGTAGTGGGGGGGAGGGTAGGGGGCATTGAAAGGCTTATGGAAAAGGCCTGGATGAATCATACAGTCCTCACCATAGTGGCTGAGGTGGCTGTGTCTCAGAGTACATGAGTCACGTTTATCATGCAGCAGCTCTGGAAAGGCAGCGCAAAACTCTCTAACACACTCCATCTCCATTAGGAATGCTGCCTTAGTGCAAACATTTACCTGATGATGGAAAACAACAGCCCTAATGCTGCTAAAAGCTGCCAGTGATGGCTGCGCACACAGCTTACACTTGAGGCTCTGTCAAATGTGGAGACGCAACAACCGAGCAACACCGAGCAACGCTTTGTTTTACCAGGACAAATTTGATATGAGTTTTATGAACCTATTCTCCAGGAGACCTAAAAAAAACACCGAGATATCACAGCAACACGGGCCTAAGGTAGAATCGAACCTACAACCAGATGTCTCCCCTTTATTCAGACACCTTTGTAAAACTATGTGATCGTAGGCGAGATATTTCAATGAAAAGAAGTAAAAAATCTAAAATCTAGAGACCAATAAATCAGTTTATAAGAAGCTGTATCTGGACCATGGGATAGGGGTGAATTCCCTAAGATGTTAATATATCCATCTTCAACTCCTGATACATCACTGGGTTGCAAGGGGCAGCACTCTCCACAACTGCCACCCAAATCACATAACACCGTACCTTCCTGCGGGTGGTCAGCCCTATAACAGGGATTATAACTTGACTTGAGGAGGTGAGCCCTTCAGTTTTGCACCAAAGACAGAGACACTGCCTCTGGGCCAAAGTGAAGGCCAATGTTAATCTAATTAAACCTATTAAAGCTGCTTAAAAAACAATTGTAATAATAAATAGAAACTAAAGTCAGGAGAAACAAAGAGGAAGTAGGATCTCTGTGACTGGAGCCATCACAAATAATATATCACATTTAAAGTTATCAAATCTTGCAGGGAATAATATTCACTCATCAAAACATATACTGTAAGTCCAGTGTGTCAGTGAAGACAGGAAGAAGGCTGGAAAATCAACAGAAGGGAAACATTTAAGGCGTCTTCCGTTCTCTGAGGCATTGACAACCCACAGAAGGTGGCACCAAATATTGTTTTCCTTATTTAATTACCGGCAAATCAGCTGAGAGTGCTTTATAACCGGTGTAAGACGACAGGGTGCAGTGTTCCACTGTTTAGAAAGGTAGAGTTATGGCTCACGTTGTATTTAAAAATAAAAGGTTAAAGCGGTGGAGCCGGCTGCAGAAACAACTCCGGTCCACCTTAAACACTGGAAAGCCTACTGTGTGGACAGCTCCGTGGTGCTGAAACAGCTCCGAGCGACATCTGTACACAAGAGGAGTAGGAGCAGGAGCAAGGGGGGGGCACTGGGAAGGAAATGGACGGGAGGGGAGGAGAGAGCAGACCTCCAAGATGGGCAGGATCTGCTGCTAAAATCACACACATTAACACGCATCCCGCGTGCACCATCCATCGCTAGAAAGGACACCTTAAATGATCTCGTGTTGTGTAATCTCGCTGACGTTCGTGGGAAAAGGCTGAAGCAATTTGGCTGGATTTTTCTTTTCTTTTTTTTCTTTTTTTTACACGTGAAAAATGGCGCCCGCTGCTGCCAACCCAGCCCATGGTAGTATAGTAGAAGGTGCAGCCAACAAACAAGTGTGTGCCGCATTATTAATATGATACCAAGCCATTAAGGCTCAAGAGGAAGAGGAGGGGTCAGGAGATGATAAGACCAGGCCAGAGACAGAATGGTCACTACAGACGAGATTATAGAAAAAAAAAAATCCCCTCTCACATGTCAGTCAACATGACTCTTACGCATAGGAAGACTGTAGTTGCTGCTTACTTCAACATGGACTGCTCCTTCGCCTCTTCTTTCTTCTGTCGGTCCATGACACCGAGGATGATCTTCCTCTCCTCCTCAGTCAGGTGGCTGAGGTCCGGCAGCTCCGGCATGGCGCCGGCCGCTGAGGCAGAGGAAGCGGCGGCGGCAGCGGCGGCGGCGGCGGCGGAGGCAGCAGGGCCAGCGCCGCCCCTGGGCCCGTGTGGAGCAGACATCTTTAACACACACACACTGGCTGCAAGAGAGAGAGAAAGATAGAAAATAAATAAATTAAAAAAGACATGAGGTGCTGTCACATACAGGACACATGCTGGAACATCTCACGCTGTCAGGAAGGGGGTTTTGCTGCATGCACGGTGGCTTACAGTACACACGGTCTGGAGTAGCGTATAATTCTTACACCGTGCGTCAAAAATATCAATTACAGGCTTCATCCAAAGCCATTAACGCCTCATGATCGCTTTATTAAACGTGCTGCAGCCCAGGGAGGGGGTCGCCCCGCATCATTCACGTTGAAAGGCACCAAATCACACATGAAAACGTCGAGAAGTGAGGTGGTGGGGGGGAAAGGATGTTGTAGACAGAGAGATATATCCCCGAGATTCCGGTCTACACACAATCTCCTGGTAATCCGAGCACAAGCCTTAGTTCATCCATCCAACCGTGGAAAAATACACAAACAAATAGAGAGAGAGAAAATACTCCTGCCTTTTTATTTCGCAGTCATGGTGAATCCTGTCTAACCCATCGCTGCCATTCTCTAGAAAGGTTTCACTCGCATGCCGGAATAAAACGACCGATGACCGGCGCGTCCTCGTATGATGGAGCCCTTCTCAGCCCTCCTCTGTCGGTCTGCTCAGCTCGGCTTCCTCCAGGTTGGTAATTCTTGGAGATTTCTTAAAAGCACAATAATGGATGCATCGAGGCAGAGTGGGTGAGTGAGTGAGTGAGAGAGTGAGAGAGAGAGAGAGAGAGGGGAGGAAAAAAAAAAAATTCCAGATAGGAAGGAGAGGGCGGAGCGATGGAAAGACGTAGAGGAACAGAGGCCAGAGGAGGCTGCTGGATGTTCATTGACAGCAGGGAAGCAGCCGCCGCTAAAACACGGACTGGAGGTCTCCGTGTGCAGCTGGAGCATGGTGAATATTTCATAAGAAGATCATGAACACTGCGCAAGGGGCCGAGATGTGGAGAGGGAGGAGATAAATACAGGATATGACATGTGACGATGGCTGTGCTTTCTTTTGAACGCTCGTCACGTGACTGACGGTGTGATGACAAATGGAAGAACGATTGGAATATTAATACGATGTCCACCGGTGAACTGACGTCACCTGCCTTGACCGTGTTGATCAAACAGAGAATTATCAAAAATACTTACACTTTCGAATGGATTATAAAATACATTCATTTTATTTTTTTAAGTGAGTTAAGTCCAATTAAAAGTCAGAAATTTTATATTTTGTGTTGTTTTCATGACAATTAAGGAATTGAGATAAGGTCAACTCCAAACGACACATCGAAGCCATAAAAAATGTTTGTAAAGTGACAATTTTCCATCATTTTTATTTCCATAATAGCAAATCGCCAAAAGAACATACCAGGAGAAGCCGTAGTTCAGAAACATCAAAGGTTTTCCTTTTCTTAGTTAGTCTTCTAGTCAAACAAGTGTGTCTTAAACTAAGGAATATGTACAACTAGTGCAGTATGTCCCAAATGTTGGGGCAGGTCCCCGTACGGGGACACGGTGAGGTGCTGATTGGGACGTGAGGAATAAGGAGGAACTGTTTGAATCATAACAAGCCTCTAGTCACTAGGTGGCAGCAACTCATACAGTGTCTTGTACAGATACAAATACATATACTAAGATATATACTTCTATGCATTTGTTTTTTTGATTTGGGGATGGTCAAAGCGGCACCAGAACCAGAACTACTGACTGCAGTGGAGTACTGGGTGATCACTCACCAGTCAGACTGAGCTATGGCCCCAGATAGAAAATGTCACACACAGAGCTGGTGTGTGTGTGTGTGTGTGTGTGTGTGTGTTCTCTCAGCCACTGTTAATAGGATTTGAAGGACAACATTAAGAGGATGGAGCCTCCACCTGATTAGGGCTGTAAGTAAATTAGTACCAGGGACAGTGATCTGCTGCAATGAATCAAAAGCCATGTTGTCTCACAGTGGGTTAGACTCATGCTTTTGCAAAATGACTGGTCTTTTATAAAACAGGTTAAACATCATTTAAATTAAAAGTCATCCAATTTATTTCAAAACCAGAAGTAGGAAATTGGCACAAAATACGTGAAAGAATTAAATAAAATATAAAGCAACCAGAAAGTAACAGTGATAATGGTGCAGCATAAATACATGAGCATGATGACAAAAGGAATTATTATCCTAGAGTCGGCAACGGTGGCGTAGTGGTTAAGGAAGCGGACTTGGGTCCACAGGGCTTCAGGTTCCAATCCACCAGCTGCCAGGTTCCCACTGAGGTGCTCTGAGCATAGCACCGTCCCGACCCACATAACTTCTTGTGGGCTCACCACCCACAGGAAGGCTGACAATACGGCGCAATGTGATTTGGGTGGCGCCAGTTGCCCCGCGACCCGGCAATGGACAAGCAGAAGAAAATGAATGAATGAAAGCTGAGTCAAACCTATGAGTTAAAGAAATGATAAATAACATATCTTATTTTTTCAAAAATCTTTAATCAGAAAAACATTTGTATCTTACAGTTGAAAAAACAACAACAACATGGGATTCTTTTAGGGATTGGTTACTGTCATCGTTTGTATTCTTGAAGTTCTGTACAGCGTTCTTCATCTCACACTCATTTCACCACGGCAACAACATGCTTGTCCTTCTCAGGCACCACAGGAACAGCTCCAGGTTTGCTGTGTTTGCGGACATTCTTCTCCCTATTAAAAAAAGAAAAAAAGTGATTGAGAAAATGCAGGGCAAGTCAAACAAACAAGAACCATTGAATGAAAACAGAAACGAATGAATGGGAATATTGACACAGGAACCACGTCACTGACTCCACTAATGTGCTCTGGAAATAATGCATTACACATAGATAGTAAATCATTCACAAGTCCAAACACACATCTGACACATCGCGCAGTCCTGCTGGTAATTACGAAGCAGAGCTGCGGACTGCTATGAATCATAGGGCGACAGGACAAACAGTCGACTCAGACCAGGAGCAAATGAGCACGTGGTCCCCACTGAGATGGTCGTCGCTGTCCGTGTAGAATTTTCCGTTAGGTAACCTGTAGAATCAACACTAGTGATGGAAGGGAGACAAAAAAAAAGAACACATACTTCCTCCGGCGAGCCTCTCTCATGACCCTCAGTTCCTTGGTCTGGTGGTAGATGTTCTTGGGTACGTGTCGGTGATGAGCAATGCGCCGGATCTGCGGATGGTGCTGGAACTTCTCCTTCAACTTCTGGTTGTAGTTGATGCTTGCCCGCTCTCGGGGGGAAAGCTAAAAGGAAGGTAAGTGTTAAATATAAAAAGTTAAGCGGGAAGAACAGAAAGAAAACTGAAGGTTCAAGAAGGGTGGTGTATAGGAAGGTTTAGTTACCTGTTGTAACCATTCCCCCTGAGCTACATGCAGGTCTTCCGCTGATCTGAAACCCCACGCTCAGTAACTTTATTCATTAACAGTGATTAAAAGTTGGGGCAGTCATGACCTAGTGGATAAGGAAACAGACTGGGGTCCGGATGGTTCTGAGTTTGAATCCACCAACTGCCGACTGGCATCCTCACAGATTACTACCCAGGCGCTCAAAGCCACCACTGTTCACTTTGGTGATGGGTTAAATAGGTTTGCACACAACTAAATGTGACCTCTTTAACCCATCACCAAAAATGAACATTGGGCAAATTTGAACGCCCGGGTACAATACCATGCTCAGGACACCTCAGCTGTAACTTGGCGGTAGGGGGATTCAAACCGGGGGGCCTTGCGTATCCAATCCGCTTCCTTAACCACTAGGCCACCAACTGTGTTGGAACAGGTAACCTACAGACCTTAGGGATGCATCGGTAGTGATACCTTTGAGTCAGAAATAGTTGGGTTGACGTTCTGCTTGAATGGCATTCTCTCAGCCAGTCACAATGATGATGATGGTGTTTGTACTTATACATCATAAAAGAAAACGTTGGTCACAACAGTGAGCAGTTACTTAAAGCAATAACTTCCAGGTTGAAGCTGCCTCTTCATATCTGAATCAATGTCCATAAAAAAAAGCAAAGACAACAAACAGCTCGACAGCATCCCTCTCATCTCATCTCCATCTCTCATAAAAGCAGCAGTCGGAGCTGCCAGGGATCGGAGCGATCTTCTCAAAGGCTTTTATTCTAATTAAAAGCAATGAATTGTCCCTGATTCTGTTGAATAGAGATGATCTTTTAGATGCTGATACTGTTGGAATAAACCAAAACAGAGACACATAACTACAGCCAAACACAGTGACTGTTATGACAACAGGGCTGATGGGGATGAGATGAGGATGAGACTTCACTTTGGGTTAGTTATGTTCTTTTAAATGACGTTTCTTCATAACAGCGAACTTGTTTGCTATGTTAACAAATGTGTCATAAATCAGAGCAGCATCAGCAGCTACAAAAATGAAATAACAAGCATTATATATTCATCAAAAACTAAAAATATTTAATCTGTTATGATGAACTGTAACAAACCAACATCCGTTGCTTTATTTCCTTTTAATGGTACAATAATGACCCTAATTTAATATTGTCGTTTCAGATAATTTAGTCCACCAAAAACGTCACAAACCAGACTGTTTTATTGAACTGAATAAATGTTTTTAAGCGAAATAATAATACAACAATTTCATCTAAATTGACATAGATCAGCGTAAATAAACAAACTAACTAGAATAGCTCTGTATAAAGTCACGGGAAAACGACTCTTAGTGAGCAGCAGCTGATAGAGAAAGTCCCATCAGTTGGCCCCGATGCCAAGTCTTGATTCAGCATTTCAGCAATTCCTGATAATTAAAGTACAACTTGATTGTTAATGATTCATTATGATCAGAGTAGTCTGCTTTAAGTGATTGGCCCATTTAAACTGCTGATAGGAGCAGCGCTTGTCTGATCTCTTTAAGTGCAAAGCCTGCAAATAAATCTTCTCTTACACAGTGACAGTAAAACAAGTGCCAAAAGTGAGCAGATTTCCACTCCCAAGCTACATTAGGAGAATAAGAGAGTGAATCCGATTAGGGATGAGGGCGACGGCTGCTGAAGATGGCACGCGACACACCGTTGCTCTCTATTACTAAGACTTTTCTGGCATTCTTCCCTATTCTTCTGGGCATTTCAATCTGCCTGGCAGTCAGCACAGAGCATGACCAGCACTATCAAAAACACAGATTCAGTAAAAGAAATATTTGGACAAGTGGGGAACATATTTGAATCTTTCCTGGTTGTTTTTTTTCTTCCCAGCTGCATCATTTCCTACATTATTTAACGATCATATCGAATGTTCCCAGTGTTGTTCACTACAAACTAACAGTATCTACTAGGCCATGGTTGGGTGTCTTTCACCCTGTACAGATCACCAGTCATGGGGACAAACAAACATTCACAGTCATACTTGTGACCATTAAGCTTTTCAGTCTTATAATCCACCAACACAATCACTATTTTGGTTGGAAGGGGAAAGAAATTTGGGACTCACCACTCCTAGTTTCTCTGATGCGTTAGCTTTCCACAGTCGAATGTTCATTTCATCGGATCCACTCAAAATGTACTTGCTGTCGGACGACCACTTGACACAGATGACGTGTTGCATACGCTTGGTGTGGTAGACCTCCCTGATTTTGACAGATATAAGAAAACAGTCAATGACACCTGACATTTCCACAGCGATCATTTTAAATTAATCAATTAAACTGCTTAATAAAACTACTAAAAAATGATTGTATTATTCTGATATAGAAATAGCAGCGATAAACAGAAATGTTCACAATCTAAATCTTGAAACGTCTGCCAATTAAATTACTGAGTCTAAGACAGGGTTGCCCAGGAGGTAGATTGGGATCTACCAGTAGATCTACAAATGAGTGCTGGTAGATCTGAGCAACAACATAAAAAAATAATAGTTACAAAAACTAGAGATGTTATTCTATTTTAAGATATTAATCAATGAGCTGAAGTGAGAATAATATAGGTATTGAGTCAGACAGTACAATATATGTTCTATGTTAATGTAGACAGAAAGATATCTATTTTATAAAGGTAAACTCTAATTAGAGTTTTTAATCTAGGTAGATCACTTCAGCCTGGTCAGTTGAAAAGTAGCTCACAAGACAAAAAAGTGTGGACACCCCTGGTCTAAGACATGCTTTGGACCAGACCGGAAATGTCTAGACAAAGCCATGTTAAGGGGATGGACGTCTTTAATTCCTAAACCTAATGTCACTGACCTACTGCGACCGGCATCATGAGGGAAGATGCGTATGGTTTTGTCAAAACTTGCTGAGACAAACTCCTTTCCGGTTGGGGAGTAGTCAATATCCAGTACTGCAGAGACATGGTCCATGTGCACAGTCACTGGTCGTTCCAGGTACCTCATGTCGTATGTGTAAAGGCTGTTGGGGAGGGGGAAAAAAAAAAACAGAATAGCAAATCTTTATTGACACATTTTCTTACTTCAGATCTGAAAACTGCCCGTCAAGTCACTGTTGTATCAGATTGTGTAGACTTCGTACATACTTATAGTCCTCATTTGAAGATGTGAAGTAATACGCTTCCATAGGGTTCCAACATACTGTGTTACTCCTCATTGTCATAATAACCTGCAAAGACGCAATACATTCATTTTAAGTATTTAATTTAAAGATGAGGTGACATTTTGAAACAAGCAAATAAAAAAAAAGACCCCAACCTTTTTAAGTGGTGCAGATTCTCTCATATCATACAGTACAATACTTCTGTCAGAGGCACAACTAGCGAGAAGTTCAGTCTGTGAGGAGAACCGACAAAGTTTGGTTAAATCGACGAGGAATCATAACAGTTTCAGGGGATGGTTTTTGTGCCGACTTTCTGGACAGTCGTGGCTTTACCTCGACTGGGTTGAAGCGAATGGCACTGAAACTGTCAACTCCCCAGGTGAATGAACGGATGGGTGTACTCCTCTGCTCGTCCCAGATGTCCACCTGCTGGCCGCACGTAGCAAACACTGCATCTTTCTGGTGATGGTCCAGTCCTGTGAACACAGTCTGAGAAGAAAATGGGGGCAATGATTTATGTTTAAATCATCACTTTTTTTTGAGTAAACTAAGTTCTTTGACGATGACATACTTTGCCCAAAATAGTGTTTAGTGGCTCCTCTTCTTCGCCATAACCTGGTTTTTCCATTTTCCACTGTTTGATGGTTTTGTCATCACCAGCCTATTAGTCAGAAATCAAATAAAAATTATAAGTACATATATTTCAATTTACAATCTTGGGCTTTTAACACAAGTTATTTTAAAATAGTTACCGTAAAGAAAGATGTCCCACAAAAGCGGACAACAATGCCCCGGACGAACCCTTCATGTGCTTGTAGTGAACGGACACATTCACGGCTGGAAAGATCCCACATTTTCACCTGATGATCACAAGCAATGTTAAAGTGCCATATGTCACCCCGCACATCACACAAAGACATTTACACGGAGAAACGTTTGACCACCCATTACCTCTCCATCACAGGAACCAGACAGCAGAGTGGAAAGGCTTTTGCTGTGCTTAGCCATACAATTCACACCGTCCCTGTGTCCATCCAGTGAAGCCACAAAAGGCTTGGCAAACACTCGCTCTAGTTTGGTGGCATTGAGGGCACGCGTGTACTCCCTGTTCATCTCAAAAGGATGTAGTGTTGGGTCATAGTTTCTTGGCACTGAAAGGAAAACAAGCATTATAAAGACCGCAGAGCGTTATGAAGACAGGTCACACTGTCCACACATCTGGCTAGCAGAAGAAAAACAAGACTAAAGTGTCAATAAAACAAATTCACTTTATACCACAGATTAATTGGAGATTAGGTCTAGTCTAAACTTCATGCTTGAATAAGGAGAATGAGTCTTAATCACACTGTGCTGCCGTCAACATTCAGATATTAACGTCCATTTTAGTTGAATGGCTTAATGCTTAACATAGTATAAACTATTACATAATTCTATTATAGGATAAGCACATGTATTTCACTGATATCTCAGGATATGAATATTACCAACGTCACAACCTCTGCCTTTTAAAAGGAAATGCCTGCTAGCTAGTGGTGTTTGCTCCACGTTTCGGACTTACCACGTTGAATGTCATACTTTGTTTCCCGGACATAGTCGTCCGGGTTCCTCGAAAGGACTTTAACTTTCATTGAGGCGCTCTTCAAAAACAGAACACTTTCAAAAAATTGAAATAATTATAAAATATCATCAGACACAGATTTGTCCAAACACTTCACTCATGTGTTGATGAAGACGCGTTGCATTGTGGGATTGTTACGTACATTGTGGGAGGTTACGTTATCGGAGTCTTCAAGACCGGAAAACAGCAAAATGGCTTTCAAAATAACAAAGTTCGGCAAAGTCGTAGCTCAAACTATTAAATGTAATATGACGCTAAAATGAATTCCGATTAACATATTAGTTAATTTACATCGCGACACATAATAGAGTTTGTCCTACGATTAAATTGTTTGGAAATTTTACATTTTAAAAACTCTACTATCGGTTTCACAAAGCTCTAGGGCCATCTAGCGACAGCTAGTAGTTCGACACGTTTTAGTTCTGCATAAAACCGTGTTTTACAGTAGAGTTTAATTAGGGACATTTATTGATTTAATCTAGAAATATATATGACATATCACGTATACCATCACATAAAAAATGTAGGAAAAATTGATTTAGGTCAAAATTGATATTTCGCCGTTAACGTCTTTATAAACGTATCGCTGCACTTTAATATTTACGCCTTAATTTTATTTTGGAGGGCATTCCCGGAAGTCTCGACTATTGCTGTAGTTTTACTGTTTCCTACAGCAACAAGGTCGTGCTGTGGTGCAGCTGCCTATCGGATCCCCACATGTCAGAAACGTGGGTCGGCTAGAAGCGAATAGTTAAAATGTCATAAGTGTTAAGACGGGACTTTGGTTGGGGATTTTACATTGAAATGTTACGTTCTGCCATTTTAACTTTCATTTTCATTCTTTTTGTTTAATTGCGTTAAAACAGCTAGCTACTAGAAGCTAGCGAAGTTTATTACCAATGTAAACATGAGCTCGGCTCCGAATCACACCGTTGATGAAACAGGACTGTCCAACACTCCTCGCCCTACTGTCACGCTGTGTGGACATGTCCAACAGCTCTTTAGTCATGTGAGGATAGAGAACCTGGTCGCTGGACTCACTGGTGGAGTGGTGTCAACTCTGGTACTTCATCCTCTGGACTTGGTCAAAATCAGGTTTGCAGGTACAGTAGTTGTTTCTACACGTGCAAGTTGTTAACGACATTATTGAAGAAATCATGCAGCTTCAGGATGAACGTCATGTTGATTAAAGCTCTTGTGTCTGTGACTGTATATAGAAAGAAAAAGAAATATCTTGGCAGACATGGGCAACATAAGTCCCGGGGTCCGGATGCGTCTCATTGGGAATTTCAAACTGGTGCCAAACTTGTCCAAATGATACTATTAATTTAAATTACAATTATCATTCTGTCTTTTTTGTGACAATGTAAGCATTGATTCCAGTAGATAATAGAGATGTTAACAGAATTAAAGCATTTTAGCCTTTATTCATGACATTAAAATGCTGTGTTAAGTTTTAGAACACAGCTGCGAGTCAAAGTAGTTGCTCACGTCTGGACTCTGGTATAGGACAGGTGTGGGCAAAAATCTTGAGACACCCGGGTCACAGTGGGTCCTAAAATATGACACGGAGGGGTTGGGTCAGCAGCAGGAAGAGAGAACATTGGTGTGAACTGAGAGAAAATACTAAATAAAAGTTATTAATAAATGCTGAAATGTAATATTATTGTTATTGTTATTATTGAAATGCTTTGAGCTTTTACTTCACTATCTATCGAGGAGCTACAGACATTACAGAAGAATAGTGAGAGAAGTAAAATTACAATATCACAAATAATAATTTGGACAAATATGATGGGCCAGACTAATATACGTAATGGGCCATTTACGGTTCTCGGGCTGGTTTAAAAAGTCATCCTCATAACTCTTCAATATTTTCATTGCAGTGAATGACGGTTTGGAATTACGGCCCAAATACAGCGGACTGATTCACTGTGTGAGGAGTGTATGGAGGCAGGAGGGTCTGAGAGGACTCTACCAAGGAGTCACGCCAAATGTTTGGGGCGCCGGAGCCTCATGGGGTCTCTACTTTTTATTGTATGTACGGTATGACCACCTTTATGAAATCTGCGGAAGATATTTCTGAAATTTTAAACCAAATGTATTTTCAGTTACAATGCCATCAAAGGGTACAGAGTTGAAGGCAGACAGACAGAGCTGACGCCCACAGAACACCTGCTGTCTGCAGCTGAAGCAGGTTAGTACTGGGTTTATCTGCATACTATTGACACACATATACACACACGTCCATTCACACACTCGGAACAGAGTCAGAAGCAGTAGTAGGACTTTACTACTGTCTGCTTTGACTGGTAGGTGATAAGGATAAAACCTCTGGGTTCATCACAGTTCACCCAGGCTTCAGTCAGCAGAGTTCATTGACCTTAAATATAGTTGAGTTAGGAGTTGAACACAAGTACTCTGTGGATGATTACCAACAATTAGTTTGTGGTTAGAAATACTATGCTACCGAGACACAATAAGAAATACATTATGCATATCTTATGAGTCTTTTTTATTATTATTATTTTCTAGGTGTGCTCACACTCACACTCACCAACCCCATCTGGGTCACCAAGACTCGGCTGGTGCTGCAGTACGAGTCCGGCGCAGGTGGCAAACAGTACAAAGGAATGCTGGATGCTCTGGTGAAGATCTACCGCCACGAGGGAGTACCTGGACTCTACAAGGTTGAAAACACAGTGTATTTGGGATATTTGTGCCCTAGAAATACAAGAAATACTTTTGTAAAAAAATTAGGGATGTCCAATATTAACATTTGCTGATATCCAATGTTGCCCAAACACTTCATTTCCAATGCCGATTTTAACCGATACTATATGCGGGTGATTCCCCCTGAAGTATTGTGATGCCAGACTAAAGGGATTCTATAAATAACTATGTATAATATAACTGTACTTTAATATGATAAAGAAAAATGCCACAATTATTTTTTACAATTTTGTCTGCAACAGTACTATAATACCTTATATTAAAAAGGTTGCTGATATCGGACCGATATTATTGGTGGACCAATATTATCGGACATCCTTAGTCAAAATGTTACCTGAGTATTTGGACTTGGACTGCTAAATGAAAACATTTGTCAATGGCGTTGACCTATTTCACCACCAGAGGGTACTGTTTCGGTACCGTTAGAGCTGACAGTGAAACTGTATTCTCCAGGGTTATGTTCCTGGGCTGTTTGGAACTTCACATGGAGCTCTGCAATTCATGGCTTATGAGGAGCTGAAGAGAGACTTCAACAAATACAGGGGCGTGGCTTCAGATGCAAAGTTGGTGAGTCAAATACCTTGGGGCAAGACGCAGGGAACACGGGTGTTCTATGTTCAAATGAGAACATGGCAATATCCTAGTGTGAGATAACTGGCAGCATCACATGTGCTTCTTTGTTTTTGTCCACAGAGCCCAATGGAGTACATATCAATGGCAGCGTTGTCCAAAATATTTGCGGTGGCGACAACATACCCGTATCAGGTTGTGCGCGCTCGTCTGCAAGATCAACACAACACGTACAACGGAGTGATTGACGTCGTGAGACGCACATGGAGGTAAGATGAACGTGGACATGTCTACTTCATATCTGCTTTCAGGGCTCAGTTTATGTTGATTATTTACACTCATTCTCTGCAGGAATGAAGGAGTCTTTGGATTCTACAAGGGAATCGTGCCTAATTTGATTCGTGTCACTCCTGCCTGCTGCATCACCTTCGTGGTTTATGAATATGTGTCGGATTTTTTTCGTGGACTAAAATAAAGAGCGGACACTTTTAAATACATGGGTATTAAAGAGCCTCAACCTGGACTTCAACAGTGCATGGAAAAAAATAGGAATTTGCACAAGAGTCAACAGCTTGATGGTAATTGCTCACTGAATAAATTCAGAGAACATATTTGTGCACAAATTGTACATTTTCTAAGGTCAGTTTTTCTGAAATGGATTTAATGTCTTGTGATGAATTATGATTTCCTTTTTAAGTGTGACGAGTTATATATTTAACAATATAGATTGTTTACTTTTTTATGTTTTTTATCAGGAGGGAAGAGACTTCTTGGATTATTTAAAGTCAATGATATTTTAGATTTTTTTTTTTAAGAAAACAAGGTTGTTTTTTCATTAATTTATTCTCCTTCATTCGCTTCCCACCTTAATCACACTGCACCATACTGCGATCACTGTCTCATGTGGGTTAACACAGTGCTCTGAGCACTCCACCTGGCAGCCGGTGGATTCGAACCTGAAGCCACTTCTCTACCAGCAAGGACACTCCTGTCGCCCCAGTTGTAGTTTGAGTCTTAAAAAATAACCAAAGTGCAGTGAGAGAAATCCTAACTTTCTTTTCAAAATATCATTACAGTTAAAAATCATCATGTCTTAACTGTGTCAACTATTCATCAGCCATGTTAAATCACTGGTCATAAAATAAATACAACTTCATCTCCACTGTTTCCTGTGTGATTTGTGGACAGATTTTATAATGTACGTTAGATGTCATTTACTATAATAACTACAAAATATATAATCGCGAATGAGTTGATATTGACAAGAACACAGAAAAGTAATAATGCTGTAGTTATATTTAAATATAATAATTACTGAAATGTAATAGTTTTGACTTAAAACAATTGCAAACATTGCATTTCAAGCTCTTTAAAAGTATATGCAGTGAAGCCAAACATATAGAAAAAAAACAACAACTTTATTATCAATTATGTTGTTACAATAGACAGGACACAAGAATAGAATACTTAAAAAAAGTCTCCTCCAAGGGCCTGGAAAATTAGTCACTGAATTGCAACAGTTGCCAATAGTTGAAACGCTGTTTATTCAAACTCAACAGAGGGACAATTCCGACACTGTAATCATGTATAACTAAAGAATTATAAAAATAGAACGTTCAAGCTACCATCAATGATGCTGCCACGCCCCGGCCTAAAACCACACCTGATCATTTTGGACCGTGGTGTAACATGCTCTTATCTTCTGCTGCCACAGTTTCCCTCTTTATTTTGGCAGTTCCTCTATGATAATCCTGGAAACTGAGTTCCAGCCTGTAGATGCGTCACCTCTGGGGTAGTCGGCGCAGGTCCCCACCCACACGGCCACATCCACCAACCCTGCTTTGACGCCCTCACACAGGCCTTCAACTGGAGGGAGAAGGAAAAAGGAGATGACGGTGCAAAATTCAGTAAACATGTCTCCGTGTTAATTGTCTACTGTGGTGTAGTTAGAAAACCCCTAATTGGACGGATACTGTTGACAAAGACTTCCACAGAAATTCTGGCAATTAAAATACCACATTATAACGTGACGAGTGGGTCTGCGGAAACGTTTGCCTGGAAATATCACTTGATACCGCCGTCTAATAAAGATGGCCGACACGTTTCTACTTTCCACTCAGTTTAACTGAGAACGAGAAGTCAGGGGTTTGATTAGGGTAGGAAGGGGGTGAGGAAGAGTGAGACAGGACGCTGGCCTAAGTCTGTTTCAACTTAATAGTTTGACAGAAATACCTGCAGAAACCTAGTGTGTGTTTGAGCACATATTAAACAAAGCTGAATAGGATGACAATCATTTACTTACTTATGGTGTTAGTAAAAGATTAAAATGATGTGATAGTGTGTGTCATTTTTGGAGTAAACCAGAGGTAACATCACAAACAGGAAAATAAAAACATTACACCTGGGAGACATAAGAAAGGGCTAAAAGTTTCCAAAAAAAACAATGCAAAACCGTCTACTCTCCTTCTTTATTAATAGGAGCTGGACCTACAAATCCAGGTCTCCGTTTTTTAATAAATTTTAGTACAAAAACTGATAAAACACAAAGTATGAAGGTAATAAGTAGTCTAAGTCTAATTCACTCATTATCCTGACAAACAACTCCTGTCCAGACAATGTTCACTATGTAAATTTTTAGGGTGAAAAAGAGGTTTAACTAGTCGGACCGCTCCACCCATGTATTTTATAGTCTTCCCTGTGTTAGATTAGAACAGAGCTGCACTAACTGTTTGTGGCCTCTTCACTCTCATCCTAATTCAGGCTAATTGCGGCCTTATTAAGCACAGGTTGACGGGTAATCATTTCCCGAAGGATACCATAATTTCCTGAAGGATATCTATCTATCTATCTATTAGGGATATCTGATATAATATTTACCAAAACCGACATTGCCCAAACACTTCATTCCCGATGCTGAAATGAAGCGATATCGATATAGAAAGCTAATTTCCCCTGAATTACTGTGATACCAGACTAAAGGCATTCTATAAATAAGAAGAAGAAATAAATAAGAAAAATTACTCATTTATTTTTTTACCATTTTGTCTGAAACAGTCCTATGATTCTTTGTGCAGCATTTGATGTAAACAAGAAATGTCTAGTGTTGGACAGAAGAACTTTCCAAAACCATTGATTAACATTATAAACCGGGCTCATTCAACCCTCACAACAATAGTCAATATAAATGGGCTCAGATAGAAACAGCTGCAGTATAAGAGGAAAAAGTCCTCTTTAATGAGAGAAAAAAACATTTCAGCATCGTCACAATCTAAACGACTCTTCTCGTTGAGGACATGAGAGACAACACCGAACGACGTTTCACTGGCAAATGTCGAAATACTTATTTAGAATACGATTAGTCCTGACATAGCCCGGCTACAGAAACTCCACACGTTTAGTAAAAACAGCGTCTTGAACGGGAGAGAACGACTGGTTCTCCAGGATGAGGAACTCCGTGAAGTTTGTCTGATTTCTTTTGTTCTTCCCTGTTCTTTACCGTATTGAACTCTGAGTCTTAAAGAGAGAGCGAGATACAGAGAGAGAGAGAGAGAGAGACAGAGAGAGAGAGAGAGACAGACAGAGAGAGACAGAGAGAACAGCTCCTGCTACTGCTGCTCTGTTGTTGTCGTTTCACTGAGTTCATTCCCTGTTGTTTTTCTTTACTTCACTGCATAAAAACGCCTCGTGATAAAGTGTTCAAATCTTCCCCCCACCCTCACATGACCTGCTCCTTGCAGTCATTAGTAGCACTTGTTGTTGTGCCTTTGAATGACATCATTAATCACGTGCCGGTCAAAGTGTCTGTAGTGCTGACTTAGACTTTTAATATCAGTGGAAAAAACATATATTATATTATTAATATTCCAATATTAATAATTATACTGATATCGGCCCGATATTTATCGGTGGACCGATATATTGGACATCCCATCCATCCTTCCAACCATCTTCTTCCACCGGCTCACAAATACCATGTGTTTGTACGTGTTTGTACAATTGTGGGTGTGCCATGTCTCTGACGGTGAACTGCAGTTCGCTCAGTTCCTAATTTGACTGCTTGCCAGCCTTGAACTTTTTGGTGAAGGTGTCTTGGATTGGTGTCAGTAAAGCGTGCGACAGCCACACTGGTGGTTTTTTATTCTACTGGCAGTGGATCACCTCTGTCTTTCCTGGATTGTGTTAATAAAGTTCCATATCTAAAATCTTAAATCTATCTATCTATCCATCTATCCGTCTATCCGTCCATCTATCCATCTATCTATCTATCTATCCATCCATCCATCTATCCATCTATCTATCTATCTATCTATCTATCTGTCTGTCTGTCTGTCTGTCTGTGTGTCTGTCTGTCTATCTGTCTGTCTATCTGTGTATTTGTGTATCTATCTATCTATCTATCTATCTATCTGTCTATCTGTGTGTCTGTGTGTCTGTGTGTCTGTCTGTCTGTCTGTCTGTCTGTCTGTCTGTCTGTCTGTCTGTCTGTCTATCTATCTATCTATCTATCTATCTATCTATCTATCTATCTGTCTATCTGTCTGTCTATCTATCTGTCTATCTATCTGTCTATCTATCTATCTAAGCATCTATCTATCTATCTATCTATCTGTCTATCTGTCTGTCTATCTATCTGTCTATCTATCTGTCTGTCTGTCTGTCTGTCTGTCTGTCTGTCTGTCTGTCTGTCTGTCTGTCTATCTATCTATCTATCTGTCTGTCTGTCTGTCTGTCTGTCTGTCTGTCTGTCTGCCTGTCTGTCTATAAAAAGGACAGCATATTTTTTAATGATAAAACCCCTATTAAAGAAATATCTATTACTATTCATCCTGCCTATGTAACAGCCAACATTACAATCATACATCATACTGTGGATGATGGTTTTCACGTTTTGACTCCTCTTTGCAACACTGACAGATGTTTCTCACCTGAGGACGTTCTGTGAATGTTGATGGTTGAGTTCAGCTCTGGACTCCCCTGGTCCAGGTAGATGATTGATTCTACCGGCAGGGGCCCTGTACACTCTGCTCCATTGAAGGTGAAGTACCATCTCTGACAGCACGCATTCTTACACTTGAGTCTCAGGGAGCCACTGAAGAGGACTCTGAGGGCGCTGTCTGAACGCAGCTTGGTGAACGTGCAGTCCTGCAACAGAGCAACGAGTGATTGTTCTACTCAAATGAAATGGTGGAAACTGTGTTTTCTTTAAAAGTGTCAAAAATTAGTGATTTGTTATCCAGAAGGGGGCGTTTCATCACATTGTCTTTTCTTTTCAGCTTTTTTCCTTTTAGTCTTTTTTTAAGGGTTGCCACAGTGAATCAACAATATCCATCTCCCCCTGTCCTCTGTATCTTCTACTCTGACTCCAACTACCTCCATGTTCTCACTCACAGCATCCATCAATCTCCTCTTTGTCTCCTACCTGGTAGCTCCATCTCTAGGATCATTCTTCTACCAATGTATCCACTGTCCCTCCTCTGAGCATGTCCAAACCATCTCAATCTCTCTTCTCTAGCTTTTTCTCCAAACCTTCCTGTCTGTTTTGTCCCTCTAATCACCTCATTCCTGATCCTGTCCATCCTTGTCTCTCCTAAAGAGAATCTCAGCATCTTTGTCTCCTGTCTTCTACCTATTCCTAGTGTCTCTAATCCATCCATCATGGCTGGTTTCACAACTGTCCTGTAAACCTTTCCCTTCACCTTAGCTGACTCTCTTCTATCACAGATCAGTCCTGACTTTTTTCTCCAGTTGTTCCATCCTGTCTCTACTCTATTCTTCTCCTCTCTTCCACAGTCTCCACTGCTCTGAACAGTTGATCCTCAGTATCTCATCTCCTGCTTCTTCACCACCTCTGCTCCTTTCACACACACACACGCACTCCGTCTTCATTCCCTTTCTCCACCTCACAAATCTCCACCTCTCTAGCTTCTCTTCTAGCTGTTGCCTCCTGTCACTACAGATCACAATGTCATCTGCAAACACCATCGCCCATGGAGACTGTCGTCTGACCTCATCTTTGGTTTTACACGCCTTAAACATTACCACTCAATGTAAGCAAAGTGAAAATTAAATAAATAAAAAAAGGCTTTCTCTTCAAAGTAAAAGCTACATTTAACAGGTGCAATATTACAGGCTGCACCAAATGCTGCAAAGAATGAAGTGAATACTCACAGCCACTTTACCCAGGTCAATGCCATAGTTCAGAGAGTTCCAGGCACACTGCTTGTAGTTCGGCCTCCAGGGTTCCTCGAAGATCTCGCTAATGCACTCGCCCTTCTCTCCTTTAGGCCCATCACGACCAGGGATGCCTGGTGTCCCTGGAATGCCGTTGGCACCTGGATTACCGTCCCTGCCAGGAGTGCCGGACGGACCCTGTAAACAGCTGCCATACTGAAAAAAAAACAAAAAACACAGAAACAATGAAAAAATAAAGATGAAACCATTTGGACTTTTAGGAAAAGCCATGCATTGCAAACAGCTGGAAGCCGCCATTCATGCAACCGTCACCCACGTAGAAACCAATTAGTCTTTCCACTGGTACTGGGACCAGTGGAGAAACTGATGTGATTGAATAAATGACAGATTGCATTAATGAGGAACTGAAGCCTCGACAGGAATCTAAATTGGTAGCTGTCTAGGACTCTGATCTGGTCATGATTCATTATCCTGCTGGATGTCCTGCTATGTTTAAACAGTTACTCAAGCTGAGTCAAAGACCCACAGACACACAGGAGACGGAGACGCTGGCCAAAACTCACCACGCAGCGAGGCAGACACAATGGACATCCAAACAACTTTGCGCAGCATGTTCTACAAAGACACACTGTGACCGACAGATTGCAGCGTGTAGATTGGCTGTTGGAGCTGTTTTTAGTCACGGCTGAGGTTGTTACATTCGGTGAAGTGATTTGCGAGCATGTTTTTTTTCCCCCATTCATTTAGGCAGAGCAGACGTAAACTGACACGGAGATGTGCGTCCTCGCCCATGGGCTTGTTTTTGTTTTGGTAGGTCTTTTTCTCGTCGGCCTTTTGAAAAAAAGCGTGCAGCTGAGAGAGCGTTATTGGAGGCACAAGGCCAACAGGCAAGAGATAAAAGAAGTCCAGAGAAAAGATAAAACACCGAGACAGTCCTCCAGCCTCAGCATCGGTGTTACTCAGGTTAGGTTAAAGAAATAAAAAAAAATCTGATCCGATCTAACCATGTGAGAGTGGAGAAGTGAGCAACTTGATCTGTGATGGATGGATGGATGATGAAGTCTAAAGACCTATTGGTCTGTCAGGTTGGACTCCGTTTTATGTCTTAAAATGTCTGGCTGAGGTGTGAAAACCCACCAGATGTGGGAAATATTTCTGTAAAGCCACGTTCCTGCATCCCTTAGTCTCAGGAATAAATAACGAATATCCTTCGAGAATTTTTGGAAGACAAGAGAGTCAGCTAAGGTGAAGGGAAAGGTTTACAGGACAGTTGTGAGACCAGCCATGATGGATGGATTAGAGACACTAGGAATAGGTAGAAGA
>JAFBJS010057714.1:34930-55415 GCA_016785265.1 Paraplagusia blochii
TAGAAGACAGGAGACAGAGCTGGAGGTGGAGGAGTTAAAGATGCTGAGATTCTCTTGAGGAGAGACAAGGATGGACAGGATCAGGAATGAGGTGATCAGAGGGACAACACAGACAGGAAGATTTTAGGAAAAAGACGGATTGAGATGCTTTGGACCTGTCTCTTATACACATCTCCCCAGAGTGACTCCACTCAACCAAGACAAGTCCATCTCCCCTTATAATGTGCATTTAATAAGAAATAAATTGAGGGGTGAATGAGTGTGGTTTAAGCCCTGTGATAATGACAGTTTCACTCTTCATGGCTTTGACGTGTTGGTGACAGCCGTCTGTAGGGCCTAATGGAGCCGTTCCACCAGCAAAAGAAAAAAGACAAGCCAAAAGGGTAAGAAGAAGAAAGAAGTTAGAGCAGCTGGGGTCTGATTTATCCATTAAGTGACTTTGGTGAAACCATGTGAAGATGTGAGGTCTGACATCATCTCTGCTGGAAACTGGGAAGTCTGGTATTCGGTCTGGTATTCGACATTGAGGCAGTGTCTCACATCTTGGCCAAGAGTCGGGAAAAAGTGCAACTGTGTCAAACTGGAGGTCGGCTCGGTTTCTGCTCTCCAGGAAACGGTTCTGTTGTAATAACCGCTGGAAATCTTTGGAGGCGTTTCAAAGCAGACTATAGTCAATGGAATCTCTGTCCACTTAGCTGCACAGCTGACTTTTACATCAGCTCCCAGCCTGAATGAATTATCCTGCAGCCCCGGCTGAACATTAGTAGAACACGGACAGACCATTAGAGCAACTGAAGCGTAAAGGCAGCGTTTGCCCCGCAAACCGCCGAGGAATCAGCCAGTCACACTTCATGCGTTTAGTCAAGTCCAGAGCGAGAGGCGGAGACCTTGGTCCAACATGCAGGAGCGCTGATGGGAGAAGGGAGAAGGTCTCCAGACCGGGAGGATGGCGGGGATTGGGATTGGAATTACGGGATTACCTTGAATCTTAAAAAAGTGGAGTCCTCGTCTCCAGAGTGTTTAGTACAGTTGGGCTTTTCTGCATCGTTTCCTCCGGCGCACTACATACAGATGGAGACAGACGCTGTAGGGTATGGACGGAGACAGTGGGTCATCTGTTCCATCTCACCGGGGGTTGCAGACTGAGGGGCGGTGAGGTTGGGAGGGGTGTCCATAGAGTCCACAAGAAAATAAACCCGACTCCAATCTGCGTCCAATTCTCTCACACTACTCGTAGCTCTTAATCTATTTTTGTGGAGATCTAATGTTAATTTAGCGATTTTGGATTTTTTTTTTGGTTATATTCATGACATACATCTGTGGGGTTTTTTTGTATTTTTTTGGGAGGGTTGGGGGGATTTTCGCACTCATTCTGTTGTTTTTAAGTCAACTTTCAGGGAGATGACAAAGAACAAAGAAGTGCAGACTCAGACCTCAACTTCCTGTAAGAGATTCTTTCTCTCCAGTGACCACACGTTGAATAATAAGGATAAAAAAAAAACATTTCTGCAAACTATTTTTGTCACAGTGTTTCCTGTAAAGACTTTTGTGGCCATTTTATTGATGCATTTAGCACAATCATTCTTTAACTTAAATTATTGAGGTCTCTTAACTCCAGTCATGGTGCATTTAGTTACTGGCTGAGAGAAAACGTCCCATTAACTAAATAACAGTTGATTTTAAACACATATATCGCTGTTTTTAGGTTAACTTACCTTCTCAGCATCGGGATCCTTTCGGTATCCTCTATTTCTCACCTTTTCCACGCCATAAAGAGGTAAGGCCAAACAGACGAGCAGCAGCAGGCGACCAAGGACAGGAGACATCATCATCACCACCACCACCACCACCACCCAAGGAAAAGGACAAGGAGAGACTGTGTGGCGACGGTTCGACTCCAACTGCTGCCAGTTTGAGTCCAGAGGAGGCAGGACATCGAGGGAAGCAGCATCTGTGGGAGGAAAAAAAAAATCCCTCTGAGATTTAAGGGCGGGTCTAGTTGAAGGTAATTGCTATGGTTTTATATACTTGTTTTTATTAGAACACCACAAATGAGAATAAAAAGTGTGAACGCTTTTAGCCTTGGTCAAGAAAATGCATGGATTCATTCAGTCAAAAACACTTTGGTGCATATTTTTTCTTAAAATCTTGCCTGTTCAGTGTTTTTGCAAAAAAAAAGGAGGAAAAAAAAAACACATACCATATTTCCCAAGAGTTTTTGGTTTTATTTATTTACCAAAATGGAATAACAACGGTACAAAACGTGGGGGAGACGGTAACAAAAAAGTTCATAAAAAAGGTAAGAAGTACGTAAGAATTGTTTTTTTTTTTTTGACTATATCTAAATATACTTAGTTTTAGGAGCAAGGAATTCCATAAAGGTGTCTAAGAGCAAATGGACCCTTAGACAATATATCCCTCTGTTACAGATAACTTCATACATTAAATCACAAAAAACTCACCCTTTCACATGCAACATTGATAAAAAATACAGTAGAACCTTAGACTATTAGTGTACTCCTATTTATTGATCTAGTGTTTCTGGACCTGTCATTTGACTCCTTAGAAGAAACAGATGAGTTATAGAGTGAAAAAGAACAGTGTAACATAAGCGTTTAATAAGCCACAGGTGGATGAGAAAAATTCTTCAAAGATTGAAGATGGTCTGTGACCCATATGTGATATAAACCAAAAAAGCCCTGAAAATAAAAATAAAAAAAAATCTTCTTTGACCATTCATACTTTAAGACAGTGGTCCCCAACCACTGGGCCACGGATCAGTACTGGTCCGTGGGTAAATTGGTGCTGGGCCGCAGAGAAATAATGTTTCCTTTTGGCCCCATAAGGCTATTACTAACACTTGGTCCATACCCTTATCAACAAAAAAAAATTAACAATAGAATGGCTAGGATTCCATCATCAATGATGCAACGATAGTGATTACTTATTAGTAGATATTTTCTCAGTGAAGGCAACAACAATAAACTCAAAATGACACAGAGTCATTGATACAAGATTCTAACTTTTTATACCGGTCTGGTAGCAGAAAGTTATAGGCTGTATGCACTTGATAAATCCTTGTTGTGCTCACCAGTTAATTCGGGTAGGAAAAATTTATAGGTAGGAAAATATTTCAGAACGCCGGGAATTCAATTTTATTAAGGAGTATTTATCTGCCACAACTTAACAAACGGTCCGTGAAAAAAGTAAGTGACATTTAACAGGTCCATGGCGCAAAAAAAAAAGGTTGGTGAACATTGCTCTAAGATACGTGGTTTGTGCTTCTGTCTAGTGCAATTTGCAGAGAAGTTTTGTGACGTTTTCTCAACGGCAGAAACTCAGGTAGATACCACATGTGCTGAACATATGGCCACTCTGCGTGACGGAATCGTAATTCCAAATTCCTTGAGGAAAACTAGGGCTAAAGTTCATTATCTCAATCCACAGGATGCTTCTTTCTTTCCAAAACAAGACTAGAGGTATCCATAAAAAGAGTAGAAAAGGAAAAAAGAAATCAAGTGTAATTCTCCTTTCATAGAAGAAACATATTCAACATATTCAACATTCAAAGATATTTCTTTTACCACAGAAAAACTCCACTTTTCAAACATTTGGTGAAATCAGTGTCACTCAGAAAAATTAACTCAGTGTAGCGACTATAATACAATCAAAAAACTGCCTAAAATAAATTTACACAAACATTTAATGCGCATGCATATTATGCCCCTGCAAGACTATTCTACAGAACAAAAGATGTAAAAAAAAGCATGCTACAAAAATAAACCGCATGAGTGCTTGGGACAAAGCTGTGCTGCAGCAACATTCAGGTATACAGTAAGGTTAAAGCTCATTACAGCTTAGGGACCACCACTAAAATATAGGGGGTGTCTGGTCAAAGACATCCAGGTCTGAAATACTCAAAGCAACTTTCTTATAACAAACACGCGATTTATATAAAGCGCCCCCTGTGCACAATAACCCAAAGTACAGTAGTGGAGATTAACGGCATGAAGTGGGACTAGTTTGTCAGTGTTTCTGTGGGTGAATCTTAGCAGCTGTTGTCCTTTGTGTCAGCATTCTTCTCAGGTACCAGTTGGTGGATGGAGTCTGGGATCACGCTGGTGCTGTGAGACAGGTTCACAGCTGGATGTTGTTGACCAGTAGGAACCTGTCTGACCACTGACAGCTCACTCCTGGGGCTGAACCTATGGTAGAAGAACATATGACAGGTTATACGTGTATGTTAGTGTTTTGCCTCGGGACCAACAAAATTGAAAGTGGTGTTTTGTCTTCTCTATCATTTGACAGAAAACACATTTAACTAAAGGGAAACTTACTTAATGTTCGACAAATACAATGGTTGGTTAAATTAATTTTGACAAAAAAGTGACTTAGTGAGTTTCAAATCACTATTTTATGCAGCGTTGATGGGTTGTCAGGTGTATTTTCATATTGTCACAGAGGTTTTTGTCATTAATATATCGTACAATGGTGGTAAAAAGATTTTGCACACAAGTTATAAAGAATATAAAGTTATATGTTTTTAAAAAATAAAGAAAAAAATAACAACCAGTATTTATATTTAATATTTCTACCATTAGCATAAGAGCTCTATGAAGTGTCCAAAATCTATTAACTGGCACCTTACTGTATATAAAACTAAAGTGAATCGTCACATGACAACACTTCTACCAGGTCTGGGCTCAAGGCACCAGGTGACAGTCACTTACCTCTCGTCTGGTTGCACATTTTCTGAATGGCTGCTGACCTTACTGGAGCTCCCGCCTTTGCTGCGTTTCTCGCCCCTCTCCTTCTCCCCTCTCCTGGAGGTTCGGCCCGAGGTGCCCCTCTCCATGTGCTCCCTGGCTGAGGTCTCAGACACTGATCCCTGCTTATGTGGGTCATGGTTTCCCTGGGCAGAAGTTCCTTGATTAGTGTGCTGTGCACCAGTGGCAGCGTTGGTGGCAGCAGCGCCTGCGCCTGTGCTTGTGCCCATGGACTTGGAGATGACTTTGAGCTTGTGGGAGCTGTGTTTGTAGTGCTTCTTTTTGTGCTGTACGCGGCTGTTGTGCTTGAGGAAGAACTCACACGACTCCTGGAGTACACGGCGGCTCTCGCTGATTGGACTGAAAGCCATGACACAATTAGTTTTAGTGCAACTGATATTCATTATTTTTTAAAGCAGGGAATTGACCTTACTCTCTCTTATGGGTCCTGTTGAAGAAGTAAGACCACTCCGAACAGGTCTTCTTGCTGCTGACCCAAAACACTGCTGAAATTCCCACTATCAGCGTCATTAGATATTTCACCAAAAACAGGGAGAGGTCGGGACGATCGTTTTCAATTGTCTGAAACAAAGATGGACGTTTGTGATTTAGTCAAAGCCTGCGTCAGCTAGATAGACTGATGTTATTGATGTCCAATATAGATGTTATTGGTCAATAACCTTGTCTTTATTATTTAGTACAGCTCAATTAAAGGTCATGACAGGAATCTACTGACAGAAAATAAGTCGATTCACGGAAAAACGTTTTTCTACTGTTTGCAGGTGCAGCATTTCTGTTTCCAAGGAAAAGTATGGCAGAGATTTCATGAGCATACCCTTAAATACACAATATTCTGAAAATAAAGTATTATTGCAGACTTAAGCTATTTTTTTTCATGAATATGACACTGTTGATATTCAACACAGTCATACTTAAGGAGAGATTTATAACTGCTGTCTGAACTGGAAGTCACATACCACTGTCAGCCTCAGCCATCACAAGGAAAGTCAATACCAGTCCTATTGACTGCATGTCTACAATTCAGTGGGCTGACAAAAATGTGGCTCAAATCTCACTGGTGTCTGTTTGCAGCCAAAGAAATACCAGAGAAGACGAATAATGATTTTCTCTATCTTTCTTTTTAACACATTGTTTTCTCCCAGAGCAGCTGGTGAACCTGGTCGATGGCTGTAGCACTCACTGCTGAACACCCCATACAAGTTGGGTGTAGTATCATTTGTAAAACCTCCCATGGGTGAAGTTCCATCCATTTTGTCAAAAAGAAAATCTGAATTAACCCCAAACAGGTGTGTCATATGGGGTGGTGATAAATACAACATTACAAACATGTCACATCAAAAATATTGTCTTGTTCATAGGTGTCAAGCTCAGGCCTGCGGCCCAAATCTGGCCTGCAGTGTAATTATATTTGGCCCACAAGATCATATGTACTAGAGTTGGTCCAGCAGTATAAAACCCTTATATACTGGCAAGATTTGTGGTCTTAGTGATGCACAGACTTTGGTATAGTACAGACTTTTTTGTTGTTGTCTGTAAAAACATCAAAACATTAAAATGATATAACATTAATATTATGCAAAGCGGCTGCTCTAGATTCACGTTCCTAAAAATCAACATTTAACTGGGGGCAGCAACTGAAAAGCAGTAAGCTAGGCATTTGCTTGAGGGTCTGGCCTCTAGGGGGCCTGGTCGAATTTTTTTTTTTTTTGCTGCAGGCACTGAAAGGTTGGGAGCCCCAGCATTATCTTGCAAGGAGCCCCAAAAAAGACCCTAGTACTGCCCGTGCATTGAATTCCCGAAGAAGGGGAAATATTTACAGTTTATTTTTTAATAAATATTCAGTCTGGCCAGTTGTGAATTGTTGTCCACTGTGAGATTGACTTCGACACCGCTGGTCTAGTTAATTTTGGAACTAAAAATCCTAAGAAATAATTTTCTTAGGAGCGACAAAAACAAACAGGTACCTTGTAAGAACAGGGAATGCTGTATTCCTGGCAACGGTCGTTGATCCAGGTGGTCTCCCATGTGTGGCGGTGACTCTGTTCGTAAGTGTAACAAGCTAACAGTGTTACCAGAGGGACAAGATAGAGGCAGCTGAAAATGCCAATGCGGATCATGAACTTTTTCAGCTTCTCTTGGTTGCGCTCGTCATGCTGGATGACCTGCCGCACGTGGTTAAGAGAAATGATTCCTGCCAGGATGAGGAAGAGGCCGACTATCACCCCGACACAGAGAGGAGCCAGAACAAATTGTCGAAGTGCGTCCAAATCATAAAGTCCCACAAAACAAACCCCGCTGATGTTATCTCCTTCAACTTTGTTGAGAGCAAGCAGCATGACTGTTAGAGCCCCGGGGATCCCCCAGGCAGCAGAGTGAAACCACACCTATAGAAGAAGAAGAGAAGCACTGTTCATCTGTTTTCTTGTTAGACTTTCATCATAAAAAAACAACAATAACTCACAGCTTTTTTTTCTATGGCCTCACAGCTCCACTTGGGCCCAGCTGCCAGGAACCAGGTGATGGTGAGGATGACCCACCAGACGATACCAGCGATGGAAAAAAAATAAAGCAGCATGAACAGCAAGGTGCAGCCTTTGCTCTGAGTCCCGAGCACTACTGTATCCACCCCTGATGGATGTGCTGCCTTGGTACAGGCAGCGTTGTTCCCCAATAAGAAGCCGATGAAATATATGAGGGAGACAAAACTGTAGCAGACGGCATAAAATATTATGGGCCGTTCAGGGTAGCGAAAACGCTTCACATCAATGAGAAAGGTCAGAAAGGTAAAAAGAGTGGCGCCCAAGCAGATGATGGAGCACACTCCGATAAAGCTTTTCGCAAATTCAATGTCGTGCTGTTTGAAATACATGCTGGCGCAGGGTGGAGCACAGTCTGGAGCACCCAGGAACGTCGAGCCCTGGTCTGGTTTAGTTTTTAACTGCAGGGGGCACCAGAAGCCAAGGTCTCTTATGACAGATGAGGAGGATGACGTAGGTGAAGTTACAGGAAGCCCCGCTCCATCAGGGGAGCTACATGGGTGCAATCTAGAAGATATGAAAAAGACAGAAAAGTCAAACCATGGTTTTAACAGAAATAATTCTGAATGTAAAGGAAAACCTCTTTACTTGTCACACTTCAGCTCAGGGGGCCAGGTGATGCCAAAGACACGAATAGTCTCTTCACAGTCGGAAAGAACTGCCTCGCACTGTTCTCGACAAGGACGAATCACTTTGTTGTCCTCGGTGCATGCTGGAACAAATGCTTGACAGAGAAAGTGGTGGACGTCGGGTGAGCAGTGCAGGTTTGCTAAGGGCATAAACGGCTGTGAATGGAGAGAAAAGAAGGAAAATCAGTGGATGAAGATAACACTGGCACCAAGATGTTTCATTACACTGTTTTGACAGAAAAGTAGTATCTATTCATCACACTGTGAAAGTGTGTAACGTGAAACCGCATGTGTTGAAATGGGCTGAGGAGAAGCTTGTTTAAGGTATGTTAATTTCATTTTGTCTCAATGCCACCACGCTCAACAACACACAAAGGAGCCCATTCACAAGAGGGGAGCGATAATCTTCCTCTCAACATAGTGGTCAAAACTTATGAGAGGGCAGCAACGAGGAGGCGGGTATGTGTATAGGTGAAAGGGGAAGAGTGTGCGGACATTTCACAACAGTTCAGGACAGCCAGAATGTGCAAAGCAATTTATAGGTCAACAGGCTGTCCAGTAGTTACTTAAAGACACTCCAGTGCAGAACAGAAGAAGCCTCTTGGATGAAAGATAACTTTTTTTCTAGAAAAAAACTCATATCCAGTTGCCTTACAAAACTTGTTAACCTTGACCGTGACTTCGATGATGAATTTTCCTCGAATATGTCTCATTCATCCAGGTCATGATATCCAAAAAGAGTTTAGTTGTAAGCAACTCGACTTCCGCTTGGAGTTGAAAGACATCTCATTCCTCAAATAAAGAACTTCATCAGGAGAATAACTACTAGTGTTTTGTCTGACATCAACCAGAAACTAATGAAGTCCATCAGTTGAGGAATGAAACGTCGTTCAACTCCAAGAAGTCTGACAACTAAACCCTATTTGGAAATCTTCCTTAAAATCTACTGACTGTAGTATAATAATATAATGGTATACCCCGCTAACAGTTACAAATACAAGATCTGCTTAATTTTTTGTTTTATTTTTTTGTTTAACTAAACATACACATTTTATTATGTTGTCTTTAGAAACCTTTTTCAACTATCGTGTGCCGAATCATGCTGTGTGCACAGTGCCAATATTTGTTCACAAAACACACACATACCCTTGAGTACCATCAGCTATTCAATGTATCCTTTCTTTTTTTTTGTCTTCGAAAATCCAGTGTGGCAGTTTTCCCATTTCTGTGCCCTGGACTTGCCTGCTCTGACAGTACATACCCTTGTTCCTCGCCTGCGGAGGTCCAGGACTCCTCGTCAATGTGATCCCCTTGCTCAACAATCTGACCTTTATTTGCTTTACAGCAGACCTACTGTAAAAACTGCCCTGGTTCCAGAAACCTCCAGGTTAGTAAAACAAGATGAGTTGAATTGGCCTTAAAGTCAAAATCCTCTGCAGTAACACAATGCCAAAAACAGCAACTTTCTCTTTACCCTTGCAAAGATTTTTTTTTTTTCTTTTTGTATTTCCACGGCCCAGAAATAAAACCACCACAGAGGTGGGGCCTGGAACAGTTAACCTCTATCAGGAAATCCTGCCGATAGCCTTGTGAAGTAAAGTTCACAATATCTTTGTTTTCATGTGAAATCCGTGCTTTCCCATAAATCATTGCAGACATTTAGAGAGCTATGTGCGGTATGTGTCATTGTATAAGGGTTACAGAGTGTCACTCTCTCTATCAGAGAGTCAGGACCTTAAAGGTAAGAGTCAGTGCAGGGGGTGAAAAATGACTGGGAGAATAGTGGCTATGGTATGCAGGGCAGGCTTTGTATAGGCCTGGGTGTGTCCCTCCCCTTCCTGCACAAATCAAAGGCTTCTCACAACAAAGTTGATGAAGTTGCCAGTGGCAAGGTTGCTGTGAAATGAGAAGACTATACGTCTTTGCCAGATGCAACACAAAAGATTTCTTCCACAGATCAGTGTTCAGCCTCAGTGCTCCAGTCCCAGAGACTGTAACTGAAACCCAGGCCTGCAGGAGAACTGAGCCAGGGGATGCAAAAGATACAGAGTTCATTACTGAACCCTCAGTGATGACTCATGTATCAAAAACATGCTTCTCGCTAAGGGCAAAAACAGTGAGGCAATACAGAAGTGGTATTATGAGGGGGATTGGCCTTAACCACATCTAAAAAGAAATTCAGTAGTTTTTTTTTTTTTTTTTTCGGTGTAATATTTGTACAACCACTGTGTCCTGTAAAAAATAAGCGTATTTGGTTATGTGGAATGGACTTAAACTGAGTGTGCAATGTAATGGTCAGGACAACAAGAGATCAATTTTCTACAGTAATGACACAGTCATTTTTGCCAATTTTGTTAAAAGAAAATCGAAGGAATTTGTTGGAAAGACTTGTCAAAACGTGACTTGACATGAGACAAAACCCACACATTGATTGGTATGCATGTTTCTTTAACAGCGGTAGTTTTAGTCCATTTGTTTTGTTATAGGGATCTGCAGTGAGAGCAGGCAACAACTACAAGAGAACCTAGAGAGGTGGAGGTTTGAACTGGAGAGAAGAGGAATGAAGGTCAGTCATAGCGAGCACAGAGTACATGTGTGTGAATGAAAAGGAGAACAGTGGAATGGTGAGGTTACAAGGAGCAGAGGTGGTGAAGGTAAAAGAGTTCAGATACTTAGGATCAACTGTTCAGAGCAGTGGAGACTGTGGAAGAGAGAAGAAGAATAAAGTGCAGTTCGGATGGAACAGCTGGAGAAAAGTGTCTAGAGTGATATCAGTGATAGAACATAGTCAGCTAAGGAGAAGGGAAAGGTTTACAGGACAGTTGTGAGACCAGCCATGATGGATGGATTAGAGACACTAGGAATAGGTAGAAGACAGGTGAGGCAGAGCTGGAGATGCTGAAAATTATACTGAGATTCTCTGAGAGACAAGGATGGACAGGATCAGGGATGAGGTCATCAGAGGGACTACACAGACAGGAAGGTTTGGAGAAAAAGCTATAGAAGCCAGATTGAGATGGTTTGGACATGCTCAGAGGTGGCAGAGTGGATACATTGGTAGAAGAATGATCCTAGAGATGGAGCTACCAGGTAGGACACAAAGAGGAGATTCATGGATGCAGTGAGGGAGGAGAACAGGGGGAGAAGTTTTGTTTCATCTTCATAATATCTCACATGTCTAATATTACTCAAGCCCAGCATAGGATAACAATTATGTGAGAACTCACCTCCATATGACTTGCAGCAATATCCTGATCATAGTGCTCCATCATGTTAGGAAAGAAGGTCATGTTGTAGGGCATCCCCAAACACCGATGCACTCGAATGGGCTCACAGGTAAACAGGCTGTGAGCAGAGCAGCTTTCCACCCATATCAGTACCAGACCCACCCACAGTGGTCTTGGCATCAGCATTGTAACAAATGTGTGGGAGACAGAGAGTGTATTTGTATCTGTGTTTTGTATAAACTAGCACAGATTCCTTTTTGGCTCAGTCGAGGGATATGTTGGACCAAATGTTGAATTCCCCTGGCTCACACTGTTATCCACATTTCACTCCGCCCGGGGACGTCTCAGCTGAGACGGTAGGTGTTGCAGCAGGTACAATTTTCTCATCAGGCCCCTGTCAGCTTGTGCCTCTGAGTGACAGACAGGAATTCCACATCCCTGAAATGAAAGTAATTACACTACATTAGATCGACACTTTCAACCAAACAGAGACGCAGAGGTTTAGGGCCATGATCTTCGATTCATGAAGATAGAAATCACCATAAATGATTGTCAGGTAGGTTTTGTAGCCAAGCTTTATTGCTCTTCCAACAGAGGCGCAGAGTAGTGATGTACACCAGTAGTCCCCAACCACTGGGCCGGAGACCAGTACCAGGTCTGTGGGTGAATTGGTGCCGGGATGCAGAGAAATAATGCCTTTTCTTGGCCCCAGCTGTCCATTAATCACACTTGATCCATACCCATATGAACATATGAACTAACAATAGAATGGCTAGGATTCCAACATCAATAATGCACCTATTTTTGATAAGGAAATATTTTCCCAGCAACAACAACAATCAACTCAAAATGACACAGATAAGTTTAGACTCTTTTCAGTGATTTGCCATTGATACAGGATTCTAACCTTTTATACCGGCCTGGTAGCAGAAAATTATAGGCTGTGTGCACTTGAGAAATTTTATAGGTAGGAAAATTTTAGAACACCAGACATTTGATTTTATTAAACAGTATTTATCTGACACAACTTGACGACCGGGGCATGAAAAAAAATACCAGACATGTAACCAGTCCAAGGTGCAAAAGTTTGGGGAACACTGATGTACAGTACCGACTTCACACTCTTCGTAAAAGATCCAGCATACATGCTGCATAATTAAAGACATTTTTTTTGTTACAAAGTATCCTTAAAGGTTCACAACAGACTCACTACAAGAGATAGAATATTGAGACCAAAACTCAGTCTGTCCCTGACTTGAGAGTAAGACTGCAGAAGAGTCTGCATTGACTGGGGTGGAGAAAGCTAAAGTTCAGTGGAATGAGTCTGGGCTTGTTGATGCACATTAAATTTCACATGAAAGTATTAGTGTTGTTACATGCACACCTGCATTAGTGGCTATGAGTCTTGGATGTCTGACAGGGTGTTAATACTTCACACCAAACACAAAGGATTCCTGTCAGTAGGAATAACTCAACTTCCTTGCAGATAAATAAAGATATTTTGACACGATTTTAATTCAATAAATCTCAGTTGCACATTCAGACAAACACCTCATGTCAACAACAGCGATGGACAAATTTACAGAATTAGAAATCAAGTGACAAGCGTTTTCACACTTTAGTTATGTATTAAAGAATATTCAGGAATGACGTGATTAGGTGGACAACAAAGACAGGAAGCTAGAGAAAGCTAGAGAAGCCAGATTGAGATTGTTGGACATGAGAGAAGGGACAGTGGATACATTGGTAGAAGAATGATCCTAGAAATGGAGCTGCCAAGTAAGAGACAAAGAGGAGATTTATGGATTTAGTGAGTGAAGACATGGAGGTAGTTGGAGTTGAGGATAAAAAGGGCAGGATGAGATGGAAAGCCGAAAGGAAAAGAAGAAGAAAGAGATTAAACAACATGAACTTCCCTCAGGAATTGGATAAATAGTTTGGAATCAGATTCTTCTATGGCAGATTTATTGTGTTCCTGATCATAACCAGTCAGGAAGTGAATAAAATGAGCAATTGATTTGGGATTCACACAGGATATTTTAATAATTGTATCATAATTTATGTAAAAAAAAAAACAAATCCACAGACGGGAAGGTTTGGAGAAAAAGCTAGAGAAGCCAGACTGAGATTGTTTGGACATGTTCAGAGGAGGGACAGATACATTGGTAGAAGAATGATCCAAGAAATGGAGCTACCAGGTAGGAGACAAAGAGGAAATTGATGGATGCAGAGAGGGAGGTCATGGAGGTAGTTGGAGTCGGAGTTGAGGATACAGAGGACAGGGGGAGACAGGGACAAGCCGAAAGAAAAAAAAAAAGAAGATTATAAAATATGAACTCCCCTCAGGGATTAGATTGACACGGATTTATCGTGTTCCTGAACATAAACCAGTCAGGAAGTGAATAAAAGAAGCAATTTATTTGGGATTCACGGTGGATATTTCAAAATAAACTTAACTAAATAACAAACTCAAACGCAGGTTGCGTTGTAAACACTCATGTGGGTGAGTTACACATGCTTTCGTGTTGATTGTATTAACCCATACATAACGTGTATGTTTTTAACAGTATTCAACAGAAACCCACCACAATAAAATACCATATTGGGAATATAAATAGAAATGTGTGTTGTTAAACAAATAGAGCAGCAGGATCGACAGTTCCGGGTGACTGCACACACACCACAATAGTGGTCATAGTTTATGAAATGTTTACAGTTGGAGGAACCACGGTCCCAACTGGGTAACGACAACAGAATCAAACTGACAGAAAAAACATTGACCGCACACACAGTCAGTTAGCATTCATTTCCAAATTAGCATTATAGCCATAAAACATACACACTCGCTAATGTAAAACATTGACTGACTTTTACAGAGCCAGCACGAGTCGACTTTCAAAGTTAACGTAAAAACTATTGGAATACGGACAGGGGAACTTTTTTTCTCCGTAAACCATTCACCAACTCCGGGAACAAAGTACAGTACACCTCCCAGCCTCGGCTCGCAGCCCTGGAACCGGGGCCGAAAAACTTCAAAAAAAACTCCTAAAAGTTAAAAATGTATGAAAACGAGCACATAAACCGTCACTCACCTGCTGCCCGTGAGGGGTATAGTAGCAGCTGACAACATAGATACGCCGTCAATAGAAACCTGACAGGGATTTTCTGCCTTATTTCCTGCGATAGTGTTCAGGTTTCTGTGTTTGGCGTATGAGAGCACTTTCTGCTGTGAGACGAGGATGCCTTTACGGACAGTCGGAAATTTAACATGTTGAATGAAAACGTAGACTGATTAGATCCGTTTTTATTATTATTAACTTTCAAAACGTTTTACTATTAAAAACATGAATATACAATGAAATAAATATTACGAAGTAGTATCTTAAACTAAAACAATTGCTTTTTTTGGAAACATATTTTGTTTAAAATCAAAATAAAAAATTTTGGGTTGCACCTGAAAGCTGCAAACCTTCAATTATATATATTACTGTATTTGTATTGTAGTTTCAGTTTAAGAAACTTACAATTGTATAATATTAACATGATTATGAATGCTGTTTTTTAGAATCGTTTGCATACTTTCACAACAATCATAGCAGCATAAAAATGCATAAAACTGTCACCTGTGTCTCAACCTAAACTAACATTTTATTTTATTTTAATTTATTTGTACTATGTGCATCGATTCATATGGTTTAGCGGTGTTCTTCGGAACCTTTTTCCATGTTATGTCTGTTACTGCACGTCCATACAATGGCACCTTTTCAATTATCCACCTGATGGCGCTGTATCCCGACTATGTGTCCTCATTCATGTGACCGTCGGGTAGGGGCGGGGTTAGATTGTAACAATTTAGGTGATACAGTAGAACCCAATAAAGTGTCCTATGACAGAGGAGCACATCTGCCCGTTGCTCAGCTCTGCCTTTCTGTGGCCGCGGATGTGGACGAGACCGGGCTCGGACAGCAAATGTCATTTGCAACAGAAGAGGCGCCGCCGAAGGGGACGGGACTGACTCAGAAGGCATCCACACGAGGTGGGTAATCCTGTGGCGCGTTACCATATAAAAGAGGGAGGCGATCGCGGCGATGGCAAATAAGAAAGAAGACCTTAACCGAAATGTGCACAATGCAACAGATCGGAACTGTGCAGTTGCCAGGGATATTCTGCTGTTGTTCTGTACTGTTCTGTTCTGTTCTCCTCAGCTCTGTTCTGTTCCCTTCGTCCCAACAGTTTGCGAATCGAGGCGCCGGCCTGTTGCTAGGAAACCCTTTGACAGCTGAGAGCTTTTTTGGAGGGTGACAGTTAATGCAGTTAATGGTGTGTGCTCCTCTAGCAACGCAAGCCTTTCTTCTCGTCGTAAGTTTCAACCGCGCGTTTGTGAGTAAATCCTAATTGTCGCTTGTGCGTAAAAGACAACAATGGGCTAACTCTTGTCACGGGATTACAAAGTGAACAATGACCAGATTATTGTGGTACATTTTCAAATAGGGCAGATTTCTATCTATCTATCTATCTATCTATCTATCTATCTATCTATCTATCTATCTATCTATCAGTAGAGGGTGCGACAGCCACACAGGTTTATTTTTTATTCTGCTGGCCGTGGATCACCCCTGGTTTTGCTTGGATTGTGTTAATAAAGTTCTATATTTAAAATCTATAAAAATTATCTATCTATTTATCTATCTATCTATCTATCTATCTATCTATCTATCTGTCTGTCTGTCTGTCTGTCTGTCTGTCTGTCTGTCTGTCTGTCTGTCTGTCTGTCTGTCTGTCTGTCTGTCTGTCTGTCTAAACCTATCATAATTTTATATTATAACCTATATATATATATATATATATATATGTGTGTGTGTGTGTGTGTGTGTGTGTGTGTGTGTGTGTGTGTGTGGGATTTAAAGTACCATATTTAAAATCTAAAAAAAATCTATCTATCTATCTATCTATCTATCTATCTATCAATCTATCTATCTATCTATCTATCTATCTATCTATCTATCAGTAGAGGGTGCGACAGCCACACAGGTTTATTTTTTATTCTACTGGCCGTGGATCACCCCTGGTTTTGCTTGGATTGTGTTAATAAAGTTCTATATTTAAAATCTATAAAAATTATCTATCTATCTATCTATCTATCTAAAATCTGTCTGTCTGTCTGTCTGTCTATCTGTCTTGTCTGTCTAAACCTATCATAATTTTATATTATAACCCCTTTAGAATCACATATGTTTTTCCGTATGTGTTGGCCTGTCTTCTAGTGACTACCTTGTGTATCAGCATCTCCTGTCTATGGCCATGTGTCTGAAGGTCACTTGTGAACGGATCAATAACTACATCTTGCGGGGGGGGGACTACGGTCCAGAGCAGCCAGTAGTGCACTCAGCCCTGCCTGTACACTTAAGGCGAATTGCATTTTCTCCCTTCTGTAAAAGAAGATATATGAGAAGACCTCGCATGACTCTTAGTACAGTGAGTGAGTAGCGTTCCAGTCAGAACACACTGAGCAGATCTGTGACTGCTGCTGCTGCTGCTGCCACTGGAGACTGTGGGGTATTAGACACAGGTTTGTTGCACATAATGTCAAGGTTGTAGCTACATCAGAAGAACTAGCTTGGTGTAATTTTCAACTACTAGCTTGTTTTGAGAAGTGTTCAGATGCTCATTCTTCCTTCTTTGCTGCCTGTGGCTACAGGCCTTGAAACAAAAAATCCAATCAAATTACTAGGGATGTCCAATACCGATATGAACCTGATATGAACCTGAATACTGATACCATCTATCTAAAACAGTCTGAAACAGTCCTATGATTCTTTGTGTAGCATTTGGTGTAAACAAGAAATGTCTATTGTTGGACAGAAAAACTTTCCAAAAACATTGATTAACACTATAAACCGGGTTCATTCAGTCCTCGCCACAATAGTCAATATAAATGGGCAGAGATACAAACAGCTGCAGTATAAGAGTAAAAAGTCCTCTTTAATGAGACAAAAAACTTTTCAGCATTGTCACAATGTAAACGACTCTTCTCAGTGATGACATGAGAATTAAGAATTACAGTTTTCTATCCCCAAAAACTCTAGACCACGGTCAATAACTGTAGCATTGATTGTTGTTGTCCCTTTAAATGACATCATTATGCACATGCCGGTTAAAGTGTTAGTAGTACTGACTCAGTACCCCATGAGAAAGTCACATCATATTTGCCGCGACTGCGGCTTTGCAGCATTGTATTATGAATATGGGTCGAAAAACCGATACCGATATGATCCGATATTAAAAATTTTGCTGATATCGGCCCGATATTTATCTGTGGACCGATATATCACTACAAATCACCATAGTCAACAGCAGTGCAGCAGACAGTAGAGAAGAGTCTACTTTTTTGGGCTAATTCAAAATGGAAAATTATAGATGTAACTATTCCATAACATATTAAAACACTGCAGTTTATAAGAACTTATTCACGTAACTAATATTAATCATTGCGTAATGTGGGGCAGTGGTGGCTTAAGGAACTGGAGAGGGGTCGGGAGGGTCGAAAGTTTGAATACACCAACTGCCAGGTTACGATTGAGGTCCACTGAGCATGGCACCGTCCCCACTCATTGCTTCCCGGGACGCATTTCATTTTGTGCTGTGATGTGAATCACAATGTCACAATGACAAGACGTTTGCTTTACCTTCCTTCCTCCTAATAAAACTATTTTTAAATTATCAAGAAACTTTGCTGAATTGTACATTATAAAATGTTTTGTAAACTTTGGGCCATACAACATACAATACCATACCATACAACAGTGGTCTAGTGGCAAAGATACCTGGCTGGGGTCTGGAAGGTTCCAGGTTTGAATCCACCAACTGCCAGGTTATCGCTGAGGTTCACTGTGCATGGCATGGCCACTGTGCATGGCATGGCAAGACTTTTTATGACTCTGTGACCCTGCCATCCACTCTGCAATTGTTTGCTGGGGTTCGGGGAGCGAAAACAATGAGTAAACTGGTCAGGAGGGCTAGCTCTGTCCTGGGCTGCTCATTGGACTTGGTGGGAAAGATAAGGACACTATCTAGGCTTCCCTCCATCAGGGATAACCCCACCCACCCACTACACCAGACTGTGGTGGACTTAGACAGCTCCTTCAGTGCGAGGTTCCTGTATCCACAGTGCAGAAAGAAGCGCAACTGCAGGTCTTTCATTCCCTCAACAGTCAGACTCTACAACCAGTACTCTGCATAAAAACCTTCAACTTATGCGTATTGTGTTTACATTACATTTTTTCCCCCATTTCACACTGTTAATTACATTTTTTTTCATTTTTTATTATTATTTTCTTTCTATTATTCTTATATTTTTACTGTTCTTGAGCTAATGTAAAAATTGTGTCCCCAATCACTGCTGCCCACTGTTCACTTTGGTGATGGGTGAAATGCAGAGGTTACATTTTGTTGTGCGCAGCGGTCACAATGACACAATGACAAGGGGTTTGCTCTCCTTTCTACGAAATAGCTGGGTGGTCCACATTTGGCCCCCCGGTCCTTGCATTTGACACATGTGGTTTAGTCACTTCTCACTTGACACAGTAGGTTGACACAATTCCACTGGGTCAAATAGATGGATGGAGTAGAGGTGACATGCTGTTCTGTCCTGTCAGGCTGATGATGTGTGTGATCACTGAAGTGGCTGCCGTCCTCAGGAGCATCCAGCAGCAGCACATTAACATCCAGCCTCTGCCTCAGATCGGTTTGTGTCACTGTAGGTGCCTACTGCACATGTTGTGCGATGATGCCTTAATGAATACAATGCATTCAAAGCTAACACTTGAATCAAGTATAGCAAAATTGATAGCAAAATAAAAGAAGGGGACTTTGCACACTAGGATAAGGATAAGAAAGTTCTCTATTTGTGATGCCAGAAAATATACTCAGCCTGTCTTTGTGTATGCCTCTTATCTCCTGTGTGGTCTGTATGATGCCATTAAGTGCAACTGTGCGGCCGGTGTTTTGTAATCATTTGGATGAAAGAAGAACTGTGCAGCAAAACTAAATCTGATCCATCTGACAAGCACACACTGCTGTGATACTTGGTTTTGCATTACTCCAGCGGTGAGCTGATCATAAATGGATATGTACAGAATTCTGGGAATGCACAGTGACCTTGTTTAAGGTCCCAGCAGCCAGGATGTTATTGAAATTACAGATGCAAAGAGTGTAGTGGATATATTCAAGAAAAAAAATTCAAGAAAACTTAAATAGAATAATTTTTAGGTAGTAAACATTGCCACCAACACTATCCAGTCCAGTAGTGTTTTTTGTAATATACAGTCATGGAAAAAATGATTAGACCACTATTTCTTTAATTTCTTGTCCATTTAAACGTCTGCTTCCACTTAATCTTAACATTAATCTGGACAAATATAATAACAACAAAAAAGGTTCATAATTAAGTTTAATTTCAGAGCTTATTTCTGGCCATTTTGCATGGTTTTATTGACAGTGACAAAAATAACATCCGCTCCTAAATCACTAGCAATAACATTGTACTGACAAATACAGTGCTTTTAGTCATTACATGGTTTTGTGTTCATTGTTTCCCCCAGGTGATAAACCTTTAGTGGAACAAGGCATTAAGATGAACAAGGAATTGAAGAAAACAGCAGAGTGGTCTAATAATTTTTTCCATGACTGTATATATCAAAACTATGTGTGTACTCTCAATTTCCTCTAAAATACATCTTAATTTTAGTGTTAATACAAAGCAAATTCTGGTAAAATACACTCAGAAAAGCTCAAGTTATTTTTCTTTTTCCTTGCAAATTGTCCCTTTTTCAGAGGTTGCCACAGCAAGTCAACATTTTCCATCTCTAGGATCATTCTTCTGCCAATGTATCCACTGTCCCTCCTCTGAACATGTCGACAGACTAACCGGTTCTTAAGTTGTGGCAGATGAATACTCCTTGTTAAAATTTGATTTTTGGTGTTCTGAAATATTTTCCAAGAGAATCTCAGCATCTTTAACTCCTCCACTTCCAGCTCTACCTTCTGTCCTCTGCCTATTCCTTGTGTAAGTTTGAATGTTTCACTAAAGATACAAGTCTATTATTTCATCACATTTCATTATAATCTTCAACAAAGCTGGTTGTTTAATGAGATGTCAGTTTTCATTAAACCGTGATGGACATGGGTGTATGCTGAACGGATCTACTAAACCCTCATTAGTATAAACCACAGACCAGTACTAATAATATAAGTCATTAGGTCAGTCTCTACTGACTGAAATATACATATATATATTTAGATTAAGA
>JAFBJS010057714.1:55829-83445 GCA_016785265.1 Paraplagusia blochii
TGTATCCACTGTCCCTCCTCTGAACATGTCGTCGACCAGTACGTGACAGTTTTTTTTTTTTTTTTTCGGAGATATTCACACGATCCGGAGATCACAACTATCTTCCAAAGAGAATCTCAGCATCTTTAACTCCTCCACTTCCAGCTCTACCTTCTGTCCTCTGCCTATTCCTTGTGTAAGTTTGAATGTTTCACTAAAGATACAAGTCTATTATTCACAATGTTTTGCCACCACATTAACGTCTCTATAAGTGCATTGCTCTTCAGAGCTGAACATTTTGTCCTTTCTTTCCATTGGAGCTCTCTCCACCACGAGTTTAATTATCAAGCAAACAGCCTGACTCATCATTCATTCTACTGCTGGCCCATATTGTGCACATACACTGCCACACATCCATTATTTTCCATGTCTTTACAACCTCCAGCCATGGCAGCGTGGGTTCAGCTTCTCTGCTTCCTTCCGGTCAACTGTACTACTACCCCATAAAATTCAAGGCCATGACAGCCAGGCATCGGCGTTGCAGTCACTTGCAGCCATACACATACGCCATTTGACAATTTATTTTCTGATAACTTTCTAAACCAGCTTCTTCGGAGCACAAGCCAGTGTTTTTTAGTGTCGGTCCCAAAATCAGTTAAATGGTGAGGGTTGCGTCAAAATGATTTCCATAGAAAGAAAGAAATTTCTTTTTAGTCATTGTGATTCACAACAAAATTTGGCCTCTGCATTTAACCCATTATCAAAGTGAGCAGTGGGCAGCCCAGGGAGCAGTGTGTAGGGACGATACCATCTCAGTGGTATCTTGGCGGTAGTGGGATTCAAACTGGGGACCTTGCTGGGAGACCCAAATCTACTTCCTTAACCACTAGGCCACTGCCCTGATACCGGATCTGTTGGGACCTGGATAAACAACGACCGCCAACAGTGCTGTCAACCTACAGGGTGCTGTTGGAAATTGGACTACGGTTGGTCATAGAGTTGAGGATATAGACGTCAGGGTGAGATGGAAATTGTTGACCTGTGCTGTGGCAACCCCTGAAAAAAGGGACAAGCTAAAAGGAAAAGAAGAAGAAGATTTTATGATAACTTTCTACAAGTCAGTTACCATTACACTAACGTACCATTACACTTGGCACCGTGGTGGCTTAGTGGTTAAGGAGCAGTATGTGCTTCCAGAGGGCTTCAGGTTCAGATCCACTAGCTGCCAGGTTACCACTGAGGTGCACTGAGCATGGCATCATCCCAACCCACTGCTCCCCGGGCGCTCAAAGCTGCCCACTGTTCACTTTGGTGATTAAATGCAGAGGTCACATTTTGTTGTGTGCAGCGTTGCGGATCACAATGACACAATGACATTTTTTTCCTTTCCTTCCCTCCTTCCTTAAACAAGATAAACAACCATTGACCCAGGAATTTGTACACGCAACGAAGGCTATGTTGAATGCCGTAACTGCCCCCATGCATTTTGTTGTTATAACCAATGGAAGTTTCAAATACGCAAATTGATTTTTCATGTATGATATTTTTCTCAGCCAGCTCCACTGAAACGTTTGGATAAAAAGGTCTACAAAGAATACCTTGGTAAAACAGCTTGTGTTTAATAGCAGATTTCATGGGCATGGTTCAGCACTCATTTCATGAATGGACCTATGGTGTACTAATGGATGGATATGGACAAGAAGGACAGGAGAATACTATGGTATAGAGCAGGGGTTTTCAAAGTGTGGGGCAGGCCCCCCTGGGGGGGCGCAGTACGATGCTGAGGGGGGCGCGTGTGACTCTGGGAAACATGTTTTTTTTCCGCCGTACTACAATAAAGTGTAATTGTACATCCTTGTAAGTTGAACTATATCTCTTTATTTGTGTTTCTTTATGTTAACAAAGGATACGATGTTATGCAGAGGTGTACCCAGACCTATTTTATAGACAAATGCTGTTATTTATAGTTGCGGTGGAGAGGGGGTGGTGGGGTGGAGGGGTGCGAATTGTTTTCTTCTTGCTAGGGGGTGCTTCTCACAAAAAGATTGAGAAGCACTGGTATGGAGTATTATTTGGAGTACAAAATATCTGTTCGAACTGTAACATTTGTTTTTTTCTTATGGGTGTTTCTGTATAGCACGGAGATGCTGACAGGACAGAGACTCTGCCAGTCAAAGTCCCACCAGGACTCAGTTCTCTCCGCTCTCAACCAGCAGAGGAAAGACGGCGTGCTGTGTGATGTCACCCTGGTGGCCGGTGAGCAGAAGTTCCACGCCCATAAAGCTGTCCTGGCAGCCTGCAGTGATTATTTCAGGGTGAGTCCTGTTTTATTTCCCAGCATCGGGACACAATTTCTAAAGCATTTACCAAACATTTTCTAATAGACATCGTGCTAATCATCATAGTTTTTATACTAAACAAAATCAAAACTGTTTGTCAGGCTGTGCAGCCCGCTGCAAAAATACAGAGATGACAGTAACATCACTGATTATTTAACCATCGTCAGGGTTGGTAGATTGACTGGCGCAATTAAACACATCTCTATGCTAGAACTTCATTAGTATGCATTAGTCATGCAAGATTATTGGATCTCCCATGGCTCTAGATACCGCAGAGAGAAAAACAATAGCTAAGAGAAGCTAGATGTGCAGTGTTTCTAATGTGGTATCCAAGAACAGACGCAGCAGTTCAACCTCTGTGAGGTTTTTCTCTGATTGTATTTAAGCCTCAGAGGTGGTTTTAGGTGATGTAAGAAAACTTGTGGGGATGAAATTGGAACAGAGAAACACTAAAGAGATTAGGTACCGACAATGATTTCCTGTTGAGAATATTCTAAAATGCTGGATATGTAATCCCTGCTGTGTGTATATTTTGTCGTAAGTTATTTTAACAATCCACAAAGGATATTGAAGAGTAGGCGGGTGACATTCACTCTCTTTCATTGTTTTCTGTGTCAATTTTTTCTCTTTTTTTCTTAGTTCCCCATGCTCCTATTTCAAATGATGGTCTTTTATAACCCAGCTGAGCTGAGAAACACTGCGTGCCAGCACCCGTTTGATAAGATTATTGTGCAACTGTACACAAGAAACACTTCTTGGTAACCCTCCAGTTGCTTCTTTTAATCCTAGGTTTTTCTCCCATAAGTCTATGGTTGGGTGTCATTAAGTTCATTTTGATTCGGAGGTGACTTCTGCACCCTCTCACTCTGTTTTTTTTCCTGGGTGTATCGTTTTCCTTTCGCACTCCTAGCAGAGATGATTACACATTTTCTACATCAGTGGGTGTGAGTGATCGTAATGAAATACCTGACCAAGCGTGAGGTGTTTACCTGGAACCTGTCCTAAACGTGTCACCTGCCTCTTTGTGTCGTCACACGGCTAAATTGTCGGAACAGCTCAGGGAGATATGGCCGACTCATTCTCGCAAACATCCGCACGCTCTGAAGTCTGGACTGAACTCCTATCCAAAGCTATTACAGTCTCAAATAACAATTTCACGCTGAATGTACCACCGCCAACAAGACGTTCTGGCTGTTCACCCCATTATATTTGGTGAAAGTGTAACATGAATTTGTGTCTGTGAAGATTCTCATTCATCCAGGTCATGATATGGAAGGATTTGGAATTTGTTCTGTATTTAGTTAGACCACATCATTTATAATGAATCACTTCTCTTTTTCCTATAGTGTATCTTATTATGTTTATCATCCGATCTATTGAAAATGAATCCCTGAAAGAGACAACAAGAATACCATTAGAGCTGCTGCTGGGGAAAATGATGTTACTTTTGTTTATTTTTGGCCAAAGCTTTTACTGAAATGGAATAAAATCTGCAAAAATAAGAACATAACTTTAATTATGTGATATTTCATAGCTATAGATCAGCAGGAAAGACGATCTGACAGTGAGCTGAGGGTGAGCCCTGCTCAAATACCCTGTCAGCTGGAAGAGCAGGTGAGACAGATCAGGCTGATTGCAGGACTGCAGGAATCACGACACAGACGTTGTTTGGACAAACTGACTTATATGGAATTTGTCTTCAGCTTTTTCACTTATCAAGGATTGGATTTGTCCGAGATTTTCTGAATAGTGTTTTGATCCATCAGATGACCTTCCTATGGTAATCTTACTATTTATTAGGGACAGGATTAGGGAAAGAGACACATCTGGCTTTAAGGGCACGAACTCCTGGTCTGAACAAACGCAAAGATCTTCCTTTAGTGTCTGAAAAGAGAGACATTATTTCTTCTTATAAAGTTTGTACCAAAAGTTTGAAAGTGTTATTGATGACAATGGGTCACTAGTCGGCAGTTTTAAAGTCCAACATTTACTGTGTGTGGAGTTTTCATACGATTAGATCTTTTTAGTTGTAGATTGATTTCCATGTCTGCAGTTAGAGAAGGGGCAGTGGCAGCCTAGTGGTTAAGGAACTGGACTTGGGTCCTAGGTTCCAGGTTCAAACTTACCACCTGCCTGGTTACCCCTGATGTAAATTGCGCATGGCACCGTCCACACTCACTATCTTCCGGCTGCTCAAAGATGCCCACTGTTCACTTTGGATATGGGTTAAATGCAGAGATGACATTCCGTTTTGTGCAGTGGTGTGAATCACAATGACATGAAGTTTGCTTTCCTTCCAAATGAAAATAATCTCTTAGAAAATGAAAGATTCCTAGCTGAAGAAACACTGATCAATGATTTATCTTATTGTATGTAGTTATTTCAATATATATTCTTTTAAATTCCAAAAGTTCCATAGTTCCACTCGACATGTGACGTTCACATTGCCGCCAGGGTAACTGTAGCACTGCAGCATCATGTGAAATGACTGCAGCGAGCAGCACACTGTGTCTCTGCCCTGGATCCATATCCCAAGTCAGAGGAGCCATCCGTCACAACCACTGCTCCCTCAGCTCCGACTCCAAGGTCGGGAGTGTCGATGCCGCAGAAACAGCTTGTGTGTCTGCTCTGACACTCCTGTCATGAATACACACGTGCTGCCACACAGACGACCGCAACGTATGGACTCTCTCTATGTCGCTTACTGGTCACACGTTGCTTTATCTGCACATATCTAACAATGAAACCAAGGTCAGTTTCAATCGCTTTCCAAATTAGACCACTCTGCTCAACTGACCAGCGGGGCTTTAATTGGTGATTTAACAGGAAGGGAGAGAATTACAAGCCTTAATTAAAAATCAACACAGCCTCATGTTGACCTTGTCTTACACATTGCATCTGGAGAAGACGGGTGTCTGGTTAATGTCCAAGCAGCATGTTTAGGATGCACACAGAATATGCATAGGAAATGAATGGAAATGTTCTGTCACTGGCTGACACTGAAATTAAAAGCATCCATGAAATGGTTTCGGACTAATGTCTATTGCGTAAGACAGATGGCTACTTATTGGATTTTTTTGCCTGAATGAACCTATTTCTTCATCATATTATGCCCCTAGTGGTCCACGTCCATTTTACTTTCACATTGTCAACATTGTAAACTTTTATATTAAGACATTAAACAGTATCCATTGAGAAAGACATGAGTCTTAAAACCTGTCAGTTTACCCCCACCTGGGACAGTGAAACGTGGCAATCATTGCTCGTCTCTTAAACACGTGTAAAACTCAAGACACGTGTCAAACTCTGAGACTGTTTGCCAAGCCATTTTGTGTGGCCTGTGTTTATTTTTTTTTCAATTACACAGCCGTGCAACTTCAATAAATGTTAATCAAGAAAAATCCATTAATACATAGGTAGTTACCTTACCTTCAAGGGGAACTAAATTGCCAGTGTGTTGTGGGTTGTTGCTTCTATACATTTCCAATCACAAATACACACATTGAAATGTGTCCTCTATTGAACCCACCCATCTATTCCTGAAGCCTAAGGCTACAGTGGTTACTGGGTGATGCTGGGTGATCCACACGAGGTGGAGATTTGCCATTCATAGGTGATTGTCTTCTTGATAATCCTTTTGGGTTTAAAAAAGCAAAAAAAAAAACCACCAATATTTCTACTCAGATTACAAAGATATGAGATATACGACAAATATATTACAAAGATATGAGTTCTGGGGCTTGGGTGGACCATTGGGTGGACCCGGTTCCAGCCAGCAGCCCCCTGCCCCCTCTCTGATGGGTTAAATGCAGAGGGATAATTTACCAAAGGATACTCCCTAGGGATTAATATAGTTCTAATTATTGTTATTATTATTATTATTATTATTATATTATTATTCCAGATTACCAATGTAGAGGACCAAAGAATGCATGTTTGTATCAGAATCAGACGTCATGGTGGTCGCTTTTAGTCCAGTGAATCCAACATATAATGTGCTGCTGTTTTTATTGAGTGAGAGATAGAACCTCCTGTTACCTTGACTTGAAGTCGAACCCCCCTCTCACACAAGAGTAATTGCACAGAGACTGTGAGTTACTGTGATTAAAGACTGGTGATTAAACTTCAGCTGAATCACTGAAACTATAAAACTCTAAGGGAAGAAACTGCCCACACCTCATTCTTTAGAAGCAAATGAGACAAATTGACACAACCAACCTATCTGGACCAAACCAGCCTTCTGTCCCTCATAACCTCACATATATTGAGATATAGTTGTTGGCCTGTGCAGCAACGTGCGCTGTGACCAATCCCCTTCCTCTCACTAGCCACTACTGTCCTCTGTTTGTCTGCTGTGATCAATGTCCCCGGCCTCCCCCTTGTGATGTGACACCAGTCAATAGCTTTGATTGGACCAACAACAGGGAGGACCAGCTCGCTGATGCTGCACCTACTGCTTGTAGAGTGCACATGCGTGACTGTGTGTCCGTGGGAAAAAAAGACAGAGTGGATGTGTAGTGGGAAGTCATGAAGTCATGTGCTATTTATTACTGCTGACCTCCAGAGGCCAGGACAGGTAAATTACAGAAAGGCCTGGAGAATGTTGTGTCTAGGATGAGTTGTGATTAACTCCAATACTACCGCTCCCTGAAGCAAATCCACAGAAAAAAATAATGTGCCATTAATAATTTAACGGCATTTTGAAATAATGTAATCAGACGCGTAGTCAATATTTATGGATTGATGGATGTTTGTGTTGAGGTACAATTCATAATCTAACTTTGATTCTCGCTTTTACTGTTTTCTCCTAGGCCATGTTCAGCTTGTGCATGGTGGAAAGTGAAGCAGACGAAGTGACACTGCAAGGAGTGACCAGCGTTGGCCTGAAGCACGCTTTGGATTTTGCTTACACTGGTCAGGTGGGTGTGAACAATAGATGAAATTTCTTTCGTTTTCAAAGAGTTGTTGATGTCAATGCAAGGAAATAAAGTAAAAAAGTATATGTTCCTAGCTTCTTACACAACAATCTGGATGAAGAAGCATAAACTGTAGGCGGGAAACTATTCACTACCAGTGTTTCGAGGTACAGTAAACTTAAAGACAGGGGTCTCAAACTTGCGGCCCGCTGGCCATTTGCAGCCCGTGGAATGATATTTTGTGGCCCCTGACTTGATATAAAGTTTAATGAGAAGCGGCATGTTGGACGCACTCAGTGGTAAACTCTCTGGATGAATATAGAGTGTTACATTGGAGACTTAAATACATTGATAGCTGATGTGGCCCTTTGGTGAAAACACAGTGGCCCTCAACCCATTTAAGTTTGAGCCTAAGGATCAGTGATTTTCTGGGCATCTACATTTTCATTGAACATTAGGTCATGAACCTTTGAGACCTGAGGCATTAGACATTATTTGAAAATCACTGACCATTATTGAACATTAATATGGATATTTTATTGTTGATTGAGTGATATCTGAACAGGCCTGAACAGGTCTGAGGTGTTGTCTCCCACTGAACCGCCCTAACCGGCAATGAATCCCATTTAGGGCGGTTAACTTCCAGTGGGCTCACCACCTGCAGGAAGGTACGCTAGAATGCCTTGCAATTTGGGTGACAGTTGTGAAGACTGCGCCCCCCACGACCCGGGGTATAAGCGAGAGAAAATGGATGGATGGATGATATCTGAACAATTGTGGTCATATCACTGAAGTGGGATTTAGGAGGGACTTGAACTTAATTCCCTGCAGCACAATAACCCTGGCAGCAATTTAAATCCAAGGTGAGTGAGGTTGCAAACCTTTGGGGTGACTGCAATCATATTTCAATAGTATATTATTTTCCTTTGAAGCTGCAAAATGCTCTGTCTGTCATATTGTGTGGTGTACAGAGAGGCCAGGAACTTTGTAATTGTTCCTAATTTTATTTCCTCAGTGGAAATGAGCGAGGAGTGAATCAGTTAGGCAGTGTAAGTAGGTCAACAGCAGGCTTGAAAGCTGTCCTGCTTTGGTTGGCTCAGCTCCTGTCTGCCCAGAGGAGACCATAACTGATGAGATGAGGACAATATGCTTATCTCCACACCATAACTAATGACCTACTAACAATCTTTCAGCCGCATGTCATGAGTCGGTAGGGTGTCTAAGCTAACATACAATCAGGCTGTATCAATGCCTGACTTTAATTGGTTAAACTACGGGAAACAGTGCACTTCAATATTTGTTACCAATACACAAAATTGCACTGTGACGTGGGTCAGGTATCAATGAGATAATAATGTAATGCAGTTTACATGTAATAATGTAAACTCCATATAAATAAATAAATGATGTTTTTTTTTTATTTATTTTAATTTGTCAAAACATTTCATTAGAAACAGATGGATTTTTTGCAGCTTTGCAACAGGTTTTGCTCCATCTTTTCCCAAAACTCAAGGAATTCAAAATCTGTAAAGGACAATTTCTGTACCTAAAGAACAGAAGAAGTGAAAAGAGCAGGTTGTAATGTCTTCGGTTAGAATTCTTATTTGAAATGATCTACACTAGGGGTGTCAAACTCAATTTGACCATGGGCCACAATGAAAAACTGGCATGAAGTCACTGGCCAGACTGAATATTTATTGAAAAAAACAACTAATTATTATTACATTATATATTAAATGCAATATATTAAATATTAAATGGTTCTAGGGATTCTTGGGGGCCCTAGTGAGATATCGCTGTGGCCCCTATCAGTGCAAATAATAATGGGGCCCCCTGGTGGTATTTGGCGTTATATGTAGCCTTTCCAGAACATTTTAATGTTTTTATACAGACCTACAACAAAACAAACAAAACGTCTTTGCCATAACAAAGACTATCAATCATGAAACCCTGCCAGTATGTAAGGTCTATATACTTGGGGCCAACCCTAATATTGTACATATTTGATATGATCTGGCGGGACAAACATAATCACACTGCGGGCCAGATTTGGCCCCCGGGCCTGAGTTTGACACATGTGATCTACAGTGATGGAAAAAGCATGTGGCGTTATTTAGCTTAATTTTTTTTTTTTTTTTTTTTTTTTAGTAAACAAATGTTTTTACTGATTTGAGTAAATCAGCTGTATAGCAAGTGTAAATACATTTCTCTCAAACCCTGATCTGTGCTTTGACTCTGCAAACAACACTGCTGCTGTAGCATAATTAGCTTGAGTTCTGGAAATGTTTAGCTTCTAAAGAGCCTGTTCAACCACCAGCAGTGGCTTCCCGCTGCAGTGTGAGGCTGAAGTGCTCTTAACTGTAGTGTTGGCCAGTGGAGCAGAGCGAGGAGCAGGATGTAGAGAGCTTTCACTCTAGGTTATTACAGTTATCCTTCAAGCTCTGCCTTTGTTCTGGTCTCTGCTTCCTGCCTGGACGTTGATCCATCGATGCCAGAGGAAGCAAAGTGTTGATTTGTTCTCTCTTAGTTAGTTTGTTTATACAATCTAACCTGGCAGTCTTTGTGAGAACAGGTTCACACATTAGATTTTATCTGATGTTATATTAAAAACATGTCATTGGACTTTTTTTTCTCTCGCTTTATCTTGTCTAAGACCTGAGGCACTGCTGTTTCCCACATTACGATCAGAAGCATGTGAACGCCTATAGATTGTGACGGTGATTAACTGGATATCTCTGCATATCTGACAGGAAATGATACAGTGATGAATGAGCAGGAGGCTGTGAACTGTATAGATGTTGTTAATTGCATAGAAGAAAATGAGAAAAAAAAAATACTTATCAACAAATCTCTCAAAGAATTCATGCAGAGTAAGTGGTTTGAAGTTCTAGTTCTATTCAAAATGAAATGCAACTTCTGATTAATGGTGCAGGCATAACTGGTCAGGTTGAAGTGTAAACAGCCAGATGTGCAAGTGCAAGTGAATAAACAGTAGAAGAGAAAAACAAAACAGAAATGATAATTCTTTTCACAACAATCATAAAGTATGAGTTCTGGTTTTCAGCTGTGCTGCAGCGACTGCTCCAGGTGGAAATGTAGGCCAGTACATTTTAAATTTTCCTTGTTCTGTCTCAAAAACAACCTGATTTTAACACGTCCACAGTGTGAGAAGGAACTGTACACCAGCCTGTGTGTGTGTCTCACTTGACTGCGTTGTTACACCAACGATTGATGGGACGTATTGACTCCATGTGTTGCTGTTAGAAAAATGATAGTTTAACCTCTGTACAGTCTCAATCACCTGGCAAAGCTCCACAGAGGTTTTCATTATCACTGGAGCCGTCTGACAGAACTCTTCATCACAGAGCAATATGGAGGTGGACGATACAGCACTTTTTCAGTCCGGCCGGAGAAATTTGTGATAAATATACATCTTCTTTTGCTCAGTGGTAAATCAAGTGTCAATCCAGCAGTACATTGAAAGAACATTTCTGGTTCATCTCAGCTGACTTTTAGTTTGACCTCTCCATAATTACTCATGGTTTGTTGGTACATAGTCTGTGATAGATTGTCTCTTTAGTCCAAACAAAAATTACCCACCAGTGTCAATATAGGGGAAGACTTAATCAGACAGACAGATGACCAACTTCCTGTTTTTTTTTTTTTTTTTAGGTGGGGAGGGGGGTAATTTACTGGCATATCTACTTTTTTGCTTTCTTTTACACATTTTGTAGCTTCAAAATATTAGCTAAAATGCTGCCATCTAGTGACTTTCATTTAATAGATGTTTATCTCCAAACCTATTTTCAGGTCAAATATAGTCTGGCAACTCAAGGCATTGTGTTATCTGGTTTTTAATATTGGCAGAAAAACTAAAAATTATCCCTAAAGATATAACATACTTTGCTAATATCGAGCCTAAATTATGATCAGCTGATAATGTTATAAATATATTGTAAATATAATAACAATTATTATTATATTTACTTACATGTTATTATGTTTAATGCACCTTTTATTTCAAGATTTTATGTACAGTTCTACGTTTTTTTTTTGCAACTGTTCAAGATGCAGAGATCATCTGGTGAAATTAGTCATGCACTATCATACTGGTCTAACGTAGAATCACATGGGCACATGAGATGTTATGGTCCTTCATTAAAGAATCCATATGTACAATGCATATAATGTTGGTGAAAACATGACTTCATAAATGGGATTTTTTTCAAGGATACCTTGTGACCCGTTTTATTTTGCTTTAATCCAGATTCTGCTGGAACCGGCAGTGATCCAGGACGTCCTGTCAGCAGGCAGCCATCTGCAGCTGCTGGAGCTGCTCAGCCTCTGCTCTCACTACCTCATCCAGGTACAGTGGCCACAGAACTGAGGAATAAGACAAAGGCCCCATTAGATAGGGGGAAATATTGTCTTTGTCCTACTGGGGCCCCAGTTTTACTTCCTCCAAAGCTTCTTACAGGCTAAACCAAGTGTTTCTTAGCATAATATTGCTCTGTACTGACACAGTGAGACTCATATGTGACCATATGACAAACAAATTTAAATTTTTCGTAAGGATCACATGAGTGCTGTCTGGGTTAAAGTAGATATTATCATTACAAAATAAACTGATGTAAATTGGGCAAATATTTTTAGATTTTGTCCCATGGGGCTGTCCTCATTTACAGATGCTGTGCCAGAGTGCCTTTACAAAATTAATTATTTCTAATAAAAAAAAAAAAATAGTTTCTTCTTCTCTTCGTCTTCTCTTCGGTTTATTGAAGAAGAAAAAAACCTGGACTCATTGTAGGCATACTATCCATTGGGAGATTATTAGTCTCCACATAAAAACATGTCCTGTGGTCTGATTGTATTATAATCAGTTACAGTGAACTAGGACAACACACTGTTGTCTGTTTCCAAGATACTGTGCTGGAAACCAAACAAAATCAGTTGGAGTAGATGCTAAGTTGGCTTACCTTAGTCTGCAGAGGCAAAACATGTTTTTTTTTCTAGTACAATGTACTTCACTGGAAATATTACAGTTTTAATTGCATTTCCTTTGTGATCAATAATGTGCTCAGGGACTATGTCTTTACTCGCCTGCAGTTCAATGCACATCACTTTTTATAAATTGCGACCTAGTGCCACCTAGTGGTGTTAAAGGGTCTGGGAGTTAATCAAATTTTATCCAAACATTCTTATGTGTGCTGGTCTGACGGGATACAGCTGACTGTGGCAGTTGAGTGTTTCGTTGAGTAGGTGATGCTACTGTAGGGTAAGACTATACCAATACCATCGATTAATCAATTGACAACATTAGAACTGTCAGTCGATCGCAATTAACCGTCCCCGCCCAACACCATGACGGATACTGACGTGGAAACCGATGAATTGGTCGATAGACGCGCGTCCTTAAACTGAACCGTTTGTGTAGAAACACTAACCGGTGCCGAGTGGATTCTGTGTGCGTTCATATAGTAGTAATATAGTAGTATATAAGTTTTTTTTTGTAAAACACACGAATCTAAGGTCGTTAAATCTAAATAATTTACCACTAGGGGGCAGCTGTTAGACCAATATGGCGACAGCAGCTCTACCAATATTAATGACGTACTCGTTCAACCCCTTGCTAAGTTAGCAAGAGTTATTCGTAGCTGAGACAAACAGTATTTAAACTGTTTCTTCCAACTTTGTTTATTTTACAGTATTCGAAAAAAATGTTTTAGACTTTCAGACTTAAACTTAAAAAGTTTAGTTAGTTTGTTTATTGCGTTTACTGTGATGTTTTCTAAACTACTATGTATTACAAAGGGATACTAGATTAACACAAACTTCAGGAACAATTTCATAGTAATAATAATAAAAATAATATGAAAAAATACAGACCAGGGCCAGATAGGAACAACAGCAGATTCAGTCATAAAGACACAGCTAGAAACAAGCCTCCCCTATCTGAGTGTGGAAGAGTAGGGTTTATATATCCAGGCCACCAGGTGAGTGTGATGACACTGATTAAACAGCAGAGGGCAGACAGATGAGCCTCACTTTCAAACCTTCTGTTGACGAGTTTAATTTTCTACAACAGCGGTATCTACAGTTTTTTTTTGGCTTGTGAGCTACTGTTCAACTGAACAGATAGCCCAGTATCCTAGATACCTATCATTTGCATGTGGCCATTTTATGAACTACCATTTTAAGAAAAATAATGACTTAAGTCTTGGGTTTTGTGGACATATGTAGTTTTTGTCTGTTAGGCAAAAAGATGAATTCTCACCCATGAACCCAAATAATACATAAAAGGTTAAATGGGTTTAAGGAGCAGCAATTATTGACCTGAAACTAAGAGGCCCTGGAAATGTTCTATATTCAGTGACTTAATGTTTCGGCACATTTTTTTTTTAACTAACTATTATTTTAAACATGTGAATACAGTACTGGTACAGGCAGGATGGAACAACTGGAGAAAGGTCTCTGGAGTGATCTGTGATAGAAGGGTGTCAGCTAAGGTGAAGGGAAAGGTTTACAGGACAGTGGTGAGACCAGCCATGATGTATGGACTAGAGACATTAGGAATAGGTAGAAGACAAGAGGAAGAGCTGGAGGTGGCAGAGTTAAAGATGCTGAGATTCTCTTTGGGGGTGACAAGGATGGACAGGATCAGGAACGAGGTAATCAGGGGGAGGACACAGACAGGAAGGTTTGGAGAAAAAGCTAGAGAAGCCAGATTAAGATGGTTTGGACATGTTCAGTGGAGGGACAGTGGTTATATTGGGAGAAGAATGCTAGACATGGAGCTACAAGGTAAGAGACGAAGAGAAAGGCCAAAGAGGAGATTTATGGATGCAGTGAGTGAGGACATGGAGGTGGTTGGAGTTGGAGTTGAGGATGCGCAGGACAGGGTGAGATGGAAATTATTGACTCGCTGTGGCAACCCCTGAAAAATGGGATAAGCCGAAAGGAAAAGAAGAAGATGTGAATACAGTACTGCGCATAGCTGACCAGCATTATCACTGTAGATAATAGGTTAAATAGGTCAGAAAAAAATGTATCGATAGAAAAAAGGCCTATGGGTGCAAAGGGAGAAATTGTGGTTAGGTATGAAGAAGTCAGGAGTGGCAGAGAAGTATGTTAGAGTGGTGCAGGACATGTATGAAAACTGCATCAAGTATTCTGGTTTTCTTTGGTAATGGAGATATTGACATAGGTCAGAAAGGTGTCTCCACTGATGATGATGTTGGCAGATGACATTGTCATCTGTAGTGACATTAGGCACCATTAAGATTGATTTAAGATTTGGACATATTCAGAGGAGGAACAGTGGATACGTTGATAGAAGAATGATCCTAGGGATGGAGCTACCAGGTAGGAGACAAAGAGGAGATTGATGGATACAGTGAGGGAGGACATGAAGGTAGTCAAATACACAGTACAGGGGGAGATAGAAACTTTTATTTGCTGTGGCCACCTCTAAAAAAGGTACAAGTCGAAAGCAGAAGAAGAATATAGAAATATACCCGTATCTTCGTGATAGTAAATCATGTTTCCTACTCCTAGGTATTACCCATTAAAAACGACGGTTATTGACTTATATTATGGAAATCAAAGGAGATTCCAGATTAGAATACAAAACGCTGCATGTGCACAGTTACGACCACAAGAGGGCAGTGTTATCACACCATGAAGGCTTCAGTTGGATCTTCTCACTCTGCCTTTTTCTCCGCGTCTCTCTGTTTACCTGACAAGTGTAATTTTGTTGTTCGGCCATGAAAATCAAACCCAGCTCCAATGCTGTATAGGTGGAATATTCTTAAAGGATCAAAACTATAGTAAATCAAAGACTGAACCACAAAGTGTGAAATATTGCCTCCGGGTAAGAGTGTGCCTGAAGGGGCCTCCCGGCAAATTTTAAATATTTATGATGTCATTTCTGGCTGTTTGTAAGTACTGAAGAAAATTAAATTTAAAAGTGTTAAATAAACACCTGAACACAAAAGGAGAGCGTGGAGTGTTTGTCCTACCACACTGAGGTACAAATAATGCTTTGTGACAAAATGTATTCTAACCAAGCTGAAGTTTCATTACGCTCCCACTTGGAAGGATTTTTTTTTTTTTTTACATGACTTGATTTGACAGCTGTCCTGGATTTTTTTTTTCATCTTATGTAAATGCTTTAAGCTGTCCATTCAAATCTCTGTGTGTGTTTTCTTTTACATCCATCCTGCAGGAATTGGGCAGCGTCAACTACCTGGAGCTGTATCGTGTGGCTGACCTGTTCCACCTCCCCACCTTGGAGGAGGCAGTGGTGGGCTTCCTGGTGGAGCATCTGTCTGAATTGAGCCAGAGTCGGCAGGAGGAGGCCCTGCAGCTGCCCTACCGCCTCCTCAGGGAGGTGCTGAAGAGTGACCGCCTCACCTCGCTGAGTGAGGAGGAGATATGTAAGGTACTGGAGGCTTCTGTGTGTTTACGGTAACTGAATTTGCTCTCACCTAGAGACTTGGAGAGCAGCAATGCAGCACGCATTTTACAGGACACTTGTTGTTCATTTCCGAGAGACCAGGTTGACTTGTATAAACATTCATCAACTCTGAGGCTGAACTTTAGGATCACTACCTTGGCCTGTTTTTTTGCTTGCATTTAGAGCAGTGGTCCCCAACCACTGGGTCGGGGACTGGTACCCGTTCATGGGTGAATTGATGCCGCGTGGCGGAGAAATAATGTTTCCTTTTTTGCCTCATCTGGCTTTTATTTCCACTTGATCCATACCCATATCAACAAAATAACTGAACAATACAATGGCTAGGATTCATCATCAATAATGCAACTATATTTGATTAGGAAATATTTTCTCAGTGAAGACAACAACAATAAACTCAAAATGAAGAGTCATTGATATAAGAATCTAACCTTGTATACCGGTCTGGTAGCAGAAAACTATAGGATGTGTCCACTTGAAAAATCCTTGTTGTGCCCACACAGAGTTAATTCAGGTAGGAAGATTTTATAGGTAGGAAAATATTTCAGAACACCGGAAATACAATTTTATTAAAGGGTATTTATCTGCCACAACTTAACGACGGGTCCGTGAAAATAGTACAAGACAATTAACCGGTTCATGGTGCAAGAGAGGTTGGAGAACACTGATCTAGAGGACTTTATTATTTTTTCTCTCTCTCTCTCAAACATTTTTGAAACTAGGAGCTTTTTTTAGGGAACTCAGTATTATAAAGAGTTAGATGTTTAAAACAGACCTGTAGAAAATGTATTTATTTATTCATCTTCATTTGCTTGTCTGTTGTTGTCTGTTGCTTGTCTGCTAAAATTACACTTCACCATACTGTGAGCCGTGCTGTGGTTGGTGCTATGCTGACCTGTTCGAACAATGTTATGTTAAAAGTGTCATGCACATGGATAAGAAGACCCTTCTTTAGTCTCATGTTGAATATCATTGCAAATGTAACTGATGTGAAAAATCACTGAAACAGGACCATTTAACCCTCTTGTTGACTAATTTTATTTTTTGGTGCACCTCTTGTGGTCACCTATGGTAGTGTATGGAGTCTACCTGGATGCTAGGTTGGTGAACCCTGCTTTATGACTCCATACCTTATCTTTTAACAGTCAATCAAATGTAATAAAATGAAGCAGTTAAACTGAAAATTAATAATAGTTTGAGGAATTCTAGTTCAACACTCAATCCCTCTGCAGAGTGGATTTCAGTCTGTCCTGTAATTTCAACCATGCAATGATATTTTTTAAAGTTCATCCTAATTGTTAATAATTCAGAGTATTATGCAACGGCTAGATTAAAAATCTCGAAAAAAAAAAATCGGTGGTTTCTGCTAAACTTTTGAGAATGATGGAGAAAGTAAGCCAATCACAGAATTCCCATCTCCTCGTATTATATCATATCATGATTCTGCTTGCGTGTGACCGCATTACAGACTGTCAGACTCTGGAGTAAAGCTGGAGCAGTTCAGTTTGGGGACTCGCCGTTTTGACTGTTCATTTGCACCAATCAGCCTCCCCTCCTCTGTCAGCCCTCCTCACCCCCCACCACCAGATCTTTCCCTCTTTCTCTCCTTTTCTTCTCTGATTAAGCCCACCGCGCCTCCATCAGGGCCCCAATCCCCCAGCTGTCACTCGGCCGCCCGTCTGATTGAAAACAATCAGGCCTCTGATGGCACAATTACCCTGACCCTTTAGCCAGGCGCCGCTGCCATAATCAGCCTCTGATTAGGCTGCTTTGGGCCTCCTTCACTTCGCCCAGAAGGTTAATTTGGGCATCAGACGGAAGCGAACGGCAAGCGAGGGCTGTCGTTTGAAGGGGTGGGGTGGCGGTTGTGCCACGGGTTCCGGGTGGGGGTCTGCACGCACCAACGCAGGAGAGATATGGCTTGGCTGTCAATCATTGTCAGTCAGAGTTTTCTTTCCCGCTCAGGAAATCACATTTTCTATGGCGTTGCTTTTTTTTTTTTCTTTCCTCTGTTCTTTCTTGCCATCCTTTGCCCTTCTGTAGCGTCTTCCGCCCTTATGTTCCCCCCCCTCCCTCTCTCTCTGTCTGTCTAGTTCTTTCTTATGGACACACACACACACACACACACACACAGTTTCTCTCCAGTTTTCCCTTTCAGTAAAGAGGGTAAGGAGGGAAAAGGAGTTGATTTATTCCGTGCCCTGAGGAAGTTGTGTGATGCAGCGTGACCTTCACAGTCAGCTGCCATTGTGCAGAGACACACACAGTCACTTCGCAGCTACGAGGAGGATAGAGGCGCGGCGAGTGATAGAGAACCAGGGGAGGAGACAGAAAGATGGCAGTGGTATCACAAACAAACCCTCCCCCCCAAAAACAAAACACTTACCTGATTTGCCTGTTTGTTGCATATTCATAGCTTAAAAAGTTAATCGATGGGGAAATAAAGGAGCAGCAGCTTTGCTTCGATGACTACGATCAAAAATGTTCTGAGTTTGTGCACATACATCACTCACTTTAAAGGCTGTTTGTCTGAATAGTTTCCAACATCTGTCCGTGGTCCTCCCGACCGTTCGTCTCCCCACTCCCAGCCTTTGTTCCGCGGTTCTAAGTTCTGTCAGTCTGTGCATTGATTATGTGAAAGAAACAACACTTTGTGGTAATGGCATCAGTGATCTCCAGTCTCCTCGCCCACATTCACACCTCGTTGCAGTTAAATAACCTTGCAATGCTCTCAAGTTCAATTAAATCCCCTCTCTGGAACTGGGTTCACCTGCATTAAACAAAGGTTGCCTGTGGATATTTACAGTTGCCATATTGAATGGTACTGATTAATGCGTGTCTGTGAGTGTGTGCATGTGTGGGCTCCCCTAAGCCTCAACACAGCAGCCTATAGGTGTCAAGAAAAACAATTATAATAGGCACAGTTATTGTGTTTTTTTTTTTTTTTTTTTTTAGATTTTCTGCTTTTGTTTTTCTTTTTTTTCAACTTCCATCCTCGCTTTTTATTCTTGACTTAGCAGTTACCAAACTTGTTAATGTTTGTGAAGCTTGTGAAGTGTAGCCCAAGGAAAAGGACCAGAAGTTTTCCACCGGTGGAAAAGGAACTTTGGCTGAAAATAGCCTTAAATGTCTTCAAAACAAATAGAGTAGATAAGTTGCAGTTTTGAGTCAGTGTGTGTAAACTATGCCTTATAAGTAACGATAGGTGGTGCTAGTCCCAAAAGCAGAGTCCAGTGCACAGATGCCTTGCACAACTGGCTTACATGCAAAGGGTCATTGGTTTGAGCCAAAGGAACCACGTAGTTCAAATAGTGCCTCCTGTGGCAGCCTGTGCAATCTACAGAGACTCGCAGATATATACGTACATATATGAACTAACAAGAATCATCATAATTAATGATAATATTTTATACAATTATTATTATAGATAATTATGTTGGGAAGTAATGCTGTATAGCAGTGGTTCTCAACTACTGGTGGTTCCGACCCAAAAATGTGTGCAAACAGCGATCAATCTAAATGATGTGACTCAGCTGTTGAGAATTGTTTTTTTTTTTTGTAAACCTCTTATTTTGAAAGGCTCACAACTGAATAAAATGAGTATGTTAAAAGAATTGATTTTAATTAGAAAATGAATTTGTTTGGTTCGAGTTCTACAAGAGTGGGTTGTGACTTAATGACCACAGGAAAATGTGGGTCCCAGAGTGAGACCAGTTGAGAACCACTGCTGTATAGAACATGATTCTGAGAAATTGTTTCTCCTCCGTCTTTGCACCCGCAGTTGGTCGTTCTGTGGTTGGAACACGATTGCCGCTACCAGTACACCGAGGATCTTCTGCAACATGTGCGCTACGGCCTCATGGACATCCCAACTCTTCACCACCTCGCCAAAAGCCATCCAATGGTTCAGTCCAGCCCCACTGCTGCCGCACTGGTGGACGAGGCGTTGGACTATCATGACGCCGTATATGCACAGCCTCTGTGTCAGTCAGCGCGAACGAGGCCGCGGTTCCAGTCCCTTACCCTATACATAGCTGGCGGGAGGAAGCGAGAGGTGAGCAGGGTCAGGGAGCTGCGCTACTTCAACCCAGCTGGGCAGGATCACGTACGCGTTGCCGGTGGGTCCAACTGGAGCGAGCTGGCCCCGATGCCCACTGGTCGCAGCCACCACTGTGTGGCAGTGATGGGGAACTTCCTGTTCGTAGTGGGAGGCGAGGTGGAGCACGCCACCGGGAGGACGTGTGCAGTGAGGACTGCCTGTAGGTACGACCCTAGGGGGAACAGGTGGACGGACATTGCCCCCATGAAGGCCTGCAGAGAACACTTTGTCCTTGGAGCTCTGGGTCAGTACCTGTATGCGGTAGGCGGCAGGAATGAGCTGCGGCAGGTGCTGCCTTCGGTGGAGTGCTACTGCCCCAAGAGGAACAAATGGATGTTTGTCCAGCCCTTTGACCGTTCACTGTCCTGCCATGCCGGGTGTGTGGCCGATGACCTGCTCTGGATCTCAGGTACGGGTGTGAGGAGGGGGAGACTCCAGGGGGTGATTCATTTGCAGTCAGTTCCTTCTACTGAAATTCATTTATTTTGCAGGTGGAGTGACTAATACGGCTCAGTACCAGAACCGACTAATGGTTTATGATCCAGAACAGGTAACCATAACACCTACACAGGGTGAACACATGGTATGGATACTTTTATAAACATGTGCAAAAGAGCAGAAAATTAATAGTCCATCCATCCATCCATCAATGTCCACCTCTCTGTTACCGGGTCGAGGACACTACCATTCAGGAGATCCAAGAACAACTAATGCTCTTGCTGTTTTTGCTAAGAAGAGCTGAGAAATATGATGAGTTTAATTGAGTTCTAGTTATTTTCCTGAGCTGCTGAGCTTCTTTGCACAAACAGTTGCACAAGCATTTTTTCTGAGGCTAAAAAGTCTGGAATGTCAATGTACTTCACAGCTCCTGCTACATCCCCCTGGTAAATCACTTATATATTGAAAGAAAACTTTATGTAAAACCTTTTCTGTCCCTATATCACAGTGATGATCAACAGATGGCATGCAGGCTGATTTCTGACCCTTAAATCACGAGTCTCAAATTCACAGGAAGCCAAAGTAACAAACCTTAAGTCAAGAAGAAGAGATTTTTAATAAAGAATTGACCACATGTGTGCTGCTAATGGCGCGCAGTATACTAGAGGTCCAACTCTAGTATACATTTGATTTAATTGGGGGTATATAACTAGGATATTGGCCAGATGTGGTCCCCAAGCCAGAGTGTGAAATATGTTCACTAAAGAAACTGCAATTTAATTCTAATATTCTATTTTTGCAATATTCAATATATGGCATTTTGTGTGTGTATATATAAATATATATATATATATATGTGTGTGTATATATATTCTATATGATATATATGTGTGTGTATATATATATATATATATATATATATATATATATATATATATGAGCTGGTGGTGAAGGAGTTAAGGATGCTGGGAATTTAGGACTTTAGGAGAGACAAGGATGGACAGAATCAGGAACGGTTTGGACATGTTCAGAGGAGAGACAGTGGGACAGTGGATACTTTGGTAGAAGAATGATCCTAGAGATGGAGCTACCAGGTAGAAGACAAAGTAGAGGAGGTTATATATATGTACTACTATACTACTATACTACTATATATAGTAGTAGTACTATACTATATACTACTATATATATATACATATATACATATATACATATGTATATATATATGTATATATATGTGCATTAGCAGCACACATGTCTTTAATTCTTTATTAAAAATCTCTTCCTCTTTACTTAAAGTTTGTTACTATATATATATATATATATATATATATATACTGGAAATATAGATGTATTTTACAATCAGGTCATGACTCGCAATTTAATGAGACAGAAACAAAGAGTGCTTGATGTTTCACCTGAAGCGTGCAGCAGAAGTCAGCCAGACGCCCGTTTAATTTGTTGCATCCTATCAGTGCATTATGGGTAAAAATGTATTGATTTTTGTTGCGTACACGTTGACACGTTGGCTGCCTGCATTGGAATGTGCAGCCTTTGTTTGCCTATGTGATAAGGCGGTTGCTAAAGGGGCCCGGATCATATATATACAGTGTATCTATAGAGTAATGCGGTGTGTATAAGTGTGAGGTGCACATCCATATGGGTCTGTGCACGTCGGCGCTGGAAAACCAAGACGCAAGAGATAGGGAGAGAGAGAGAGACAGAGAGAGACAGAGAGAGAGAGAGAAAGTCTCATTTGTATTCACCATGAATCTACTTTCACCTGCCAGAGCTACAGCAACCCCCCACCCACTCTACCCTCAACAGATGGCCACCCGTCAGCTCCCAGCAGACACACACACATACACACATTCTTTGCCTCAATCAAGCGCACACACACACACACACGCGTGCACGGACACACACTTTCACATACGCTGAGACAAAATAAGCTTCAGCACACTTAGTGAAATGAGCAGGGATCCTTGGTGTAAAATGGAGTGGCTGAAACATATGATTAGAAATAGGGAGGGAAGTCATTAGTACAAACCAGAGCTCCAGTGTCACGTTATTTATCTAGCACTGAGCATACATCAATTACCCATGCATGGATATGCTTAAATATTAATCTTCTTATTCATCCTCCTTCCCTTTCCGCCCCCTCTTCCCCTCCTCTCCTCGTCGTACCGCGCCTCACCTCCTTCTCATCTGCATCACGTAATTTTCTCCCTTTCTTCTCTTCCTCCTTGTCCATCTGCTTTAACCCCCTCCACCTCCTTCCCCACCTCCTCCAGGACCAGTGGTTGGCCCGCAGTCCCATGCTGCAGAGACGGGTGTACCACGTGATGGCGTCAGTCAGGAGGCAGCTGTACGTGCTCGGCGGCAACGACCTGGACTACAACAATGACCGCGTCCTGGTCCGACACATTGACTCGTACAACATGGACCTGGACCAGTGGACGCGCTGCTCCTTCAGCCTCCTCACAGGTGGGAAAAGTCAAAACGTTAAAAAAAAAGACATAAAATTGTAAATTTCTATACTTCACTAAATTTACTTAAGATTCTCTTTATGAGTGACAGGGGATCAGGATCAGGATGGGAGATCAGTGAGAAAAAAGCTAGAGCAGAGATGGTTTGGACATGTTCAGAGGGACAGTGGAGACATTGGTAGAAGAATGATCCTAAAGATGGAGCAGCCAGGTAGGAGACAAAGACAAGATTGATGGATGCAGTGAAGGAGGACATGGAGGTAGTTGGAGTCAGAGTAGAAGATACAGAGGACAGGGGGAGGTGGAACATGAAGAGTCAAACTGTGAAATAGGGACAAGCTGAAATGAAAATAAGTTGGAGACATTTATTCCATATTTTTTCCATGGTTTAGCCTTGATGAAAACAATGATTTTTCTCTTACATGTAACTTTTTTTTTTACTCTTGGTTAACTTTCGCTGACAGATTGCTCTTATGAACTATTTCATATCTCATAGTATTGGTATAGTATTAGTATATTAGTATAGTATCATTGTCTGGGTGACGATCTACTACCTTAGAGATAACAGCAGTCACACTGTTCTCTGAGCAGTAATTCAGTTTTGTACATTTTTCTACATCAGGCCTGGGAAATTATTTTGACTCATGGGCCACGTGTGGTACTAGAACTTTGATTTACAGGGCAGGTCAGGAGTTTTTGTGTGTACTAAGATAAATGATGAGTAAAGTATTGAGTAAAAGCTAAAATACTCAAATAACCACAGAATGTTCTAGATCAGGGGTCTAAAACTTGCGGCACGTGGTTGAATTTATAATAATATATATTTTTTATTTGTTCTCCACTTTCTATGGCAAATCCTATAGTTCCCTGATCCACAGCCCCCTTCTGGTTCAGTGTTGTATTACACAGAATCTATCGTAAATTGATTTTTTTATAATTTTTTTTTTCTTTTGTATTGAACACTGAAAGCTGACGCGACCCTTTGGTGAAATGATAGTGTGGGTGGAGGCCCTCAACTTATTTAACTTTGAGACCCCTGTTCTAGACTATCCTTTGGAGAAATGCTGGCTTTACAGGGGAAAGGCAGAATTATTATGACTATATAATTTGAACAAGATTGGCGGTCCAGATTAAAAAGCCAAACGGGCCACATCTGGCCCCCGGGCCTTAGTTTGCTCAGGTCTGTCTTAGCTAATCTTGATATATAATCAGGATATATAAACACATCTTTGTTAACGTGATGCTTTCTTTACAAAATATCATATAAACATAATAAAAATAAATATATTCTAGGTGATAAATTGCCAAGGAGGCAGAAATTGGATTTTTACCCTGTAGATAAAGCGTCAGTGATTGACTTTAAGAGGTGGAGCGCGCTGACAAATTAATGTTTAGACAGAACCAGACGTTCTCTTTTAGTTTTCAGTTTTTTTTTGTGCTGAGCTCAGCTGAGAGGTTGCTGACTGCTGGCTTTCTATAGTCAATCCTCACATCAATCCCCGGGCAGGAGGGTGATTAAAAGTCTTCCCCTTCTCACTTACTGGTTTTTGGGGTGAGCAAGACATAAAAAAAAAATGGACAAGGATGTCCCTGACAGTTATCCTATGTGATGTGGAGATGAAACATACAGTATGAACAGACTGGAGCTGTGCAACTGATGTTGCCTGCAACTTCATATACTGTGTTCAAGCTTTAAATGCTCATCTCCAGGTTTTCTTCTATCTCAGATCACAAAACTAAGACGAGTGTTTAATGTGACAACGTGCGTTAAACATCTTCAAAAAAAGACCAATCTGGGAATGTCTCAGTTCTCACTTCAAACTAAAGACAATCACAAAAACGAGCAAGAAAGGAATCACACGGGAGAGATCTTTCGGCGACGACTCTTGAAAATTGTTTTTTGAACACTGTATGGATGAGATTCAAAGATATTGTATCGGAAGAAATACCAAACGGACATTTTGACTAAAAGTTGACTATGGATGGACATATTTTGTGCAACTGGGGAACAGTGAGTGGAGGCAATGCCATTGCTCAGTGGACTCCGTGGTAGCGGGTGGACTCAAACCTCGAACCCTGTTGACCCAAAACCCCCCTCCCTAACCACTATATCACTTTATTTAAAGTTTGTGTTTAATTTTGGTGATTTAAAATAACTGGTTAGACAAGAGACCAAGATAAATAATAAGAAACTAATTCTACATATGTGTGTTTTATTCCAAATTTAATTTATCATGTATTGTGTTAAAGTTAATTATATTAAGTCTTGGTTGTTCCAGAATAGGTGGAGGAGTTTAGATACTGAGGATCAACTGTTCAGAGCAGAGGTGACTGTGGAGAAGAGGAGAAGAACAGAGTGAAGACAGGATGGAACGACTGGAGAAAAGAGTCAGGAGCTATGATGGATGGATTAGAGACACTAGGAATAGGTAGAAGACAGGAGACAGAGCTGGAGGTGGAGGAGTTAAAGACGCTGAGGTTCTCTTTAGGAGAGACAAGGATGGACAGGATCAGGAATGAGGGGATTAGAGGGACAACACAGACAGGAAGGTTTGAAAAAGCCAGATTGAGATGGTTTGGACATGTTCAGAGGAGGGACAGTGGATACATTGGTAGAAGAATGATCCTGGAGATGGAGCTATCAGGTAGGAGACAAAGAGGAGATTGATGGATGCTGTGAGGGAGGACTTGGAGGTAGTTGGAGTCAGAGTAGAAGAAACACAACGACAGGGGGAGATGGAAATTGCTGACTCGCGGAGTCAACCCTTGAAAAAGGGACAAGTTGAAAGGAAAAGTTGATTAAGGTTTTTCCAGAGACAATTCTTTTTTTTTTTTTGTATGATGAAAAAATACATTTTTCAAATCTGGAGACAAGGGAAATCAATGAACAACAACTCTTTTAGTTCTTCTGCATATTTCCATATCACTATGATGTTTGTCAGTGTAGGTAAGTTTGCACACAAGGTCTCAGTGACCTCAGATTCACCTGCTTCGTGTCAGTCAAAGTTTGGGACAAAGTCACAGCAAAGAGAGGAGCACAAACGCTCCGTCTTCGCAGTTATCTGTTTATCTCCCTTCATCTCTCGAGGGGGGGGGGACGTGGAAGTCATATTGTCCTCGTTCCCTCAGTCTGACACGGTGAAGCATCGTGTCCCCGTCTCTGTCCCCCCCCCCACCCCCCCCAGGTCAAAACGAGTCCGGTATCGCCGTCCACAACGACAGGATCTATGTGGTTGGAGGCTACTCCATTTGGACCAACGAGCCTCTGGCGTGCATTCAGGTGAGAGATTTTAGATTTACACTCCCAGCTGTTGTGATCCTTCACACTTATCAGATAGAATGTGATGTGAATAATGTGAGGATGGATTTTGCTCTCGATGCTGCTCGTGCAGCGAAGCGAAACGGCGTGATATACGCCGCATAAAATTACTCCACGCCTCCCGTGTATTAAAACAGCGAGATCCGAGGACAGTCTGATGTTACCAAGGCCTCACTCTCTCTGTAACATGGATAAAAAAAAAAATATATATATATATATATATATATATATATATATATATATATTATTAATCTGATTTTCCGTATCATGTTTTAAACATTTTATAGCACAAGCTGAACCTCGTTGTTGGTTTGAAGTCATATTTGAGCAATTTTTTTTTTTAAAACTTTTACAACGTGAACTTTTGCCATAACTGTAGTTCAATTTGACCCAAATGTTTTGTTCAATTTTTACCCATATATTAATATCTCATCACTGATGGTTTTGTCTCGACTTGTTGTTATCGTTTTGCTCTGGTTTAGAGGTTTTCAAAAGGTCGCACTTAATTTTTAACTTTTTTTTTCCACCATGGTCTAATTTGGTTAAATTCTTCTTTTTTTTATTTTATTTTCTACCATATTTTAACCAATCTTTTTTGCTATTTCTCACCCAACTTTAAGTTCTTTTGACCCCGTTTAGAACGATTTGACTATGTTTGCCCACTTTTTGTTGTTTTCTCAGTTATTTTGTATGAGAAAATTTCAAATATTTTTGTAAATTTTTACCCATATATAAATTTCTATCACTAGTGATTTTGCTCTAGTAACTTAGAGGTTTTTTAAAAGGTTTAGGCTTAACGTTTAACTTTTTTTTGTCCAAGCACGGTCTAATTTGGTTAAATTTTTTTTGTTTTGCTTTCCACCAATTTTAGCCATTTTTTTTACCCAATTGTTTTAGTTATTTCATACCCAACTTTAACTTCTTTTGACCACTTTTAGATTGGTTTTACTACATTGGTCTACTTTTTCTTGTTTTATTACTTATTTTGCATGAGAAAAACTATTTTTGTACAAAAATGTACAAAAGAAATATTTTTGTACATTTTTACCCATATATACATTTCTTTTCACTAATGGTTTTGTCTGATTTGTTGGTATCATTTTGCTCTAGTAACTTAGAGGTTTTTAAAATGGTCAGGCTTGACTTTTAACTTTTTTTGTCCAATCATGGTCTACTTTGATTGAATTCCTTTTTTTTTTGCTTTCCATGAATTTTGGTAATATTTTACCCAATCTTTTTAGTTATGTCTCACCCAACTTTAAGCTCTTTTGGACATTTTTACACATTTATAAATGTCTGATAACTAATGGTTTTGTCTTGATTTGTTGGTATCATTTTGCTCTAGTTTAGAGGTTTTCAAAAAGTCGCACTTAACTTTTTTTTCCAAGCATTTTTTTCCAAGCATGGTCAAATTTGGTTAAATTCTTTTTTTTTTTTTTTTTTTCTGCTTTCCACCAATTTTGGCAATATTTTACCCAAACTTTTTAGTTATATCTCACCCAACTTTAAGCTCTTTTGACCCCAATTAAAATTATTTGACTACTTTTGCCTACTTTTTCTTGTT
>JAFBJS010057715.1:0-25591 GCA_016785265.1 Paraplagusia blochii
TATTGCAACTAAGTCTCAGGTTCCATTTGATAGATTAAAATGCATCCAATAAATTCGATTTTCAGATTATTTTGTGGTTTTCCATTGTGTCTTCTATGGAAGACGTTTTTAAAACAAAAATGCTCGATTAAAAAAAAAAAAACTGAAACAAAATTATTGTAATAGATAAAATTGTATATTTGGCATTAAAAACTTATTAGTGAATTAAACATTTGAAGATATTAAAATGTCTTATTTAAATCACATTTCTATTCCCTTTTTACAATACATACAGGACTGTATCACTGAAGATCTGGTTTATGGACAGAAAACAGTTTTCCTGAAGGTTGTCAGTGAAGCTGAGCTGTCCATGGTGCTGATTCTGACTTCTCTACGGCAGGGTTTTTCTTAAATTAATATACTGTATGTATATATATATATATATATATATATATATATATATAATTCTACTTCTCTTTTTGGATCAAAGTTTAAAGCTTCACCATCTTTTATCCACGTCGGGCTGTTGTGTTTTTCCCATCTTCTTCCAAGTGTTTTCCCCACAGCACAGGGACTCTCCACCACCATCTTCATTTTATTCTTATTTCCAAAATCAATGTCCATCTCCATATCAGGCCACTGTCAATATCACTCTGTGCCACACAGGGGTGTATGAGGATCGATGGCGGGAAAGAGATTGGAGATTAAATAAAAATTGAACAGGGGACGCCTTCGTAGTGTGTGTGTCTGTGTGTGTAAGAAAGTGTTGAACATGAATTATTGTGCACCTACGGCTCCAAACACGACTGTGATGAATTAACAAATGAATGGATTTGTTAAAGAGTCGGCTGATGAAGGACATTAAGACGTTAGTGCTGACGTCTCACTGTAAGAATATTCCTCTGTTTACGTGTCATGTGATCCGTAACCAAGTCACAGGTTGGATAGATGGACAGAGGATGGAGAACCATAAGAACTCCGAGTCCAATATCACGGACACCACTCATAAACACTGGTGTTCAGTCAGCAGACGGGTGGAGACGTGTAAAACCTGGGATACACGTAGTATCTCCAGCAGCGCTGGATTCTAACAGCGCCACAAAATATTTTACAAGTCACCGGGATGAACTTGTCAGCAACTTTTTTTTCCAGTTGAGCTGTAGGACTGCGGGGTGTTGTTAAGTCTCAAACTGCTGGACTGGCTGCAGTTAACATGCAGTCGTCGTAAACCGTGCGACTTTTACCACCTTGTGGTGCAGATGTTACGGTGTTTTTGGGCTCTGCTCTTCACAGGAGTGAGTGACAGTGGGAAACATCATAAAACTAGAGTTGGAGAGGGCACACAGAGGCAGGATTTGACTTTGACATGATGCATTTGACACAGGAAAGTTAGAGAAGACAAGATAACCAGTGTAGTAACTGTAATAGAAATCACATTGAATTTCTCTGTTTAAATCACTATCATTCCTAGAAAACGTTCAAATGTTTAATCGAATCTTAAGGAAATTTCATTTGTTGTGTCCTTGCAAAAGCTCTGGTGAACACGCAGGGGGTCTGTCCCTTACTTTGAGAAGCACTGATCTTTAGATTTTGTGTCCTCAACCATGTCAAGTAAATACTTTCTGTATATAAGATGTGTGGGAGGTAGGGGTGTGCAAATTCATTGTTTTGGATCGAACTGGATCGAGATATGAATCGGATCGTTATGTGAGTGAATCGTTACACCCCTAATATACACTATACATGTATTAGGGATGTGCGAATTAATAGTTTTGGATCGGTTTGGATCGAACTGAACAGAATTGGATCGAACTGGATCGATCATTTAATATATATTTTTTATAAATCGTTCCTGAATCAGATCATAGCCTGTGAATCGAGATATGAATCGGATCGTTATGTGAGTGAATCGTCACACCAATATATATATATTAGGGGTGTGCAAATCAATTGTATTGGATCGAACTGAAGTGAATTGGATCGAACTGGATTGATCATTTAATATTTTTTTATAAATTGTTCCTAAATCAGATCATAGCCTGTGAATCGAGATATGAATCGGATCGTTGTGTGAGTGAATCATCACAACCCTAATATACACTATATATATATTAGGGGTGTGCAAATGAATCGTTTTGGATCAGTTTGGATCGAACTGAAACGAATGGGATCGTACTGGATCGATAGTTTAGTATTTTTTGTGAATCGTTCCTGAATCGGATCATAGCCTGTGATTTGACATATGAATCGTTATGTGAGTGAATCGTCAGACCCCCAGTAGGAGGCCTGTTTCTCTAAACTAATCAGTGATGTAAAGGATCCTGTTGAGATTACGTGTCAGCAACACATTAGTGATGGAGAAATGTCAGGCTGAACCTTCAGCTCTGCTCTCTGCTGGATCAGCTCTGATTGATCTCAGGCCAGAATCCTGCTGGGAGGTCTTCACCTCATCTCTGACCAGAGGAATGGTGTAAGGGTGAGAATAAACTCCCACCTTTCCCCTCACCCTACATTCTCTTTGCCCTTCACACCCTCACTCTCCTGCCTCTTCTTCTGTGTTTCTAACCTCAGCCTTAATCCAGCCTTGTTTTTTCGTATCTCCTGTTCCACCATCTCTTTCGCCTCCTCATTTTCTCCAGCCTTAAAGGGAAAGGCAGGTCAAGAGGTAGAGAGTGGCAGGGATGGAGAAGAGGTCAGGTGGTGAGAAGATGAGCGCGGCAGCAGTAAGAGCCCCTTTCTCCTCCTCTTCTTATATGGTGGGTGTTGTTAACTCCACTGTTGGCCCATGTGGGCTGTGTGAGCCCACCTACTTGACCTTCAGGTTGTTCAGCTGCAGGATTTGTCTACAGACGCTGGAGGACGAGGTTCTAGTTACCAGTAACTATACCAGTTACCAGCAACTGTCTGTGTAGGTCAGTTCAAGAATAGATGACCTCATTATTGACAGGAAACTGGAAAAAAAATGCACAAATATAATTATTAAAAAGTTTGAATGACCTTCGTCCTTTGCAGACAAACACTGAATCTCTAATACCGTTTTCACACTGGCACTTAGTTCGGTATTCACTGTGACATGAAACCAGTTTCGCGTCACAGTGAATACCGTTCTTGTGTTCACATTACAAACTAACGCGCATTCGCTCCTCAACTAATGCGCATTAACTAATCCACCTCTAGACAGAATCCTTGTTGAATAAAACCACATATTAATGAGATCTCGTTATATAACCATGTGATCAAATTGAAACTGGACCATGGTTAGACTAATGTGCATTCGCTCCCTTATTGTGTGTGAATGCAAAGCGAATACCAAATTAAACTGAATGTGAATGCAAAGTGAATCGAATGTGGATTAGTTAATACAGGATCGAATCCCGAATGACCTACTTCGATATTCAATTCCGAATTGAATGAGAAAACGGTGAAAGTGTCTGTATGTTTTTACCCTCCTGTTAATTTTCAACCCAGTCCGGACCTTGAATAAACATGGACCTACACATGCTGAGCATAAATAATGGATGTTGTTGCTCGTCTGTGACCTTGTGCAGTTAAATCAAGTTTTTTTTTGAATGACCATCCATTGATTCTTGAGGAAAAGTGACAAGAGCCCCGCTTCTAATCAATTATCACATAACATGATGGATTCACTTGTCAGAAAGTCTATTAGAGCCTCCAACAGCTAAGGCTGTATCTGAATTCAATCCAAATTCACTGCCTCTCATGATGAATCCTCTCTGGTCAGTGTAGTGACCAGGGCACTTCTGCTCTCTTACTCTGATCATAAAACATTTTCTTTGACTCCTCCATCATTTTTCAAAGATGTTGAGCCACATTTCAACAACAACAAGCTTGAAATCATCCTCTTGTTTGTCAATATTTCTAAAACTCCAAAGACACAATTATTATTGTTTCCCACAGCCGGTGTGGGCAGGTTCTGGGAAGTCCTGAACGGAGAAGAAGTTATTAGCAAAAGAAGTCCAGACGTTGCGTCTAGCAGACATCCAAAGTGCCATTAAGGCTTCACAATGAGGCCGTAAAACTAAATAGAACCGGGCTGTGCCACTGGATATTTGTCCGTCACTGGGTCTGTCAGTCTGCATCTGCCCTCTGTGGTCAGCCATGATAATTAACTTCTTGTTATCTCTGAGTCTGGAGTGAATTTTATCCCCGCGTTTGTAATTTTCCCCATTTTCTCTGGTGGACGGTTCAGAGACACCAGACCTCTGTGATGCACAGCTAATAATTATTACTTACAGAATAAGAGGAAGAAAAATTGATATTTCAATATTTTGTCCCATGTGGATATTTAGTATTTCATCTATTTCCTGTCGCTCTCAATTTGTTACTACATATAAAATACACAATAGATACTTTTCTTTGTGTTGTTACATCAATATTGTCCATCTTTAGCTAACATTTGCCTATGTGTACAACATAAACACGCTACTTCAATATAATATTATAGAAAAATGACACGCCTTGTGATAAAGTGTTAAAATCCCCCCCCTCACATGACCAGCTCCTTGTAGTCATGAAGAATTACAGTTTTCTATCCACGAAAAACTCCAGACCACGGACATTTACTGTAGCATTGATCTATGTAGCTGTCCCTTTAAATGACATCATCAATCACATGAGGATCAGAGTGTCAGTAGTACTGACTCAGTTCCCAATGAGGAAGTTCAGTGGCAGTGGAAAAACCGATATCGATACAATCTGATATTAAAAATTATTCTCATATCGACCCTATATATATCGGTGCTCCGATATATCAGCCATCCCTACTCATAATGTATGATGTACGTGATGAGAGGGGGATGAAGTTTTCTTGATGCTGCTTTGTTGCCACTTCTACGTGAGCTTTTATTTTGGAGTCAACAGTTATTTTAGCTGTTACAACCATTTTACTCCGAGGAACATTCCTTGATGAAGAAATTTACCACAATGAATTGCATTTGTGTAGTGTGTATCACCTAAGAAGCTGTTATCCCCACAGTGCTCTAAGAAAATCCAATCTTCCCTGCCCACCCTTAAAGTCCCAGGACGACCGAAGTTACTCCTTATTAAAATCCGCCTCCTTTTGCAACATGAACCTCCTGTTTGGACTCGACTCATCGGAGCCTCATCAGCTCTGATGATGTTAAGCTGCCGTCGATTAGATCTCATTTGATCTTCTCCTTCCCTGACCGCCCGCTCCGATGCTGCTTTGTTTCCATGATGGTGAAGCAGAATGAATGAACGGGATGCGGCCCTCAGCAACTGACTAATTAAAGCAGTAATTAGGCCTAATCCTGGGCTTCAAATGAGATCCAGAGCAGACCAGGTGTGTGAGACGAAAACATTTTCCCATGCATCCCTGCACTGGCCATTACTACATGTGAAATACAGCATCTTTCATGAGATTCCTCTTTACTTTATTGGAAACATTAACAAATGATTCTGACGGAGTCTGCAGTTGTTCAAGTCTCGGGATTTTGTTGCAGAAATGACTTCATTTAATGTTTTCTCTCCAATGGAAACAATTCCATGCAATTAGGGCCGTCCTTCCCATTCCTCCACCTTAATTCAGAACCATTGCCATCTAGCATGCATCATTAAGGAATCGCATTTTGCGAAATGATAGTGGACGAACTTAAGCAGAACTGTTTGGCTGGTGTTTTGCTAATTTGTTGTGTACATAGAGATGGATAAAAGTTGGACAAAAGTACAACAGAAATAGTTTTAACTTGTGGCTAAGAGTTGGACACAAAAGTAACTTTTTGACCTAAAGAGTTATAAATAAACCCTCAGAGTCAGTCCAGTGGACTGAGCTACAACCTCAGGTTAACTTCAGGTTAACGCCTCTGATCTATTAGGACATATTTCACTGTGAATTTAAAGTGTGGACTGAACAAATGCTAAGTGACGGAGTTGCCCGTGTGCAGACCTGCAGCTCCATCTGTTAGTCTTGAAGTAGAAGAAAAAAAAATGGCAAAGATGAGCGAGAAACGTGGCTGGTGATACGCAGACAGATGGTTGCTTCTTTCTGGTAATGTTTCACAGTTGGAGTCGACGTCGGAGAGTGAACGTGTGAATTAAAAAATCCCTGTTGAATAATAAGCTGTCTGTACGACTCTGCAGGATTCCACCAGCCGTGATCTAAGGAGAGAGAGTGGCCAAGTGAACAAACAAAAAGACGTAGGATTGAAGTGAAAAAAAAAAAAAAAACACGAAAGTGTTTGGTGAGAGGTGTTTGATTTGACACAATAATTCAGTCACATACATCTTAACTTTTGTTTAGCAAAAGGATATTGTTCAACTGCTCAGAAAAACAAATGCAAAAATGATTTAAAATGAGATTTCCTGGCAGAAAACTCTCAAGAACTTAGTCAAAACGAAATGTTTTGGGTAAAAGTGACCATAAGACATAACGATAGCAAAAGTCTAGAAGGTGGTGCCGAACTCAGTTTCACAGTGGGCCACTAGTGTGAAGTCAAGGGCCAGACTAAATGCTTATTGCGCCCCCTAGTGATGGGAGCCCCAAGCAATTGGCTACCTGGCCCATCTTCAAGTGTCGTCCCTGAATAGGTCTTGGCTTTTGGGAACATTGACTCTGGAACAGTGCTTATCAACACAAGAGAAATTAAATCAGAAATAAAACCCACATCAGTGGCATTTGGCTTTGTAGTCTTTCTTAGATCCTTTTAATGTTTCACTTTTTTTTTTACAGACCTACAAAAATAAAATAAAGTCTGCCATGCACTCATACTACAAATCCTGCCAGTATATAAGGCCTACTGTATATCCTAGGGGGCCAAAGCAAGTACATATTTGATACGATCCTGCGGGCCAAATATAATGACGCTGCGGGCCAGATTTGGGCCCCAGGCCTGAGTTTGACCCCTGTGGTCTTGCATGAACCGTATCCTTGAATAATACAAAATAGTTAACTGATGAGAATTAGCAGAGTCCTTGTCATAAAAACTGGTGCGAATTATAGTAGCATATAAAATAGCCTAGCATCATAGCTAGGCTAAAAACAAATGTTAAATGAAGTTGAATTTACAGCAGTTTGGAGCCACATGTTGCCCTGTGGGTGGTGCAGTGTTTCATAAGAGCACAGTTACAGCGGGGGCAGAAGTGAGCTGTTAATTAAGATGAGGTTATCACTACTGGAAGGGAATGTGGAGGATCATGTGATCTCCTTGAAGGAGAGACGTTGTTAAATGGAGTGGAGGCAGACGGAGGAGGAGATGGGTTAGAGAGATTAGTAGTAGGAGTCGAGCAGGAGGTGAAGAGATAGAGGAGGGATTACAGGAATCCCCGGCCTGGCCTGGCAACCATTACAGCAAAACTAATTACCAGCCCACAACCCTGGAGACGGGAGTCGGTGCCCTGTCCTACCACGGTCCTGCTCTCCCCCGCGGGGTGGGCATATGGAGGTCCTCGCTCCCTGTCTGTGCCACAGACTGGATGCTTATAATGTATGATGTGTGTGAGGAGAGGGGGATGACTAATCACCTCTGAGATATGACAGGTAGAGAGAAACGAGGTGGGGCGGGGACCTTCATGGGACCTTCAAAGAACCTTCTTTACTTCTGTCCTTTCTTCCAGCTTTTTGACTTTAAAACATCTTAGTTCTGTTTAAAAATATGCTGTGAAGAACTTTTTTAACAGGCAACAGCTGCACAAAGCTGCTGGAGACAGGTTTAATACCGTTAGCGTTTATGCGTTTCAATTTAATCAAGAGTTCTGAAAAAGGTAGAACACGGAAACATCTCAAACTGATCTATTCTGTTCAGGAGTTTGGCTTCATAATTGAAAGCAGTTGGGCAAGTTACTTAAAAATACTCTAAAAGGTACTTATTACTTTACTAGTTACTGCTTTGAAGAAGTAACTACGTAGTTACTTTAATAGTTACTTATTACTTTACTAGTTACTGCTCTGAAGAATTAACTAGTTACTTTAAAAGTTACTTATTACTTTACTAGTTACTGCTCTGAAGAAGTAATTAGTTACGTTACTAGTTACTAAATCATAAAAGTAACTAATAACTAGTTCATTTACTTAAATAATCATAAAAACACATTAAAAAAGTCGTGCTTGTGGGTGTGTGCTGCTGTGCCGTGTCGCTTGTGTGTGTGAGACTGTTTATTTCCCTATAAGGAGAGAAGACCCGCCCAGCTCTCTTTCCGATTGGCTTAGCCTGAATTGTTAACCTATGTCAACAAATCCTCGCTCCTTTTCAACGCATGGGTTCAGTTAGTGTGGACGGCCGTCTTTACTCATGACTGACAGGCAGCAGACAGGCTCCGCCTCCACACAGTCCTCTCTCCGTGACCGAGAGAAACCGTCCAATTGGACCACAGATAGTAACGAGTAACGAGCCCATTTACACCATAGTAACAATAACTGTGTTACTGAATGGGAAAAGTAACGCGTTACGTTATTAGTTACCGAGAAATGTAGTTTTGTTACATAACGGCGTTACAAACCTGATTGAAACACTGGGTCCACCCTGCTGCAGCCTTCTTCTCTCCGGTGAAGTTTTTGTTGCAGCCAATCACTGACGATGTCTTGGCAGGGACACAAGCCTGACTCTGATCGTCCTTGGTGTCTTGGAGACTCTTTGCTTTGACGCCGTGGTGCGACTCTTAGGTCACTGTGGTCAAAAGAATCTGAGATACTTTAACTTAACAACTTCCTGCTCCTAGTCATTGTTAGACCAAAAGAATCCTACTTGAGAACATCTCCTTTAAGACCAAGTTCTGGGGCGAGAGCCTTTAATCTACGCGCTGCCTTTCATCACTGACAGCAGTCTGTCTGTAGACGTCCTGTGGGAGCTCAAGTCCATTACCTGTGAGACTCTGCTGCCCTGCAGCTGACTTTACTGTCGAGTCCTGATGTCTGGCCGTCATCATGGAGATATCACCTCCATTCTAATCCACCCCAGTCCCTGGATGTCTCCGTGAGGACGTGTCCATCAACCAAAGCTTGGCACTTTTAATTTCTTTCTGAACTGTCTTTGTGAAATAAGTTTGCAAACACTGTAGTGGACGCTGTAGGTGTTGCAGCTACAACAACAATGTAACACATTCACACTGATATTTCGACAAATCTTTACGGTGACAATTCGCACATTCAGACAAATAGATCACATCTGATTATAATAGTGATTTATTCCATTTATTTTATTTATCGTATTTTCACGACCATAACCGTACCAAAAGGCGCAGTCTCAATTTTGTGTATTTAACACACACATAAGGCGCACCCGATTATGTGGCACGTCCACGCTTCCCTCTTTAACATTCTCATGGTGTCCTCTATTAGGTCCTCCTTACCACAACGCATACAAGTGTGCGTATTTGAAAATAGAGTGGGAGCAAAACAACGCCCACACTTCCCCCTTTAACGTTCTCATGGTGTCCTCTACTACGTCCGCCCTACAACAACACACACAGGGCGTACTGCACTATAGGGCGCGCTGCACAGTTTGAAGAAAATCCAAGACTTTTATATGCGCCTTATAGTCGTGAAAATGCAATATATCAATTCAACTATTCACCTTTTTTTGATTATTCTTTCAAAGTAAAGCGGTTATCATACCCGCCTTAAATACTGAAGGTCCTGGGTTCAAGCCCCATTGGAATGACTAATGTTATTCTCCACATATAAGTTGCTTTGGCTTCCGTGCAGCACTTTAAAGAAAGTTGTTCCACGTGAAGAGAGTAGGGAGCAAGAACTGTGCAGAGGGTCCAAGCCACTACAATGATTAATGTTGGTTTCTGTTTATTCAAATTAGATTTAAAACTGCAGCAAATTCCTTTATTTTTCACTGTTCCCACAAAAATTGACCAGATTTTAGACTCCGCCCAGCCTAGTTGTCTCATCTATTCACTGTAAAGACAGTGGGACGTAATTAGGAGCGAGCTAACGTTGGCCTAGAGTACGGAATAGAAATGCAGTAGAAAGGACAAAGGTGAACAGTTACACCACGTTACCCAATTAAAAGTTAATTTATTCCCAGTTCTCACACTGCTCCGTCTTATGTAACCACAACTGTCAAGCAATTAAAAGATAACATTGCGTAATTAGGAAGGTCAATATTTTCCCACACACAAAATTCACACATACAGAGTCCACAACCAGACCAGTTTAACTCAAGGCCACGGTCCTCCAGCTTGTATTTATGGAACTGAAAGAAATTTCCCACGCTGGAAGACAATGTTTTAGACATCATGTGACCTGAGCTGCACATCAGGGATTTGAGTATTTTTGCTGCCCAAACTACGACTCCTACAAAATAATCTAGAATAAGATCAATTAAACCAAATGCAAAAAAGCTAGCATTAAATTCATAAATATATTGCAATAAACTAAAATTTTTGATACAGATTAAAAATGGCTCTGGAACCATAAACCTAAAAGCTAAAAAGCTAAATGAATACCTACCTACGAACCTACCATGACTGTTAGCAACATCCAAATGGAGGCTTAGACCAGACCAAACTAAGGCCCGAGGGCCAGATGTGGCCCGTTGAGCCTTTTTAATGCGGCCCGCCAATGTTGTCCAAATTAGATAATTTATTTATATTATCAACATACATCTGTCTTTTCCCAGCAATACCTGCTTTCTCCCAATAGATAACATCACAAAGGCTATTAGAAATTTAGCGTTTCAGTTTCATACGTGATGTTTTCATGCTATTTATCTTAGTTCAAACCTTTGCTAAATTTTATGCTCTTGACTCGGCCCCCGTGTCTAATTTTGGACCAATTGTAGCCCACGAGTTTGCCCACCCCTGCATTAGACAAACTAGTTTAAAAATAAAACATTTTAAATGTCATAAAATATTTTTCTGACTTATTGATAGGCTGTAAATTATAGAAGTAAAAAAAAAAAAGTTGCGGTCCAGAAAAAGCCAGTTCTAGTAAAACATAATTGCCCCTGGGGCAGAGTTTAGAATGACAAAATAAAGGCTCTTTTTACACCTGTCCTTTATTGTGACAAGCCTGAGATTAAGGGAGTAAATGTGTCACCTGTCACTGTGAACATCTTTCCATTTACACCTTTTAGACAATGACCAGAGTCGGTCTGTGGCCTCGGTCGACTGACGTCATGTCATCACCCAACGCCTTTTTGCTTTGGCACCGTTTCTGTGCTCGGCCCAACTCCATGAGAGTCCCCGGGTGTAAATGGGATCTAAATCACCTTTGGTCGACAATAAAGCGCCAAGTCCACGGTGCTTCCATTAGGAATGCCGACCGCCCAAATTTACAGTATTCCGTTTGAAATTGCTGCTCCCGTGAGAGCGGAGAAAACCAATGAACATGTCAGGAGTGGACGCAAACACACGGCCGTTTTCTCTACTTTTCCATTAAAACTCAGCACTAAGTGATTTATACACCTGCCGCTGAGTGGTTATTCCATGAGAAGCACCTTAATGGTGGGCATTAATCGACTTCTTCTCACTTTGGATGATGATTTACTCGCCTTTACTCACACCTGAGGCGACTCAGCTGCTGAGCAGATTACGGAGCTGGATCCCAGAGGCTGCGGTCTGTGATTCTAGTCCTGATTTGAATCAGGGTAATTCCATAATGTTGGTTTGGATTTTCTTTGTTATGGAATGAAAGTGAAGTTTTCCATTTTCCCTGTGCAAGATGTCTTAGGAATCTGCAATGGTTTGGATGAGTTTTGTCCGTAAAATCTTTGCAAGTATTGACCTTTTAGATCAGTGATGCCCAATCCCTGGTCCTTGGACCAGCACAGGACCGTGGATTATTTGGTATTGGTCCATTTTACTCTTTGATTTGCTGCAATACATTTTTAGAGGCAGCATCATTATAGTAGACTCTACTATAGGGCAGTGGTGGCCTAGTGGTTAAGGGAGCGGACTTGGGTCCGCAAGGTCCCCGGTTCAAATCCCCCTTCTGCTGAGGTGCCTTGAGCATGGAATCGTCCGCACTCACTGCGCTCATTAGCTGCCCACTGATGGGTTAAATGCAGAGGCCAAATTTCGTTATGCGCTTTAGTGTGAATCACAACGACACGGTGACAAAAAAGGAATTTAATCTCAATCTAGATTATTGCCACTCTTGGGAAACAAGGTTTCTGTTCATTTCTGATACAGGTATAAAGAAGAAGAAAAACTCATTTTGATTTCCACATCATCCTGAGGCCCAGTGGGTTCATCTGGTGTGTGAAACTATCCGAGGTAATATCCTGAGTAATATTCAGATTTGATTAGATTGCCTGGGCCTCTTCTGTTGACATTTGAGACAGTGTGGAACATCCCCTGATGAGATCCTCTCATTGGCCAGGGCGTTTGGAGCCGTTTCCAAATGGCAGGGTTGATAAAGTTTTCAAGTATGGCAAGACCTGAATGACAAATGAAGGGTTTTTATTAAATCACATGACTCCACCTGTCATGTTTGGAACAGTGTGTGTGGCCCGTGGCCCAGGAGTTGAGAGTAGAGGACGAAACAAGATTCCCCTTCTTGATAAAGGTCTTGTTATGCTGTTATTGTCGTTTTTGTAACATGTCTTTCAACTTTTTTTCATTAACAATTTTACTTTATTTCTTTTCTTTTTTTTGCTGCTGTTTGTTCTTGTTGTCCAGTCTTAGACAATTGTTCAATGTCAACAGCTTTGTCCTAAAAGTCTTGGCAAGTATTGATCTGTGTTACCTTTGAGATCATTGATCCCCAATCCCTGGTCCTTGGACCAGTACGGGCCCGTGGGTCATTTGGTATTGGCCCATGCCATATGCAATATATTCAATTTATTTTTTTGCTGCTGTTTGGTCTTGTTGTCCAGACAACTGTTCAATCTAAAAGGTTCAGTTCTCCAATTTTTTTTTTCAGCATTCATGTGAAATCTTTTCCATCATTCTTTTTTCAAAGACCAAGAGCTGTTTGTGTAAAATGTTTTTTTTTTTTTTTTTTTACATTTTTTTGCTCCTGTGATTTTTCTGTTATTTAGAAATATTTCCATGACTGTCGTTTTTTTCTTTTCTCCTCTTTTCTCCTCATCAATACATCCATCAGATGATGGGAACAAACCCCAGAGTGGTGGAGACCTCCCCTTGTCAAATTTGGCTCCTAATTAAATTAAAAGTTGCAGAAAACACTTTTTTTTCTCACATTTGCTGTCAAAACCAGAGAGTCTGAGACCCTGTTGGTTAAAAAAGGACAAACATCATTGTGAGTTGTCAGAAAATTTCACTGGTGGACAAAAGATGAGGCAGCAATTATTTTTCCATCTGTCTTTTACAAAATGCTATGAAAAAGGCAATGCCAAAAAACTGTACGATATCAGGACATTTACATAGGTCAATAGTGTATCAGAATATCATTAAAAAATAAAATTCTTTATTCATTTATTCTGCAGGGTGAGTGGCTACGCTGCACTTCACTTTCCCGGCTGTTTTTTTTCCTTCTTTTTAATATAATTAGGTGAAAAAAAAAGTTTGATGTAATGAGTTGAAATTTATGCTAAGGAACCGTAGTGATGAGACAACGTCTTCAGCCTGTGGCCTCAAATAAACTCCTGAACCGTCTCCTCTCTGGGCTTTAGTCAAACATCAAGTGTGAAGTTATGACTAATCAGTGGCGAATTCTCACACAATGGTTTTGTAGCCGTGCTTTTGTAGCGGAGACTTATTCAATGATGATACTGTGTTTGTGATGGACTGAACCTCTTTGAAATTAACGTTACCCATAAGCCCTTGCAACGCTTTTGAAAAAGATCCCTTTTCACTAAGTCGATGATGTTAAATTCCCAGCCTGGGGATTATGGTGGGTCCATGAACCCTTCTCATCCGGTCCATGTTTTGACGTCGTTAATTCAACATTATCCAGAAAGTCAGTGTTGCAATCACAGATTTAACATTCAACTTTTTGCCTCCCAAATTTTGTCAAAATGAAAAAATAGGTTTTATTTTTTTTCAGGGAGCACATTGACATGCGGCACCCGTTTGGTTTCTTCTCTGGTGAAAGTCAGAATTTGACTCTTGCCAAAGTGAAGGCAGGATTTTCTCTTTTGTCCTGCCAGAAATTCTGCCTTACTTCATCTTCCAGTTCACCGTTGGCCTATTTACTTCACCTTGAGCGCTAACACCCAAATGAAGCACATTTTAAGGTCAGGAAGAGAAAAGTATGGACTTATTTGGCTTCTCTTATTCTCCTGAGTCCTTTAGTACTTCCGTCTTTCTGAGGGACTCCTTCACACTCTGTCTAACGCTTGTCTTCCTGAATTATTTCCCTCTTTTGTGTCTTCACACATCACTACAGTACCTTCCTTTGTTCTTTAAAGCAGTTTTTCTTAAGCACTTCCTCTAGGTTTTATTTCCTTCTTCATCATCATCCTCCCTAAACCTGCTTCTTTGTCTCTCTGTGCTTTATGTCCTTTGTCCACGGGGTGTCACCTGACACTGATGATATATTATTTAAATATCATTACACATTGACCAACACCAGGTAGAGAAAGAAAGTGTCTTATAGATATAGTCATATTTGTGTCAATTTTTGTTAAAATCATGTTGTGGGGGACACTTGTATGTCTTTGTAAGGACACGTCTTTACTGATTTTAATGATTTAAAATGTAGTACGGGGTCAGGATCATTTTAAATTTTAAAGTTCTTATTTATTTAGAATTTCAAGGTCAGTGTCCCTGTATGTGTCGTAGCTGCCCATCAATTAGGCCACATAGTTTAGGTAGGTGGACCGTGTTAGGTCAAATTGTCCTATTTGAGGACTGGTTTGTAAAAAAGCATTCTGTCCATGCGATGGTTAAAAGGGTCGGTCTTTTCAGTTGCGGTGATGACGCCCTACGTCTGCATTTTCTTTTTTGTGATGCTATAGTTTTAGGTTTAATACGTAGAAAGTCTGGTGTCTTGATGTTCCACCACCAGTGTAGATCAGTGACACCAGCCAGGAAATAATGTTTAACACATTCTTACTGAACCTTCACACTCACTGAGTTTTAATGTGTTGATTAATTTGAAATAAAATAAAGGTGTCATATAATAGACAGTTGAACTCTGATATGTACGGTACTGAGGTTAATTTTAGTTTTGCACAGAGACACAAATGATAAAAAAAAGTAAAAAAAGATATTTTTTTTTCCTGCTTTTTTTGTGCTACATAATGAGTGGTTAGACAGCGGTGAGTCTTTGCTGCTGACCTCCTCCTGCTCCCTGTCTGGCTGAACAGAAACTCAAATCGTTAATAATCATCTCCAATTTTTTGAAGCAATCAAATCTCCTCTGTCCTTTTTGTCCTTGACAGTTTTGTATGTTGATGTTCACTGATTAATGGGCTCAGAAGAACAACCACAGTTTAAGAGTGAGCAGCGGTTCGTCTGGAGGGAAGAATCCAGATTTAATGTCGGAGGAATATCAGGGTGAGGACGTTTTCAATTGGACCAAAAATACTCCTGTTAACAGAGATGAAGACGCTAAACGAGAAGCGTGTAAAGAAAAGTCTGTTATTAACTCAGAGCTGAAGCCCGGATTTGAGACGAGAGGACAAGAGTACGATTTCTTAGATTCCAGCACAATTATCACACCAGTGATTCTTAAACTCCGGTGCACAGGCAGATTACTGCTAATGCTTGGATTAGGATTGGGAATGGCTCGATGTAACTTCTTCATATCTCATACCAACATCAATAATGCCAATCCCTTTATCAGCTCAGTACCTTGGTTCCTCTTCTAAAAAAATATAAACATCAAAAGGACAGAAACACACATTTCCTAATAACAAGATGGTCCAAATAAAATTGCTGCTTTAATTTATTAAATCATAAATGTTTAAACTGTTAAAAGAATATATCTGTGTCAACAAACAGAAAACTCAAGCATTTAATAGTTTTTGTTTGACTCTGAAAGAACAAATCAGTTAGAATGCCCAAATAAATGTATTTTATTAGTCTTTCCATCCAGTAAATCAATGACAAATATAAACATTACTTTATTAAAATAAACAAAGATTTTTACCTGTAGGGAAATCAACACTCAGATGAGATGAATGTAAATCTGTATAAATCAGGAAAACTGTGCTTTAGGTAAAAAAACAAACCCTGATCAGATCTGACTTCACTCTCACTGGTGACTTAACAAAAAAATATTATTGTATTTTCGCAACTATAAGGCGCACATGAAAGTCTGCGATTTTCTTCAAAATGTGCGATGCGCCCTATGTGTGTTGTTGTAAGGCGGACCTAATAGAGGACACCATGAGAACGTTAAAGTGGGAAGTGTGGCCGTTGTTTTGTTTTACCATTACCGTTTTCACACTGGCACTTAATTCGGTATTCGCTGCGATGCGAAACCAGTTTTGCTCCCCGTTTGCGTTCACATTACAAACTAACACGCATTCGCTCCTCAACTAATCCACCTTTAGTCGGGGGTTTTGATACCAAATTAACTAATACGGGTGTAAATCAATAAAAGATACAACGGTTGTCGCTCCCCGCGCGTGTGTGAACACAACAACACCCGTATTAGTTTAACGAGCTCGTAAAATGCTACGGGAGCGGCTCATCTCCTTGTCAACCTCTAGATGTTGCTGCATTATTAGGAACAGGATTACAAAACACTTCCTCAAATTTTCTCTCCTTATCTTCTTCATTCGTTCTTTGTGTCTCCTTCTTATCGCCTTCATACGTCGCCTCGATCTTTCTCTAACCTGCTCCATTTATTCCTCAAAGTTGCACGTGCGTTTGTCGACAGAATTCATGTCGAATAAAACCGCATATTAACGAGATCTCGTTATATAACCATGTGATCAAATTGAAACTGGACCATGGGTAGACTAATGCGCATTCGCTCCATTATTGTGTGTGAATGCAAAGCGGGTATCGAATGCGCAGCAAATACCAAATTAAACTGAATTTGAATGCAAAGTGAATTGAATGTGGATTATTTAATAGGGGATCAAATCCCGAATTACCTACTTCAGTATTCGATTCCGAATTGAATGAGAAAACAGTATAACTCTATGTTTGTCGTGTGTTGGTGTGTGTGTGTGTGTTTCACTCGTCATTACCTGCAGAATCATCTATTGTACAAGATCTGACCTCGGACAAGGTCAGGAGGCTGATAATGATCTGGATAAAACTGTTGGTGGCAGATACAACCGTGACGGGGAACAAACTGCAATGGATGTACAGAGGGGCGGGAGTGTAAGAGTGAGAAGAGATTCATTTATTAATCTTTTTTTTTTCTGATAATGTCCTAATTTGTTTGCTGAGAAAGAGGACAGAAAAGTGATGGAGGGGAGATGAGCACCAGGCAGCGTAATGAGAACAACACATCATCATCAGCTCACCTCACATCACTTCCTATCAGCCACGTAAGGACGGGAGACACACACACACACACACACACACACACACACACACGGGCTCGTAAAAATGCCATCTGCTCTTGAGCCTGGTGTCAAAACTCCTCCATCCTGTCAAACACATAAACAAATACTATACAAATATACTTATATCCTTGTAACCAGTGGTGGGCCCTCAGGGCCAGCAAAGCCTTCTCTGCTGGCCTAAACATACATACTTAAAAACACATTTATTCATAGATATTTTGAAATACAATTGTGTTATTATGCATTCTTTTATTAATATAAAAGCATTTTTACATTAAAAAGTTGGATAAAAACTTTTTATCTAATCTAAAAATAATTTTAGCTAGCTAGTGCTGGCAGGTTTCATGAATTCTGCCAGAGCCTTCAGAATCAAAAGTGAAGGCTCTGCCCACTGTAAGTTAATGGACACCACCTGTTCAGTTTACAATGCTTAGACCAATCATCTTGCTAGATTGCAACCTCAGGGCCTTCTAGCTGGCCCTACATAGAAGGCAATACGTATGTGTCCCATGATTGGATAAGCTCTCCCGGCAGTTTGACAGTGTCATCTTGCAACGTATTGAATCTGAACTAGGAGATTTGCTAGCTGGATTCTCAAGTCATGGTGTCATATTGATGTTATTATGAGGCGTATTAATTTGACGTCACAAAACTATGATGTCACTGAAGGCCCAAGGTTGAAATGCACTGCCTGTAACCTACAACCTGGTCCAGGCTGAACTCCACCCTGTTCCTGCACTGACAGGCGGTGTTTGTCTGGGAAAGAGTCATCTGTCTGATTAGATTAGTGTCCATCTACTCCGGATGATGACATCATGAAGTTTTCAACCAATAGCTAGCAATTATCCTAAAATTGGCTGATGATTGGAAACTTCCCTCTAAATTACATTTTCTCCACATCAGTCCTGACTCCAGGATGCAGGAATATTTCACTCAAACACCAGGGGTTGTGTAGGACCTGAAGGAAGAATGCATTTAATATATTTTTATATATATATTCAGTCCCTGTGTCCGCACCATAATTTATAATATTTTTCAAAATAATAACTTTCTCTGATCATGAAATGAGAACATACATTCATGAATTCATTCATCTTTATCTGCTTGTCCACTGGTGGGTTGCAGCTGGTGCCATCCAAATCACATTGCACCCTATTGTGGGTGGTGACGACAGCTGGTGGATTTGAACCGAAAACCTTGCTGACCCAAGTTTGTTTCCTGAACCACTAGGCCACTACTGCCCTGAAATTAGAACATTTTGATAGTTCTGACCAGGAGCATGCTGTGTGAGTATAGACTCAGCTCAGGATCAGTGCAACAAGTTGGACTGTGGGCCTTATGTTCAGCCACATATCCTTTATCCATCTTTACAGCTCACCTGAGCTTGTCTACACATCAGTGTGTGGGGGTTAAAAACCCGCTTCAAGGGCAGGAAGAGGCAGACAGTGAAGGCAGCACGTTCATCCGTGTAAATGTTGGACTCGTCTCTCCTCTGAAGTGCTCTTCATAGGCCACGAGCTTCTCTCTGAGGACAATGGAGACGCTGTGGAGAGGGAAGTGAGAAAAGTTCAGTTGAGAGAGGACGAGGACGTCTGTTTGACAGCGAGGACCTGTCACTCAGGCCTTCATTTCCTGTCGGTCTGTTTATCTTCCTGCGTCCCTCCACAGGTCAAATTCAAACTTCACTCATTTCCATTCATCACATGACAGACGGCAGACAATGAAGTCAGAGGAGGAGGCAGGTGGACCCTGATGTCCTCCTCCTTTCCTTCCCTCTGTCTCCCCCTTTCTCTCTCTCTCTCTCTTATTACCTGTCTGTCTCTATAGAGTCTATCGGTCCATTTAGGTCTCACTGATGACCGGTCCATTTTGCTGCAGTGGCCAATGTAGCGTGCCAGACTGCACCGTTACACAGCTGCTCCCTCTGCCTCTTTGGCAAACATCACCCACAACGTGCTCCATGCCGACGGCAACAAAGTGCGGATTTGTTTTCTGTGTGTGTGTGTGTGTGTGTGTGTGTGTGTGTGTAAGACAGACAAAGAAAAAAAGGAAGGAAAGAAAAAAAACAACAAAGCTGTGGGTTTTTCCTTCGTAAAATAAAATAAAATTCTCAACTCACCAGGTCCTAACAATCTAAACAGCCCGTATTTTTTACAAGTGTATTGTGAAATATCAGTCCTGTCTAGTTAAGGTGCAGGTCCACGCTTTATTATGTGCGATTTCTAACACCCCTGCTGATGATTTCGGAGCCAGACCTGAGCAAAATTGCACACGACTCGGTCACACACTGCTCCCAGGGTGAGGTGGGAGTGAGGCGTTGGAGCACATAAACATCCGAGGTGTTTGGAAGCGTTTTCGGAGCCATAAAGTGAAAACACTTTTAGTTTTTCACAGCCACATAAAGCAGGAACACAGAGGTAAATGTGTGACCAGGCGACAACCTGTGAGTGTGATGGGTGAGAAAAGAAGGAGAGGACAGAGGAGCCAACTGTTGGGAAACTAAAAGCTGGTCTAAAATGGAAATTTTGGCAAAAAAAAAACCTTGACCTGAGGGGGCAGTATTGAGCCTAAAAGAAAAATAAAGATAAACGCAAAATAAGGTGAAACCAGTCAAACACCCTCTACAAATAGAAAGAACAAAAAGAAATCATGCAGACAAGTCCGTCTGATGATGAAGAGCAATATTTAACACTGACATTTTACCAGTATTTATACCGTCATTGATTTCCAGTAATTGGCTCCAGCTCCCCTCACAGGCTTTAAAGGATAAGTGGTACAGATGATGGATGGATGAGTGAGAAGATCAATATCTCTGGAGTTTTGTTGTTTATTTATTTGGACTCAAAACGGCTCCAGAAATGATTTGTTTAGTGTAAACGGTGACAAATACATTGAATGGTGTTTGGAGACTTTTTGGAAAGTGTTTAAAAGGTCGACATTTGGTGCAACATTTAGCTTTTAGTGTTTGTAGAAAAACATGTGTTTCTCTAGCAAGGATATTGAGATTTTCTATTACATTCAATTAAGACTGTACCGTCTAGTTTAGCCCTTCATTCATTTATATATATATATATATATATATATATATATTGAACTGGATTGGTCGTTTAATAACTTTTATGAATCTGAATCATATCCGATTCATATCTTGTTTCACAGGCTACCATATGATTCAGGAACAATTCATTAAAAAAAAAGAAAATATTGAACAATCGATCCGATTTAGTCCAGTTTGATTAGTTTTTTGAATATTCAATAAAAATTTGCAACTTTGCTTTCAACAACACTATACAGCTTCAGGTCTTTTTTTAGTTTAGTTTATTTTTTAGTTAGAGAAAAAAGGGAATAGAGAAAAGGGAATTTCATAAACACATGGTTTGATAAGAAAGAATTAGCCAACGGCTAGTTTTTATCTGTAGTCCCCTGGCCATGATGTAAAAAGGCAAGAAGTACTCATACATATACAATAGAAAATACATATGCAAACACTTTTTATACAATGAAGACTTTTTTTTTACTTTTTAACCTTTTGAATTGCATGAACATTTGCAAGATTTAACTTCATTTTTTTTTTTTTGCACAATTTGTCAATATGACAGAGCTGAGTGTCTAATATTAACCCAAGATATATTTATACTGATTTACAATTAGTGTTTTGTATCAGGATCAGGTGACTCTCTACTTATTTTAGTGAAATCCATGCCTACAGTTGTAGAAAGGTTTATCTGTAGACATCACTCCTGTTACCAGATTGTCTCACAGGACATTGTTTTGTAATATAACCAGCGATAGATTCTGTTATTGCCTTGGACTTTGAGTTAGTTCACAGTTCACACACCAACCACTAGTGACACTATAGACATGTGTGAATAGATGTATATGTGTCTATTAGCTCGCTGCTCTAGTGGGAAGCGGCCAATGTCGTGTCTACAATTGACATCTAAAGGTCAATTTGTGGGCGGAGCAGGAAACCGATGGAACGGAAAACGATCCACGGACAAAAATCCAAGCTATCAGACCATTTTACTGTATTTCTGATTGATCAGGGCTTTTTGGACCGGTACACTTGGATCGTGTAGGTCACAGAACGATAACCGATCCAAAACGATTAATCAGACATACCCCTAATATATATATGTACATATTAGGGGTGTGCAAATTAATCGTTTTGGATCGGTTAGGATTGAACTGAACCGAATCGGATCGAAGTGGATCGATCGTTTTTTTATGAACCGTTCCTGAATCAGATCGTAGCCTGTGAATTGAGAAATGATTCGGATCGTTATGTGAGTGAATCGTCATACCCCTAATATACAATATATATATTATGGGTGTGCAAATTAATGGTTTTGGATCAAACTTAACCGAATCGGACCAAACTGGATCGATCGTTTAATATTTTTTATGAATCATTCCTGAATCGGATAATGTGAATCAAGATATGAATCAGATCGTTATGTGAGTAAATCGTCTCACCTAATATACACTATATATCTTTATCTATTGTATCATTTGTGGTCCAAAATCTCCATCAGCCTCCACCTTGCTAATTTATCTCTGCTCCACCTCAGCCATACGTCTGTCCTGCTCATCTCCAAAATGTTTATTTTGTGAATGAAATATTGTGGTGGCAGCCATTCAGGGAGCTTGAGAAATGGAAATGAAATGTGTTTTGTTTTGTATTCCCTTTAATGAGCCATTGTTTTTATCTCTCTGGGCTCCTGAGAGGAGAAGCAGGTGGCGTGGGATTTTCATTAATTCTCTGAATGCTGGGGAACAACTGGCGCACACAACTCACACACAAACACACACAACACACACACACACACACACACACACCGCTGTCACACAGCACCGCACAGCAGCTGTTACTCAAGTCCTTTAATTGTGCGATGATGTGTGAGTAAACTGTAAGTATTTTCACGTCAGAGCTGCCGTTTGGAGATAATGCAGCTCCGACACAGAGAAGGAATCAGAAAACACACGTCCACACCTGAGAAATAACAGAGACGTAAAACAGAGACATGTCATTCATTGACGACTTTTATTTTTTAAGGACAATTATTAGCATTAGTTTATATTTTTATTTTTATTATATATTGTTATATTAGCTGACATTTAGCTCCTTTTGTGGATAAAAGAGCTTTATACTTGATATGAAATGGAATTATGGTTGCCTACCCATAACAAGCAGGGCTTGTTAGGAAAATAAGAAGACTGTAGAGAGATAACACCACAGAGGTTCACCTTCATGGTGGAGTCCTCCATGGGTGGAGATGTTCACAGTGACCGGTTAGACACAGTGACCAGCTGTGACTAATTATCTTTTTTAGATATTTTTTTTAGATATTTCGTGATATTTCTGCCCTAGTGCTGAAGCTAAACTACTGTACTAAGCTATCGCTAGCTAAACATCTAAGCTAGCCAGGACCTGTCTCCACTTATCGGTATAATCATCCAGGATCGGTCGACACTGTTTGATTTTTACTTGTAGCGTTGATGTTAATATTAGGTTGTAAGATGTTAATTATTATAACGTTCTACTGTCATGACATGTCTGTTGTCAGTTGCAGCTAATGCTAATGCTAATGGAGCGGGTGAGCAGAGGACCATATAAACATTTTATGATTTTTACTGTGGTGTTGGAGGTGGAGACTTGTTTCCTACTCTGGTGAACGTCAGGTTGGTTGGTTACAGGAAACACCTCATAACGGCTAGCGCGAAAGTAGTAGGCCGTGTCACAGAGGTTCGACTGCCGAGTCGTCCCTCTGACAAGTCTAGGTACAAACTTAGGCTAGGTTCACACTGCGCCCTGAAACGAAACCATATCCGACTTGTTCAGAAATCCAAACTCTGCCATGTTGTGATCCTGATTATATTGTTATATTATTCTTTTTTTCATGTACGCTTGTTTGTAGAAAACAGTTGTTATGATTTTCACTATAAACAAGTTGAAGTTGAAGTTGAAGTTCACCTGAAACCAAAGAAGAGAAGAAAGACTTGGAGAAGGTTGGAGAAGGTTTTAAGGGAAGTGAAGCGATGAAGTCTGGCTGCGATGCCAACTTGTGGTTTCCTCCTCCAGGACTCAGTCCAAGCCTGTCTGTCTTACATTAAACACAATTAATTAATGGTAATGAAAACAGTGTTGGAGAGAATAGAGCGGAGGAGGAGGAGGAGGAGACACCCCAGAGACGGAGAAACGTCTCCAACAGATTCATACTCACTTTAGATTCTTTTTGGTTTTGCATTTTTCCGTCTCACTTACTCACTCACTCCCCTCCTTTATTTCCCTTCCCCTCGACTGGTGGGCATCAGGCGTCTGCGTTGGCAGCCCCCGTGGTGCTGACAGCTCCTGATAGAGACGTTCTAATGGGAGCAGATGATGATTGACGGCCATGAGGCGAGCTGACAGCACGTAAAGGTCACATTAGCCCCCACTGCTGTAGAGGTAGAGGTGGAGGTAGGGACGGAGAGACAGGGGGAGAGGAGCAGAGCAGGAGGGATGGAGGGAAAACAACCCTGAGAAGGAGAACCAATAAAGACAGACAGCTGCACCAAAGGATGTGAAATGTCAAAAATCTGTGGGGACGAGGAAAGGAAAGAAGATGAACTAAGAGAAGTTTACCTGAAAAAAGAGAGAAAAAGACGCTACAGATGAGATATCTTATGTCCAAGTTGGACCAGGAGGGGACCAGGACTGGTCAAGACATTAGGACAACAAGGGACTGTTGCAGATATAAGCACTTAGCTTCAGACAGGTGGACGATGGTGTGTCTTTCACTGTGACCTATGATATTAAGGTAAAAAAAAGTTATTGTCCCCTTATCTATTGCTGCCGTGTCCAACCAATTGACACAGTGGACAAGTCGGCCTGTAGTGGCCATTACGACCGATTTGAAGCGCTGTGACTTTCAAAGTAAAATGTCTTTTAGACGTCTGTCTTTTAGTGTCCAAGCCTGAATGAGATGGACAGGAAGACAGACAGAGAACAAGATACAATATTTGAATAGAACTTTACTTATTCTTCAGGAAATGAAGGAATATTATTGGCTTTTTCATTATTATTTCAAAATAAAACTAAATAAAAATGGCAGTATTTTATTTTTATTTAAGTGAATCGATTAATTACTCCAGGAACCTATGGTCCTGTACCACGGGGTTTGGGACCAACAACCACTTTTTACCCTGGTTGACAGTCCATCAGCTGGATTTGACTGTCCTCTAATGACGGTGGACAGTCCTCATTTATTCATGCAGCATTTTTCACCGTATTCTTGTCCCTTTCCTCCAAACCTCCACCTTTCCATAACCGCCTGCCCACACTCATTTCCTCCATTTGACTCCCCCTTCCCCTTTGTGTGTCCTCACCCCTGGTTCACCTTCTCCCCCTCTTTCATACATATTGCATCTTGTAGTTATTCCTGCCTGGAACTACAGGCAGCCTGACAGTCCCCCCACGTAACTGCACTGCCTGACGTTTCCTGATGGATATGGAGACAGTTTACCTCCCTCCCCTCCTCTGTCTCACCCACCTTTTTCCTCCTCCCCTCCCCCGTTCTCTCAGGTACGCTGTGTAAAGATGGGAGAAAGATTGTGTTTGTGTGCGACTCCCATTCACTGCAGGATGTTTGTTTTAATGAAGAGTTTTCATCAGCGGTTGTCGTCCTGTTCCACCTGCTTCAACTTCAACTTTATTTATAGTCACCTGACCAGAAGTAACAGAGCTGTAGAACAAACCTCCGATCGTAGGAAAAGTGAAAACTTTTTTGGCTGATTTGGTGCAAATCACCTCACAAACTTTTTGTGTTTTGTTAGATTTTCTTTCCTGGGTTTTTGCTGCGTTTCTGTCAGAGTTCAGATATTTTTTGGATATTTTCTGTCAACTGTATCTATTAAATACTTTATCAAACTTTGCAATATTTTGTTTGCTCTGGTGATGGACAGATTGACAGATGAGGTCAGACAGGAGTCTCCATGGACCATGATGTTTGAAGATGATATTGTGATCTGCAGTGAGAGTAGATGACAGCTAGAAGAGAACCTGGAGAGGTGGAGGTTTGGACTGGAAAGAAGAGGAATGAAGGTCAGTCATAGCAAGATAGTAAATGTGTGTGAACGTAAAGGGGAACAGTGGAATGGTGAGGTTACAAGGAGGAGAGGTGGAGAAGGTGGAGGAGTTTAGATACTGAGGATCAACTGTTCAGAGCAGTGGAGACTGTGGAGGAGACTGAGGAGAAGAATAGAGTGGAGTC
>JAFBJS010057715.1:45583-59719 GCA_016785265.1 Paraplagusia blochii
AGGGACAACACAGACAGGAAGGTTTGGAGACAAAGCTAGAGAAGACAGATTGAGATGATTTGGACATGTCCAGAGGAGGGACAGTGGAGACATTGGTAGAAGAATGGTCCTAGAGATGGAGCTACAAGGTAGGAGACAAGGAGGAGATTGATGGATCCATGAGGACATGGAGGTAGTTGGAGTTGAGGATGCGGAGGACAGGGTGAGATGGACATTGTTGACTCACTGTGGCAACCCCTGAAAAACGGGATAAGCTGAAAGAAGAAGACATATAGAAAAAAACTGAAGCAGAAAGACATGTTTGCTTTATTAAAGTTTAGTTTATTCTTGTTATTTTATTCATTTATTTGTGATTAAACTGGAATTAATGTTGGTTTAACTTTAGCTCCGTCTCTGGGACTTTAAAGGAAACTTTGTCCATTACAGACTCTGTCTTAGACATTCTTAGTCATTTTTGGAGTTTAAAGGAACAGGAACGGTTTATTGTTCATCTCCTGTGAAGGAAACACACTTTTCACAGTAGCAGAAGAACAAAAATATATAATTATAATAATAAGAATAATAGAAATAATTACATTAACAAGCTGCAGACTTACTTTTTACTATTTTCTTTTTGTCCAGATTTACATTCTGATTCTTTATTGTCACTGTACAATAAAATATTCTATATTTTATCCAAAAAACTCAATGAAAGTCCTGTTTGCTCCAGGCTGAGGTCATGTTCTCAGATGAAGAGCAGAAGGAAATACCTGAACCTTCATTACCCACAGTCACAACGAGGGACGTGACACAGGAAGTGTGTGTTCACACCAGGACATAAAGTGCTGTGAGCAGTAAGCTGTTAAACACCACCTGTCTTTATGAGACGTCCGCCGTATATAAAGGACATAATCCTGTAGCTGTGCCTTAAAAATCCTAATCTGGCTGATGTGGGAGATTATTCTGCCACGGAGATTTAAACACGTCGTTACCATGTTCTTTACATCCGATGGGATTTGGAGGCTTTAGGAGGATTTTAGGGTTTATCACCTGATGATTGTTGATCTTCATCCTCGTCCTCACGTTGATGGTGAGACACAATGACCTGAGATCAGTTTTTACAGATTTTGTCCTTGTGTCCTGTCAGTTTTTAACCGTTAACCTTCAGCAATCAATTGGAAATCGGAAAAAAAAACAAAACAAAATGAAACAATATAAAAATGCTAACTCATGCTTGAAATTTGACATGAAAATTTGGTCAAAAATCCACAGGAATTGATGAAAATTTGATTTTTTTGATGTTTTCCACATCTGTTTTAAATGTTCTCTCCACTTTGTCTTTGGCCGAATGTTGGTTTATACTTTTGAGCTTAAAGCTTTTATCACGTCCTTGTTTGTATAATTCACGACTAAAGACTAGCATAGCACCGCGTGTCTTTTGTCTTCAAGTAAACTTTACTATTTTTTAGTACATATACAGTATTTTCATGTCCATCAGGCCACCGTACTAAAAGGCTCAGTCTCTGTTTGGTGTCATTACTATATTTAACACACACCTGATTATAGGGGGCGGGTCTTATATACAATCCACGTCCACACTTCACCCTTTAAGGTTCTCATGGTGTCCTCTACTACGTCCGCCCTTACAACAACACACACACTCACAAGCATACAAGTGTGCGTATGTAAGAAAGAGTGGGAGCAAAACAACGCACACACTCCACCCTTTAAGGTTCTCATGGTGTTCTCTACTACGTCTGCCTTAAAACAACTACACACATCGCACATTTTGAAGAAAATCCAAGACTGTTATGTGCGCTTTATAGTCGTGAAAATATGGTTAATACTTTTAACCAGTTTCCATTAGCCTGTAAGCATTGAACTCTACCACTAGTTACTCGATTTTTGTACAATACCAATAATTTGATCTACTAACCTATAGTGTGGCGGTCTACTTGCTAGGATTTAGCGATCTCACTGCCAAGGGTTAGGGTTTCTTTCCCAAACAGGAAGTCTTGTCCTTGTGGCAGTGGTATCCTGGGAATTCAGGAAGTTGACTTGGGTCCACAAGGCTCTAGGTTCAAGTCCACCTGGCAGCTGAGCCTGTCTCTTATACACATCTATTGTCACTGTACAATAAAATTTGATGAGGAGAAGTCAAACCCTGATTGGCTATGCTAGCCCATTGTAGCCCCACACTACGTGTTGCCTAAAGGTGGCACCAGGTTTGTCTTCTACCCCCAAAGTGCAAAAACTCTAAACTAAAAGGCACAAACGTCAGTGAAGACAGGACTCACAGTTATTTACCTCCCAAGACAAATGCTGGTGATTGTGGTTTTTTTACAGATGAAATTGCACAGTGATGTGTGATTGAATCTGTGCTTCAGGTTTATGATTTGTGTGAAATTAAGCCGAGTTTCTCCTGTAAACGCTGAGACGACGGAGGAATAACTGACACAGTGGAACTAATGACATCTGCCTGTCTGTCCCTGTGTCTCCGCGTCTCCCCGCTGTCACATCTCTTAATGAATGAGCGCTGCCAACATGATCAAATATCTTCTCGATTTCTCAGCATCTCCACCAGACTTGAGTTCAATAACAATGTCTCACCTTATTCTACACAGTCAATCGGATCAGACGCTGATTACTCCGAGCATCCAAACCCCTGAGCTCAGAGTCAGGAAGATCACTGTGATTCAGATCAGGCTGCAGAATCCTGTCTTACAGAACAGCAGGGGTTGGTGGAATCGACAGGCTGCACAGAGACGGCAGGATTGTGGACCTGAAGACGGATTTTGACTAAGGCCGGTCATAAGATGCAAGAAATGATGTAGCAGAATTACTCAGGGCTTTGAGACAAAAAGTCCACAAGTCCACTGTAAGTCTTCTGACCACTTTAAGTCCAGCGTCTCTGGTCTGCTTCACTCTGTGCTTTGTCCGATAAAAGAAACATGAGTCGGAGCTTTGACCACAGAGACTCACAAAACTCAAAAACTCAAAAAGGAAGAGAAATCAAAGAACATGTTTTACAAAAATGTCAAAATAAAAACTTATTTGTAGTCATTTATTCTCAAAGCCTCGACATCAAGACAACAAGGCATGAAGCAAAACTTGTGCTAATAGAATTGATCTAAGGATCAAAGAGCGACAGTTAGCATATTTTCGCGACTATAAGTCGCACATTGCACTCCCACCCCCAAACCCTAACCCTCAGCAGTGCGATCGCTAAATCCCAGCGACTAGACCGCCATGTTAGAGGTTAGTAGATCAAATTATTGATATTGTACAAAAATCGAGTAACTTAGCATTGTAGCATTGAATTATACCGCTTATAGTTCAATGCTTACAGGCTAATTGAAAATGTTTAAAGTATTTACAGTATTTTCACGACTATAAGGCGCACATAACAGTCTTGGATTTTTTTCAAAATGTGCGGCGCGCCCTATGTGTGTTGTTGTTGTAAGGAGGACGTAGTAGAGGACACCATGAGAACTTTAAAGGAAGTGTGAGTGTTGTTTTGCTCCCGCTCTTTTTTTAAATACGCACATCTGTATGTTTTTGTGTGTTGTTGTTGTAAGGCAGACGTAGTAGAGGACACCATGAGAACGTTAAAGGGTGAAGTGTGGGTGTGGATTGTACATAAATCCCGCCCCCTACGATCAGGTGTGTCTTATGTGTATGTTAAATATAGTAATGACACAAAACTGAGACTGAGCCTTTTAGCACGGTGCGTGAAAATACGGTCAAAATAATAATAATAAAAAAAGTTTAACTATAGTGATATAATTAAATAATTTGAGAAAAATTAGAAAAATTCAGCATTTATAAATAAAGAAGACACAATGTTAGCCAAAAAAAAAACATACAATAATTACAAAACAAGAAAAAATATTTTTTTGCCATTTTTATTAGCCTGTAAAAAAAGCTAGATCATTTCTTTAAAAGGTGAAACAAAAGTTGGATAAAAATTGTTTTCCTCTGTAGAAAATTATAGTGAATAAATTAATCACCTCTCAACCTACTGATGGCGCTATTTTCTGGTCCACAGACCCGACTTTTAACATCTATGACCTTGAACGGAAGCAAAGTCCCCCAAATGGGAAACGGTTTTTGGTTTTGAGCAGAGTTGTTGTGGTTTCCTCATACACTGTCCCATTATCAGGTCTTTGTACTTTTGTGTCTTCTCACGGAGGAATGGTCCTCCTCCGTGAGACGCCTCAGGCTGCAGTTATTCATCTCCTTTCTTTCTCAAATCCAAGGTGTGGACATGAAAAATTCACGGTAGTAATGTAATGACAATAGACCAGAAGAAACCGGGACTAAATATTGATGATCTCAATCTCAGGGACCTCCCCCAGGGGACCAGAGGTCTCCCAGGAGTTAAAACAAGTTAGGAAATGAATTTCAAACGCACACACTAATGCACCTGGTCATGTATCAAAAGAAAAATGAGGAAAGTCTGCTGCTTTTGGAGGATTTTAAATAAATAATGAGGTGAAAATTCTATGTTTCCTTTGTTTTTCCACAGATGGATGTAGCAGTTGACTTCCTGTGTCTCCACTCACCTGTCCCAGGGAGAAGGTAGGAAAAGGATTCTTTTAATGGTTTGTTTTAGATGTTAACATCTCCTCGGGGCCTTGGACAAATATTTAGTCCAACAACTTTAGAAAAATGTGGACTTGGATTTGTGTAAATTCCCTGTTAACGTTGCACGGCCTCTCAAATCCAAGACGAAGAAGTGGAACGTGCCCACGGGCAGATGTTCTCACGCACTGAGCTGCTCACAACCCTAACCTTTCTGTGCGGTGGTGATTTTAATGAGGAGCCCAAACGGTTGCGTTGCCTGGGATCTTCTGCAGAGATGATTAGTGCTTCACACCCCACCTACAGCACATACTGAAGGAATCACTGATGCCCTGAACTTATGGTTCCTCCAGTTCCAGATCTCACCCACGTTGCCCACGGCTCAGATTAAGGAGAATATTTTCTCACCGCACGTCTCCTTTAAACACTTTGCTCATTTATTTTCCATAAAAATCCAGGAACAAAAGCTTTTTCATACATAACAGACGGAAAGTCCTCTGCGATAACACAAAATAAATCCAATCATAAGAAAATAAAAATCAACTGAAAGGCTGTGTGGGACAGTTTGGAGCCAACACGGCTGCATTGATTTCTTTTCCTGGTACGGAGGCTTTACAGAATCTATAATCTTGTTTATCGTAAGAGCTGACAGCACAACGCTTTCTGAAGTCACTGTAGGTGACTGTTTGGGGGGTGAGGGTGGGTGAGGGGGTGAGTGGGGGGTGTAGCAGCCGAGAGTACGGGGGACATGGAGGTGGGGGGAGAGACGCAGGGATGTGATTTCAGTTGTGATTATGTTAAAACCAGTTACTGTAGATGATTCAAGTAAAGATTAGTAAAATACATTTAACTGCAAAGCATTCTGGGAAATCATAATATTTCTGATGGTCTCAGTACCAGGACTGTTGTAAATAATGTTAGTGCTGGTTCCTGCACCAGGAGTGTTGTAGTAAATATTTGTGACGGTCTGAATACCAGGACTGTTGTAGCTAATGTAAGTGCTGGTCTCAGTACCAGGACTGTTGAAGTTAGTGCTACCTCTGGTCTCAGTACCAGGGCTGTTTTAGTTAACATTACCCCTGATTTCAGTGCCAGGACTGTTGAAGTAAATACGTGTGATGGTCTCTGTACCAGGGCTGGTGTAAATAATGTTAGTGCTGGTCTCAGTACCAGGACTGTTGTAGTAAATATTTGTGATGGTGTCAGTACCAGGACTGTTGTAGCTAACGTTAGTGCAGGTCTATGTACCAGGAATGTTGAAGTAAATATTTGTGATGGTATCAATACCAGGACTCTTGTAGTAAATATTTGTGCTGGTCTCAGTATCAGGACTGTTGTAGTTAATGTTACCCCTAGTCTCTGTACCAGAACTGTTGGGGAAATCATAATATTGGTGATGGTCTCAGAACCAGGACTGTTGTAAATAATGTTAGTGCTGGTCCCTGCACCAGGAGTGTTGTAGTAAATATTTGTGACGGTCTGAATACCAGGACTGTTGTAGCTAATGTAAGTGCTGGTCTCAGTACCAGGACTGTTGAAGTTAGTGCTACCTCTGGTCTCAGTACCAGGACTGTTGTAAATAATGTTAGTGCTGGTCCCTGCACCAGAACTGTGGTAGTTATTGTAAGTGCTGGTCTCCGCACCTGGACTGTTGTAGCTAAAGTTACCTCTGGTATCATTACCAGGACTGTTTTAGTTAACATTACCCCTGGTTTCAGTACCAGGACTGTTGAAGTAAATATTTGTTATGGTCTCTGTACCAGGACTGTGGTAAATAATGTTAGTGCTGGTCTCTGTACCACGACTGTGATAGTTAAAATTACCACTGGTCTCTGTACCAGGACTGTTGAAGCTAATGTTACCTCTGGTCACAGTACCAGGACTGTTGTAGTTAATGTTACCTCTGGTCTCAGTACCAGAACTGTTTTAGTTAACATTACCCTTGATTTCAGTACCAGGACTGTTTTAGTTAACATTACCCTTGATTTCAGTACCAGGGCTGTTGTAGTAAATATTTGTGATGGTGTCAGTACCAGGACTGTTGTAGCTAATGTTAGTGCTGGTCTCAATACCAGGACTGTTGAAGTAGATATTTGTGATGGTATCAATACCAGGACTCTTGTAGTAAATATTTGTGCTGGTCTCAGTATCAGGACTCTTTTAGTTGACATTACCACTGGTCTCAGTACCAGGACTGTTGAAGTTAGTGCTACCTCTGGTCTCAGTACCAGGGCTGTTTTAGTTAACATTACCCCTGATTTCAGTGCCAGGACTGTTGAAGTAAATACGTGTGATGGTCTCTGTACCAGGGCTGGTGTAAATAATGTTAGTGCTGGTCTCAATACCAGGACTGTTGAAGTAGATATTTGTGATGGTATCAATACCAGGACTCTTGTAGTAAATATTTGTGCTGGTCTCAGTATCAGGACTGTTGTAGTTAATGTTACCCCTAGTCTCTGTACCAGAACTGTTGTAGCTAATGTTACCTCTGGTCTCAGTACCAGGACTGTTTTAGTTATCATTACCCTTGATTTCAGTACCAGGACTGTTGACGTACATATTTGTTATGGTCTGTTGACTGTTGTAGATAATGTTAGTGCTGGTCTCAATACCAGGACTGTTGTAGTTAATGTTTGCACTGGTCCCTAAACCACCATGTTGAAGTCATTTTATCTTCTTCTTCTTCTTCTCAGTAACATCAGACTCCTGTGTGTCTGCTCCACTAGAACCTTCTAGACTTTTTCACATTCTTTGAATGTTTTACATCATTGACCTTGGCTCTGAATAATTGTTATGCTACGTGTTGAAGCATCGATGATAGCTTTTCTAAATGATGTCTGTTTTCAAAGTCTGAGTGTTTGTGTGTGTGTGTGTGTGTGTGTGTGTGTGTGTGTGAACCAAATGACACTGCATTAAAGCTGTGTAGTGACTCTGTGGCTGCACGCGTCCCTTCTCTTTGGAGAAGCTCATCAATAGCAATTTAGACGGACACAGAAAACAGGACAGACTTTTTGGTCCACAATAACGTCTCCTCCACGCCACCTCTCACACACGCAATCACTGCTGCTCTGTGCAGAGAGGCCACCTGATTGGCTGCTATTGTTGGAGACCATGTGAGGCCACAGAGAGTGGAGATGACCGCCACTGGAATAAAACAGGTATTTACCCCCGGACTGGTTCCTCCAAGGTGATTATTGGGATCACATTTATCAATAACATGAAAAAATATGAAGTGGCTACAGTTAAATTAGAAAGTAAATAGTTTCATGATGGTCTGTAATTTTATATTTTGTTAGATACATTTTTGAATGAGTATTTTATATAATTATTAATTATTGATTAATGATGTCCGATATAACATTTACCGATACCGATATGAACCGATACCGATACCGATACCGGCAGCTAATTTCCCCTCAATTATTGTGATACCAGACTAAATGCATTCTATAAATAACTGTGTACAACATAAACACAATACTACAATATAAGTTATAGAAAAATGACACATTTATTTTTTACCATTTTGTCTGAAAAAGTCTTATGATTCTTTGATGTAAACAAGAAATGTCTAGTGTTGGACAGAAGAACTTTCCAGAAATATTGACATATACTTATACTCAAAATACTTATTTCGAATACAATTAGTCCTGACATAGCTACGTAAACTCCACACGTTTAGTAGAAACAGCGTCTTGAACGGGAGAGAACGACTGGTTCTCCAGGAAGTTGAACTCCGTGAAGTTTGTCGGATTTCTTTTCCTCTTCTCTGTTCTTTACTGTATTTAACTCTGTGTTAAGTCGGTAGTACTGACTCAGTACCTCATGAGGAAGTCCAACGTATTTGCAGAGACCGCAGCTTTTCAGCATCGGATTTTGAATATCGGTGAAGAAAATCCGATACCGATATGTTCCAATGCTAAGAATTATAATATCGGCCCGATATTTATCGGTGGACCGATATATCGTCAATCCCTAATTATTATATAATTATCAATATTTTTCACATAAACAAAATTAAACAAAAAAACCAAAACATCTGAGATGCTAGTAATTGCTTCATGTGAAAACTCATATTCCCATCTGTCATAGTCTATCGACTCGACTTGGTGACTTGGTTTGTGGACTTGATCTGACAACTTGTGTTTGGTCGGACAGCAGTAGTTCAGGTCCAGGTCCTGTACAAGTCTATGCTGTTTGGCCAAAGTAAAAGGCCAAAAATGTGAGTGCGTCAAATATGTTGTTAACCACAACGTGTCCATTTCCTCGTCCCTGAAGTTCCAGCACAGGTTGTGGGACCAGGCGTGCGTTATCAACCAGAGCACGTTTCCGTAATGAGTAAAAGTCACATTTAAAGACAATATTTAACCAAACGTAATGAGAAAAAAGCCGCAGTACATGTGCTCATCAGCGTGATGAATTATAGCGTATTAGCGGCGGCAGCAGCGGTGTCACTGCCAGCTCTTTTTAATGGCTTTTTGAAAACCACAGGAGAGCGTCAAAGTGAGGAAGAGTATTACTGCGGTACAACAGGAAGTGGAGGATGTTTCATTAGCCCTAATGACAACAGGAGGAAAAAAAAAAAGAAAAAATCTGAAATTACAGCAGCTGTTATCGTCTATATCCTTTAAATAAACACAGGCGGGGGGCCAGGTTGATGAGACCGAAGTGCTTGATGAAGGTGGAGCACAAACGGGGGGATAAAGATGGGGGGTCCGGGGTAGGGGTCTATTTTAAGCTAAGATGGAGTGTTCACTCCTGGAACCAGCAGACGATTGGCCCATTGTATGTGAGTGTGTGTCTCTTTAACCTGTCCCACCTCAGTCATGAATAATTTATCACAGACCCCATAATATCTCATCTTTAGAATCACAGGTTATCACAGAGGAGGGGGCGGGTGGTGATGGAGGGACAGGAGTGAGTGACTGGTCTGTGATTTCTGTCCATTTCGCTCCAGATTTATGGCGTCAGGTGTTTGAGGAAATCTACTCTTTTAAAAACGCGGATAAAGAAACAGTAACGAAAATAAAGTACGATTTTAACAACAACATATCGTATTTTCACGACCATCAGGCCACCGTACTAAAAGGCGGAGTCTCAGTTTAGTGTGTTATTACTATATTTAACACACACATAAGGCGCACCTGATCATAGGGGCGGGTTTTGGTACAGTTCACGTCCACACTTCTCTCTTTAAGGTTCTCATGGTTTCCTTTACTCTGCAACTTTATTAGCGAGGTCCCTGTGACGTCGCACCAACAACAGAACATGACATGAGCAACATCCTTTCTGCCCCAACACAAAGCAACGCACTCTGGTCGCTATGGTAACGTTTCAACATACCTTCAAAATAAGACACAACACAAACACAAAGTGGATGAAAATACTCGCGACTCACAGCAGAACTGAATCAATTTGCTGTAACGAGACGGTCCCATCTTGGTGTTATGGAAGACAATGAAACCCGAAGTGTGCTACGTGTCGAGGACTTGACATGTGTCAAGTGAGGCGGATGTAACAGAGAGAATCTGACCACTTTTCAAAATAAAATATCATCAAGACTCGGATAATGAATCAAACTAATTATGTGTATTATATTTTCTTTTTGTGTGGCCAAGCACAAAGAGACCCGCGGCCCGATACTGTGCCGTGGCCCTGGGGTTGGGGACCACTGCTTTACTACATCCGCCTTACAAGCATACAAGTGTGCGTATTTAGAAAAAGAGCGGGGACAAAACAATGCCCACACTTCCCCCTTTAACGTTCTCATGGTGTCCTCTACTACGTCCTCCTTACAACAACAACATACAGACTTTTTAGCTTAAAGCTTTTATCACGTCCTTGTTTGTATAATGCGTGACTAAAGACTAGCTTGTCACCGCATGTCTCTTGTCTCTGAGTAAACTTTACTATGTTTTAGTACATATACAGTATTTTCACGACCATAAGACCACCGTACGAAAAGGCTAAGCCTCAGTTTTGTGTCATTACTATATTTAACCCACACATAAGGCGCACCTGATCATAGGGGCGGGTCTTATATACAATCCACGCCCACACTTCTCCCTTTAACGTTCTCATGGTGTCCTCTACTACGTCCTCCTTAGAACAACAACACACACAAGCATACAAGTGTGCGTATTTAAAAATAGAGCGGGAGCAAAACAACACGCACACTCCACCCTTTAAGGTTCTCATGGTGTCCCCTTCTACATCCTCCTTACACCAACAACACACACAGAGGGCGCACTGCCATATAGGACGCATCGCACATTTTGAAGAAAATCCAAGACTTTTATGCGCGCCTTATAGTCGTGAAAATACGGTATATGGTACCGTACCATGACTGTACCATGTGAATCACATTTCACACAATATTCTCATTCAAATCTGAGTTTTTCAACCCATTCCAAGTCATTAAATACCTGATGATTTTGCATTGATGAAAATTATAATAATTTTTCTAAAGTGCTGGACTTTACCCACCTCTAATAACTGATAAGACTTTTAAAAAAGTTCATATCAAAATCATCTGAACTTCATTAAAGCCTGGTTGGTTGTCAGTCCAGCGATCGCTGTGTGTATTTTTTATTATCACCATGGAAACAAATTCTGTTTCTGTGCAGCCAGCTCCCAAATTGAGGTCAGTGTTGTTTTTAATGACAGAGGTAATGTCCCCCGCCCGTCCACACTGTCACACACCATATTCCAAAAGGAATTAAATGGTAGATTAAAGAGCCGGTGAGTGGACACTGTTTCATCCACACGGTCGTTTTTCTCACAGGGCTTGTAAAAAAATGACTGTTATCGTTTACCGTAAAACCACTTGTAAACTCCCGCCTGTTAAATATGATTGACTTACATTTAAAGCGGTTGTTTCCGCTCGTCAGATTCACATCGGCTACAACTTCATTTCATGTATGAATGGGTGAGGAAGTCTCCGTCTCCGTCTCCTTCTCTGGTCCCTCTGAGGGTGTTTTACAATTTGGAGATGCAGATCTGACGGTGTTTAGGGTGCGAGCTCTGAGGTGTGTTATTACACAAAGTGAGCGGAGCTCCCAGAATTTAATGAAGCTTCTGTTGTTTGTCACACTGTCGTTTGTGGAGAAACTCAACAGGGTGGAGCAGAACATCTGTTCCGAGGAGCGGGTAAACAAAACTCTGACGAATGGATCCAGAAAAAAGACAAACTGTTATAATTACCTGGTAATTTAGTTTATTGTTTCTCTGTTTTCCATATTTAATTGGTTAACATTTATATTCACTGAAATGTGGAGTATTTTGCTATGTATTATAGTTTCTTGTAGATTTTTTTAAATATTCTTGCTGGCAACTGATTTTTTTCGTTTACTTCTCATACTTTTTTAAATTTATTTCTACCTCTTGTCTCTATTCTCTTCTTCTTCTCCTTCTTTCTTCTCTCTTTCCTAATTTCACTCTTACTATGTAACTCTGACTGCGTTATTTTGGCGAGATGTATCACGTGACCTGCGATGTCAAGGACTTGACATGCGTCAAGTGAGACGGATGTAACAGAGAGAATACAGCCACTTTTCAAAATAAGACATCATTAAGACTCGGAAAATAAATCAAACAAAATATGTGTATTATTTTTTCTTTCTGTGTGACCCAGTACCAAGAGACGGCCCGGTAACAGGCCGCAGCCCAGGGGTTGGAGATAGAGCAGGAGCAAAACAATGCCCACTTGCATGCACGTGTGCTTCTCCCTTTAACGTTCTCATGGTGTCCTCTACTACGTCCGCCTTACAACAACAACACACAGGCTGCACTGCACTATAGGGCGCGCCACACATTTTGAAAAAAATCGAAGACTTTTTTTGTGCCTCATAGTCGTGAAAATACTGTAGTACTTACTTTAGTATTTCCTTTCCTTTTTCCCATCCAGTTTTTCCTCTTTTCTTTTCTTTCTTGTTCCTTATCTTATTGTTTCCTGTCTTTTTTCCCCCTCATTGTCTTCTACTTTACGTCCTTCTAAGCATTGTCTACTTTTCAACCCTTTTCCTCTTTACCCTCATCTTTGTAAACCACCGTCCTCAGCAGTTGTACCTGTTACCTGGTAACTGTAACTCTCAGTATGCCAGGACTTCATCAACTTTGGGTCAGGGTTAAAAAAACAAAACTTCCTTGTTTGTAGTCCTTGTTTTCCCGACTCTGTCCATCAGTGTGGGCAACTACACCTTTACCTCTAACAGATACAGTACCAAATGGGTCCATACTGTGGCCTCGTGACCCACACGCTGCAAATTCATGTACCGTTGACAGGCCACGCTCCTCACTTTGACAACGGACTGACAAGGCATCAATCTGAGCTCCCTCACTGAACAGTGCAGCAATGAAACACCCACAGGGGCAACAGACGTTCGATATTCAGAATATCCACCTTCCACTTCCTGCTGGCCCTGTGGGGGAGGGGAGCGAGAGGCAGATGCACACACACCGACAGGTAGTTGCACGGCACCGGGGACCGCGGTGCCGTTGACATGTCAGGGTGCTGCAGGCTGGTCGCGTTGAGTACTGCCCCCTGTGTTGAATCCTCACAGTGTCACTAATTTCCTCTGCTGGTGACACCACCAGGTTTGTTAGGACCAGAGGACCCGTATTTTCAGGACCATAAGGCCACCGTACTAAAAGGCTCGGTCTCAGTTTTGTGGTTCATTACTTTACTTAACACACACGTAAGGCACACCTGATTATAGGGGGCGGGTCTTATATACAATCCACACCAGCACTTCCCCCTTTAAGGTTCTCATGGTGTCCTCTACTACAGGGATTCTTAACCTTTTTGGCACAGAGGCCCAATTTTTTTCAGTGTCGAGTGACGTGGGGCTCTTAATAATCACAATTAAAAATTTTCACGTCCCTCTAGGGGGCGCTTGCAGCCCAACTTTGGGCTGGTTAAGAATCCCTGCACTACTGTGTCCGTCTTACAACAACAACACACTAGCGTAAAAAGTGTGCGTATTGAAAAATAGAGCGGGAGCTAAACACACCCACACTTCCCCCTTTAAGGTTCTCATGGCGTCCTCTGCTACATCCGCCTTACAACAATAACAACACACACGCTAGCGTAAAAAGTGTGCATATTGAAAAATAGAGCGGTAGCTAAACATTGCCACACTGCCCCCTTTATGGTTCTCATGGTGTCCTCTGCTGCAACCGCCTTACAACAACAACGCACACACTAGCGTAAAAAGTGTGTGTATTGAAAAATATAGCGGGAGCTAAACAAACCCACACTTCCCCTTTAAGGTTCTCATGGTGTCCTCTACTACGTCCGCCTTACAACAACACTCACAAGCATTTAAAAAGTGTGCGTATTTAAAGAAAGAGTGGGAACCGAACGCCTCCTTTTCCCACTTAAACGTTCTCATGGTGTCCTCTATTAGGTCCTCCCTACAACAACACACAGGGCACACTGCGCTATAGGGCGTGCCGCACATTTTGAAGAAAACCTAAGACTTTTCCGTGCGACTTACAGTCGTGAAAATACGTTAATGCAAATCTCTCCTAATTGTGACCTTAAATAATGGTCAAAACACACTTTAAATAACA
>JAFBJS010057716.1:7065-43336 GCA_016785265.1 Paraplagusia blochii
CACATCTCCCGCAAAACAAACACTTGGTGGCGTCGAAGGGATAGACAGAGTCTTTTTTTCCAACAAGGGATGTTGGAGTTACATCCAATGACTCAGCAGACCATCCATCTGCTGGTGCTTTAATTCATAGTCAAATCCCATGATAGTATTCAGTCATACTGCAGGAAATGGTTTGTTTTACAACTTATCCTTAAATACCACCGCAATCCAAGCTAAGTTGGGACTTCAACCTCCGTGCCCAGAGACGTCTACGACTGACAAGTTGACTCACGCAACTGTCAAACACAGTGATACTATAGACGGATAAGTGCTGGTGAGGACAATCACAAAAAGTCCAGAAAGAAACTTACAGCATATACTACCAACCAGATTAAGCAGATGTGGGCAAACTAAGGCTCGGGGACCAGATGTGGCCAGAAAATTTAGTCGAAATTATTACCAACATATAACGTAAAAGCATTTTCGAATTTCAGTTTTATTCATGACTTATATAAGCCCTTAAACTTTGCTCACACAATTGCTCCATCTATTGGCATCTGACTGTATCCCTACATCAAAATTTAGGAAAAAATAAATTTTATTTTATTTTAATAATTTAATGAATTTGGCATATTTAAAAATGAAAGTCAATAAATGATTAATCATGATTAGTTGATAGGCAAATGAAATGGAAAATAAAATCCAGGTTTCACATTGCGTCGTCTTTTGTCAGCAGTGTCTCCAAGTGAATGCATAAAAATACAGATGAGTGTCTGCATCATCTCTGCTACCAAAGTGAAAGGCAAACATCTACCTTGGTAACCAAGGCAGGAACGTTGGCAACGAGGAGCTGAACTATTCTAGCAACTGTTGCCACTTCCATGTGCTGCTCATTAATTACCGACAGCTCCTTTCTCCCTCTGTGTGTATTTTACCGATATTGCAATATAGGAAACGCTGCAACATTTCAGTGCATCTTGACCAAATTATTCGACTTTGCAAATCATTTACCTGAATGATTCGCAATTTGTCGGGGAGATTTGTGCTCCTCACGCTCTATTACGCTAACACTAACGTTTCAATGTGTGACACGTTGACGAAGCAAAAACATTTCATCCTCATTAGTCACAGCCTTAATCTTAAGTTTAGCGATTGGATACAGCGATATTTCTGAAGAGCTTTAATTGCTCGAAGGGTTGCTCATGTAAATTTGAGCCACCGCAGTCTTCCTCTCCCCGTCTTCGTCGCATTCCTTATCTGTGTAGGCACCGCCGCTGCCCAAAATGCGTGCTCTTTTGCACAGATCAGCAGTACGCTCGCACTTTCCAGGGTAGAAACCACAACGCAGTGATACTGAAAGTATTTTTGCAAGAATTCAATTTACATTATTGTGAAAGCCTAGCGATCATTAGGGCCAAGTTGGCATTAATGCAGGCTTTTGTTTTTCTTTTTTTCTTCATTTTCACCCACACACACCTGTCCACGCACAGCACAGTCCATACAAGAACAGAAGAAGACAAAGGGCAGAGAATAACAATAAATGTTATTATGTTATGATAAATATTTCCATAAAAAATACTTTAAAATAACAACGAGATCATAATATAACAAAAAGAATTTTGCAAAATTCCCTCATTGAACTGCAACGTAATATCTGATAGGGTCTCTGAATCAGATAAGGTCAAGACATGGCCCAGGTTGTCCACACCGAGGCCTTAACCCTTGAGCCAGATCCAAGGTTTGGGCCTCGTAGGTGTACATCTGGTGACCAGGTCTTTGCCAATGGTTCTCAGTGCAAGCATAGCCAAAAGAATCAATGTGGGTCCGCCTTCTAGAGGGCTCACCACCAAATTCGAGGTGATCATAAGGGTGGTGGTCGTCAGAGGGACAATAGTCCAAACCCTGGTCAATTTACAGGAAAAGGAACATCTGCATATCCCTGGTACGACTGCTGTCTCTTGGTTACTGGGAAAAAGGCAGCATAATAGCTAGATAAGGGTAGCAGTCGTGGCGGTTAAGAATGGGGACTTAGGTCTGAAAGGCTACAGGTTCCAAACCACCAGCTGCCAATGAAGCGGAGTGCTTCTAGCACCATCCTGACCCATGTAACTACCTTATTTTCACGACTTTAAGGCGCACAAAAAAATTCTTGGATTTTCTTAAAAAATGTGCGGCGCACCCTATAGTGCCGTGTGCTCTGTGTGTGTTGTTGTTGTAACGCGGACGTACTAGAGAACACCATGAGAACGTTAAAGGGTGAAGTGTTTTGCTCTGCTCTATTTTTAAACACGCACACCTGTATGCTTGAGTGTGCGTTGTTGTAGGGTAGTAGAGGACATAAAACCCTCACCCTATGATCAGGTGCGCCTTATGGTCGTGGAAATACGGTAAGTGGACTCACCACGCACATGAAAGCTCACAGTATGGAGCAGTGTTATTTGGGGGACAGTAGTGGAGACTGCTGCCCCTGGGACCCGGCAATGGATAAGCAGATGAAGATGAATGAATGGCTCAATAGTACATAAATACTTAAGTAATCTCCTGGGATTAGATAGATACTTTATTAATGTTTGGGGAGTTCTCTTTGGGAAATTAAGAACTTATTTGACGGACAGCAGGATTTAGCGATGCTTAAGTGTGCAGTGATGCTGCTCCGTGCTTGAAAGTATTGGTTTCATTGTCCAATCCCTGTCCGGAAGCAATTTCAAGTGTCTCTTTTACTCAGCAGGCCCTGCCCTGTCCTACTGTGGCCCACTAGTGTAGACATGTTCAACAGTCCATCACTGGACTTCTTAATGTTCACTAGACACTACCACACTTCCCACTACCATTGATAACTTTGGAGTATTACAAGTTGTCACGCATCGTTTTTGGACTATGGGGGGTACACCAGAGTACCAGGAGAAAATCTAATGGACAACGAGAAGGTGCAACAACAACGACCAAGGCCACTCTGCAGAGAAAGACCATCAGTTACAGTCAGGAGGAAGTTCTTGCTGTTTAGCAAGAGCACTAATCACCGCTACACTGTGTGCCCGGACAAACACTAATCTTCCACATGAATATTAAATATTGCAGCTTTGTGCGTGATTAGCATTCACACAGCAGCACCCATCTTCACACACAAACACACACACACACACACACACACGGTATGAGGCTCTGCAGCCGCTGAGATGAAGTTCACATTGTATGTAAATTGACATTGTATGTAAATGTGTACATAAGTGTTGGTGAACATGTCACAAACACTTCAATCTGTGTAGTCTTTATAGCTCCAGTCCAGGCTCGTCAATAGGCCGGAACTGTTAAAATCATCACAACATTTGCCGTCCTAGTCATCCTAGTCCTGGTTGCCCTAGTCCTGGTCGCCCCAGTCCTGGTCATCCTAGTCCTGGTTGCCCTAGTCATCCTGGTCGCACTAGTCCTGGTCATTCTAGTCCTGGTTGCCCTAGTCCTGGTCGCCCCAGTCCTGGTCATCCTAGTCCTGGTTGCCCTAGTCCTGGTCGCCCCAGTCCTGGTCATCCTAGTCCTGGTCATCCTAGTCCTGGTTGCCTTGGTCCTGGTCCTCCTATTCCTGGTCGCCTAATTTCTGGTCATCCTTGTTGCCCTAGTCCTGGTTGCCCTAGTCCTGGTCCTCCTATTCCTGGTCGCCTAATTTCTGGTCATCCTGGTTGCCCTAGTCCTGGTCATTCTAGTCCTGGTCATCCTAGTCCTGGTCGCCCTAGTCCTGGTCGTCCTAGTCCTGGTCCTCCTATTCCTTTCAAAATTCATATAGCGGACCACATTAAACAAACTAGTGGCCTGGTTTTCAGCCCACAGACCGTATGTTTGCCATCAGTGCTCTGGGCTGTTACTAACAAAACTTGAATGAATTTTTTACGTGCTGGAGGAAACTTCCAGCCGAGTTAGTGAGTCGTTGCTGACATTAGAACAAGAGAAAATCTGTGTCGCTGTTGAAAATGGATTCTTATTAGAACCTGTCTCTTATACACATCTAAACATCGCGTATAGTTGCCCTGGGAACTTCAGGCAGTTACACATCATTGGCACATCATTGTTTTCCATTTCATTTGCACATATTGTTGCAGCCTCGAGGACAGATGAGACGACATCCCATAATTTCCTGAAGGATTCTCCCGAGGGATAAATGAAGTTCTTTTCAGATTTTTTGGTCCTTTTTAGATTTTGTTATGCATTAATTGAATTGCTGTTTAATCATCTTACTTTAAGTATAAAACTTATCATTTAGTCCTGGTTGCCCTAGTCCTAGTCGTCCTAATCCTGGTTGCCCTAGTCCTGGTCTTTCTAGTCCTGGTCGCCATAGTCCTGGTCGTCCTAATCCTGCTTGCCCTAGTCCTGGTATTCCTAGTCCTAGTCACCCTATTCCTGGTTGCCCTATTACTGGTCATCACAGTCCTGGTCACATTAGTCCTGGTTGCCCTAGTCCTGGTCATCCTAATCCTGATTGCCCTAGTCCTGGTCTTCCTAGTCCTGGTCATCCTAATCCTGGTTGCCCTAGTCCTGGTCATCCTAATCCTGGTTGCCCTAGTCCTGGTCTTCCTAGTCCTGGTCATCCTAATCCTGGTTGCCCTAGTCCTGGTCTTCCTAGTCCTGGTCATCCTAATCCTGGTTGCCCTAGTCCAGGTCTTCCTAGTCCTGGTCATCCTAATCCTGGTTGCCCTAATCCTGGTATTCGTAGTCCTAGTCGCCCTATTCCTGGCCGCCCTATTCCTGGTCATCACAGTCCTGGTCACCTTAGTCCTGGTTGCCCTAGTCCTGGTCATCCTAATCCTGGTCATCCTAGTCCTGGTCACCCTAGTCCTCCTATTCCTGGTCGCCCTAGTCCTGGTCCTCTTAGTCCTGGTCCTCCTAGTCCTGGTTGCCCTAGCCCTGGTCCTGGTCACCTTAGTCGTGGTCACTCTAGTCCTTATCGCCTTAGTCCTGCTTGCCCTAGTCCTGATTTTCCTAGTCCTGGTTGTCCTTAACTGTATGTTATACTGTATATTATTATTTACTTATTTATAATTGAGTGTATATATTGTATAAAATGTATAAAATCAGAATATTTATGTAATCTGTAAAATATTTTTTGTATCAGCCTACACCGTGCCGTTTGCTTGTACCAATGAAACCCTCTTCATATGCACAGGTGGCGTAAGATCCTCGTCCTCATTTAGCCACATGTATATCTGCCCATTGTACAACAATCCATCTTATTGACAGATCGGTTTGCCTGGGCAATCTAATGTTCACACTTTCTGTGCAGTCCTCCCTCTCCCTTTGCCTTCACCCCTCTGAGAGTGATAGAGCACTCCCTTAAAAATAAATCAGGAGAATCACACCACGTCAGGGGTCTAACTTCCCCTGTAGTCTCATCAGTCACCGACACACTCTGCCAAACGTTCCGTCTCCTCCTGTCCGTCTCTCTGTGTCGTAGATTTTTTTTTCATCCCTGTGGTCAACTAATAAGATTTTGTTTCAAAACCAGTAAAAAGCCAATGAGATGGTTACATAACAATTCTTCCTGGAGATAAGGGTCGACAAAACCGTAGTCCTGGTCTGGACAAGAGAAAACTATCCATTAAGGACCTTGATGCTACAAATGTTGCTCCTTCAACATTGCCAGGGAACCAGTGGTGGCCTAGCGGTCACCCACAGGGGGGAGCGGTGTGATTCAGGCGGCAGTGGTGAAGACCAGTGTTGGGACTCCAGCGTTACTTGTAACGCCGTTACATAACGAAACTACTTTTTTCTGTAACGCAACTTTTCCCATTCAGTAACGTAGTTATTGTGTAAAGGGGCTCGTTATTCGTTACTATCTGTGGTCCAAATGGACAAGCAACGTTTCAGGCTAAGCCAATCAGAAAGAGACACGGGCAGGTCTTCTTTCGTTATTGGGAAATAAACAGTCTCACACACACGACCCGGTACAGCAGCACACACCCACAAGCAAGAAGATGACAAGTGGCAAGTTGAGGTTACAATAAAGATGTCTGTCAAAATGTCTAAACATCTATTTTATTTTTATTGTACCACTACATTTCATTATGATAGTTGCTACAGAACACAACACTAAACTTTTTTAATGTAAAGTAACTAGTTATTGCTTACTTTTATAATTTAGTAACTAGTTATGTAACTAGTTACTTTTTCTGAGCAGGTACTTTACAGTAACTTGCCCGACACTGCGCCTAACTGAACAGATTATAATTCACAAACATGTTTGAAAATCCAAACATTTGGAAGTTTTACGGTTGAGGACCAAAGTGTCCCCCGCTAGCGCCTTCTGGTGGCCTCCTCAGGGACAGCAAGTAATAGTTTAAATTAAAAAACAACTATTTTGATTGTTTGACTGTCTTTTAAAGAAGGACACAAACACAAACACACCGCACTATTGTGATCTGCACAGTCTCACACCGCTAGTGTGGGAGGAAGCCCGGTACAAATTCCTGCTAACGTAAGGAGAAAGACAGGATGCATCCTGGGCATACGCTGGCCCATCACTGCCCACAACCACACCGACGGTCAGCTACAAGTCTCCAATTAATCTAATCTGCATTTCATTTCACTGTGGGAGGAAATGAGTTCCATCGGAGGCAAAACAGGGAAAACAGTCAATATCCAGACCAGGGGCCAAGTGGGATCCAAAACCAGAACCTTCTCGCTGAGAGGAGAAGGCTCGAACTAATTACCAACCTCAGGGAAAAGAAGTGCATATAATGATGAGTACATTTAAAAGTTTGTCCTGAGATGATGAGGGGAAAGATAAAGCTATAAAATATTATTATATTCAACGCATTCATTTTTATCAAATTTTTCTTAGGACTTTTTAGGTTTTAGGTGTTTTTATGATGATCGTTCTTAGACAGAGACATCAGACAGTCTGAGGTCCCCACATGAACACTGCAGCAGATATGAAAGTAACTTGAAAAGTCGTGAAAACAGCCTGTAGTCATTATCCCAGTTCGGTCGACACACATGAACACATAAATAAACTTCCTTTATACTTTTCCGTCCTCACCCAACCTTCCTCCCCTCCCCTTTGAACACTGTTCACCCGTCTTCGCTTCACTCTTTTCTTCCTTCCTTCTTCCTCGTAACAGGGTGAGCGCTGTTGGTAATTCATGTAATGTGGATATTAGAGACACACACAAACACGTGTGTGTTTAGGTTGTTGCCGACGAGGACGCAAAAACCAGCGGGAGAGCGCTGAGCGTTCCGAGCACTGGTTTGTAAGCTACACATTAACCAGGCTGCATCCTGGGAGGTGTCGCACCATGACTTTTTTCCACTTTCTTCTTTTGATAAATTCCAAAAACCAAAATAAATCCTACACTTTTAAGGTATAAATCACATTAAACAGCAGACAAAAACATTTCAACCCAGTGTTCACCAAACGTTTTTGCGGCAAGGACCGATTAAATGTCCCGTACTATTTTCACGGACCGGTCGTTAAGTTGTGGCAGATTAATACCCCTTAATAAAATGACATTTCAGGTGTACCGTAATATTTTCCTACCTATAAAATCTTCCTACCCCGAATTAACTGTGCAAAGACACAACAAGGATTTCTCAAGTGCACACAGCCTATAACTTTCTCCTACCAGACCGGTATAAAAAGTTAGAATTTTGTATCAATGACTCTGCATCATTTTGAATTTATTGTTGTTGTATTCATTGAGATATTTCCTAATCGTATAGTTGCATTATTGATGATGGAATCCTAGCTATTCTATTGGTCAGTTCTTTTGTTGATATGGGTATGGATCAAGTGGAAGTAATAGACAGATGGGGCCAAAAAGAAACAATATTTCTCTCACCAATTCAACCACGGACCAGTACCGGTCCCCGGCCCAGTGGGGACCGGTACTGGTACTATGTATAAAAATTAAGACGATGTGCAAAAGAAAAAAAAAGCATCCACAGTTTCACTTGAACATCTCCTTATTTTTTTTTTAAATGATTGAGTCATATGTATGAAAGGTTAGCCGGTATTTAAGAAAAGAAATGGAAACTGAAGACAGATGGATTTTAATCAATATATATATATATATATATATATATAGATAAATAATTAAAAGCTCCCTCCAGAATGATACAGTATAATGTACAATTGGGATTGAATTCATGGAAATAAGAATGAAGAAGGAAGGAGCTCCTCGTCATTGTCACACTGTGACTCAGTCCACTGCACACAACATAATGTCAACTCTCTATTTAACCCATCACCAAACTGAACTGTGGTCAGCTTTCAGTGTCCAGGGAGCTGTGAGTGGGGGACGGTGCCGTGCTCAGTGGAGCTCGGTGGTAACCTAGCAGTGGGTGGACTTGAACCTGGAACCTTTACGGACCAAAGACTGGTTCCTTTATGTCTCAGAGAGTAACGACAACACATTTCCCACTTACAGCTTTGTCTTAATTTCTCAGTTTCGGAAGCAGGAGTGCAGTGTATTAACGTAGAGTGTGAGCAGATATCAAACCCAGGTCCTGCACGGATGTATGGATGGATGGAATGATCTTTATTAATCCCACGTGAGTATCCTCCTGCAAATTTTGGTAAAGTGCTTCCGCCGACTGGGAATCGAACCCGGACCCGGCGCTCTTACCGAATCCCAAGCGCTAGACCACCAGGCAGATCATTCAAACCTGTGCAGGAAGATCCAAGGATTTCTAGTCCATCACTCTAACCTGGGGCACTTGTTGACCTAATGGTTAAGGAAGCAGACTTGGGTCCCTAAAGTCCCCACTTCGAATGCCTCTACCCCCCTACTGCCAAGTGACCACTGAGGTCCACTGAGCATGAGACCGTCCCCACTCACAGCTCCCTGGACACTGAAAGCTGCCCACTGTTCACTTTGGTGATTGGTTAAATACAGAAGTTACATTTTGTTGTGTGGTGTGAATCACAATGTTACAATGACAAGGAGTCAGTCAGTCAGTGAGCCTTCCTTCCTTCCTTCCTTCCTTCCTTCCTTCCTTCCTTCCTTCCTTCCTTCCTTCCTTCCTTCCTTCCTTCCTTCGAGATCTGATCTGTGAGCTGTGAACTGCTCCTCCCACAATTCATTCATACAGTATGAGCAGTAGATGGATGCCATGATGGAAGAAGTGCCAATCTGGTCTAACGAGAGCCAATGACTTTTTTTTCATTGTGTTGAGGTCATCGCATATGATTGTAAATCTATCGACAAATGTATATTAAAAAATGAATGAGTTTGTTACACAGTAGGTCTCCACTAGGGGGTCTGACAGTGCGAGGGGAGGTGCGGGTCTGCATGAGTACAGCAGGGGAGACTATGAAATTTTTAGTAATTGAAAATTTTTTATTATATGCATTTTTAGGGAAAAACTAAAATATATTTCCCTTTAAAAAAGCAGTAGCACCGACTGATGCCAAAGAATAACTTTAAAGCCCAGCACCTCAGGTCCAGTGAATTTAAATCACGGCTATATTCAGATACCATAAAGCTGAATTGTACTGCAGAGTACTGTAGTGGTGAGTACTATTGCCTCACAGTTAGACAAAAGCCATTCCTGTCTCTAGTTAGGACGATGACTAGTTTGTATAATAATCTTTTGCTTTTTTTCCCTTCACTACCCCAGTAAATGAAGGGAAAACTAAGGGAATAGAAGTTCTTAATTGCATATCGATGTATATGACGAGTGTAATTTGCCGTTCATTCAACAGACGAACACGGACTTTTAACGAGAACGTCCTCTTGCTTTTTAACAAAGAAGAAAAGATAAAAGATAAAAAATGAAATTTCAGGGTCTTGGTTGTTGAAAGGAAGTTCTTATATTTCCAAGTATCTAAATATAACTGAGTCACCATCAAAGATATGATGTTAATTAATTTTGGTCAATTCTTGGAATTAGCACTTATGTAAAAAGTTGTTTTTATATATATATATATATATAAGGATTTACTAGAACAACTTGATGCCAAAGAAGAATTTACATACAAGATAAGATCTTTTATCTAATTTTCCTTTTGGCTTGTCTCTTATTTAGGGTTTCCCATATTCCTTATTCCTCTGAATATTCTACTCTAACTCCAACCACCTCCATGTCCTCCCTCACTGCATCCATCCATTTCCTCTTTGTCTCCCACCTAGTAGCTCCATCTCTAGGGTCATTCTTCTACCAATGTGTTTCCACTGTCCCTCCTCTGAACATGTCCAAACCATCTCAATCTGTCTTCTCTAGTATTTTCTCCAAACCTTCCTGTCTGTGTTGTCCCTCTAATCACGTCATTCCTGATCCTGTCCATCCTTGTCTCTCCTAGAGAGAACCTCAGCATCTTTAAATCTGCCTCCCGTCTTCTACCCATTGATAGTGTCTCTAACCCAGACCTGAGCAAACTAAGGCCTGAGGGCCGGATGCTGCCCGTTTGGCATTTTAATCTGGCCAAATTATACTTTTAATTTATATCATTATTCTTCTATGTTTTCTTTGCAACACTGGCATTTCCCCAAAAGATTCAATACTTGACTCATTATTTATCTTAATTCATAGGAAATACTCAATCTTTCTGACCCTGACCTGGCCCGTGACCCTAATTTTAGTACCACATGTGGCCCACGAGTCAAAATAATCAGAACTGATTTATCCAATTGACAGCAGTGGTGGCTTCGCTGCAAAGGTAGCAGACTATGGTTAGCATGCTGCGGGTTTGAATCCACCAACTGCCAGGTTGCGACTGAGGTGTTCTGATCATTGCACCATCCTGACCCACATCACCTCCAGCCAGCGCACCACCCACAGGAAGGCTCGCAGTATGATAGAGTGTTATTTGGTTTGACAGTTGTGGAGACTGTTGCCCCCTTGTGACCAGGTACCGCGAATGAAGATGAATGAATGATTTATCCGATCATGTCAGCAGATTTTCCACAGATCTCTTGACCCATCTGAGGATCTCCAAGTCTAGTTCATCTTTACAAAACCACATGTTTTGAAGCGGTGCATACTTACGGGTCAGACCTTCTGGATCCCCAGGTTGCTCCAATAGAGCTGCTGATGGCCCATCGTGTCTCTCTCATGAAGGAAGGAAGGAATAAAGAAAGGAAAGGAAGGAAGGACATTGTCATCAATTAGGACCAGGATTGAAGCCCCTTCACAGACTGTGATGCACAACGCTAAGTCAATGACATCATCAATTTGAGCATTAGGCCATTCATTAAATGACATCGACACAGGACCTCCAACTCCAGGAGCTCAGGTCTCACGTCTCATCCCCCAGAGTTCCTAAGTAGCACTGTGTCCAAATCCCATATCAGCCTGTATCGGGTATTGGAAGGCTAAATCTATCAATGACTTACATTTACACTGTGAAGATTTTCATGTCCCTCACATGCATACAGATGCTTCCAATTAACCGTGCTATTGATTCCGGGTTTTCCTCAGCTCCTATCGGATCTCGTAAGCATTTCTGCAGACGGGATTGCACCGCGAAGCAGAACCCAAACGAGAATGAGTTGTTACGCGGGTGGAAATTAGTGCTGAGTTACACGTCCCACCCGGAATCAATGCACATGTCAGTGTGAGGCAGTGATGCCATGTGACGGCGCCGCGTGTGCGCACATGATCTGATTGCAGCACATTAGTGATTTATGAAAGCATCTTTGGATTTTCATTGTAGCTGCAGCCTCTTGATTATTGGGCAATGGAAGATTAATGATGTGGATCTCTACCTTTGTCATCAATTAACCAATTGCCTCATTGATTTGTTCAGACATATTCCACAGAGACTCGGAGCAATTCATTGCTTTTGTCTTGCATCATTTGTTTTTCCCAATTTAGAAAGAAGAAAATTAAAGAGCGAACAATTAAAAAAAATAACAGTGGCAACAACAAAAAAAAAAAAAAAATCAGACAAAACAAAAATGAACGAAAATCGTTTATTAATTAACCTTCTCAAATTTGCCTCACGACGACTTCATTTATAATCTGTTAAGATCAGTGTAGGGCAAGTTACTTTAAAAAAGTAACTTATTACTTTACTAGTTACTGCTCTGAGAAAGAAACTACCGTAATTTCCGGACTATAAGCCACAACTTTTGTCACACAATTTCAACGCTGCGGCTTATGCAGAGAGGCGGCTAATGTATGCATTTTTTCTAACTGCTCGAGCAGAAAAGGTAAGAGTGAGACAGGTGGTGTCGAGGAAGACGCGAGTCATAACCGCCAATGAACACCATAGAAGAAGTAGTATAACGTACGGTAACGCGCTTTGTACATAAATAAAATTAGCATAAACTGACCCTCATTATGGAAAATGCAAAACGAATGCGCCACATGCGGCTTATAGTCAGGTGCGGCTTATGTATGTACAAAATGTTTTGGGTCGGAAATTACAGTAGTTACATTACTAGTTACTAAATTATAAAAGTAACTAATAACGAGTTACTTTCCACCACAGTAACATTAACGGCGTTACTGAAAGGGAAAAGTAACACATTACATTATAAGTTACAGAGAAAAGTAGTTTTGTTGCGTAACGGTGTTACTAGTAACGCGCTAGTCCCAACACTGGTTAAGATACACTGAGCTGCAGCTGCAGATTCTCTTCAAACGCAGGAGCGTTGGGACATGATGTCTATTTTGCGAACTACAAACATCAGACCTTCGTCGTACAATTTCACTTTAGCCTTAAGTCTTAAAACTAATGGTGTGTGACGGATTATGTTCACATTGCTAAACATTCATCCCAAAAAGCTCTGGTTGCACCGTATGCCAGACAGGAGGGAACATATTTGAACACAGATGGCGATGCTGTCCCTGCCCCCCAACATCTTCACACAACCTTCATGTCTAGAACACTTGACTAAATGAAAACATGAAGTCAGTAGCTGTGACTTTGAGAGGAGATACTAAGTTTGAATAAAAAAAAAAAATGCATTCCATTCCAGGGCTTTAATGCATTTCTCAGTGTCGTCAAATGCGTACAGAACGTATGCAAAGGAGAGAACATGAGTTTGGTGTTCTGAAATTTAAATGCAAATCTAGAAGAACGCGGTCTTAGATTTTTTTTTTCTTTTTGTTTTATTATTCATTTATTCATTTCCGCCCCATTCTATAGAACTCATCCTATGTAAGGTCACAGGTTTTTTAACTCCTCCCAGATGACATTTAGAACAGAGTATGGAACCTGCCGTATAGTTTGACAATTCCACCATAGAACCAACGAACAGAGGTTCCATCCAGTCAAATCCATCTGGTCCATGCAGCTGACTGGAAATATTTGTTGTACAGAATAAAAAAACTTTAACTTTGATTATGACATCATCTCAGGTCTCCATATTGTCATATATTTAATATTTTCTCGATAACACATGAGAAAAATGTGAAAAGATATTCAAAGATCTCAGCTTGTACTAATTAGAAAGAATAAAATATAGCGTTAATGTTCCATTTTTTCATCTCCCAAAGCCAAACTTTTCACTCTGTGAAACAACGATGTCAATTTACCTGACAGGTAGGGACAGACTGTAGGGGGCGTCGGTGCTCGTTGCCGGCGGATTTGAACCTGGAGCCTGGAAGACCCATGTCCACCAACCACTTCCACCGCACACAGTTCATCGCTTAATGAAATAGATTAGAATGAAATGAGTTGCAATGCTGCCATCTAGTGACTATCACTTGCATATACAGCCGTTTATCACCCAAAACTACCTTTTCAATGAAACCCAGATATTGCAACACCAGGTTTTGATCATCAGAGGACAAATTGATAACGATTCTAACAGATATCACATCATTTTGCTGATATGGACTGATATTAAGAGTCAAACAAGGTGATTGGACATCACTACAGTCGCAAAGACCGAGCCAGAGCCGTCCTTGATATTCTGATGTGTCCACAGCTGTGTGTCATGTCTTTCTGGGTCATTTCTGTTGCACTTACAATCCCAGTGGACTTTACGCCAACAGACACTGTCTGATAGACAGCAGGAAGTCTATGACGGCTTTTACTTCCACACACACACACACACACATACACACAGTTCACGGCTGACACAAAGAGATGTTATTCGTAAGTTTCTGGGACATTGTCAAACTCAGTGTTCCCAACATGCAGCCTGAGTGGCACCCACTCCCGCTGATGACATTCCTCTCTGTCTCTTCAGGCTTTTCTCTCTGACCTGTTTCCAGGTCAGTCACGTTTGGAGCAGTCGAATAACGAGGGGGAAGAACATCTGATGTTGTGATTTACCATTAGTTGCCTTGTCCGCCAAGACCTCGTTACGTCTTTGCCCTTATATCCTGAATGTTAAAGTGGCCAACAGTGGATATAAGAGGGGGCGGAGGGGTTATTATTATCAGCTCTGTTTGATAGTCAATAGTACATAAAAATCGTTAACCTTTTTTGCTCCATTTAGTAATTGGTGTTTGAAAAATATCTTCAACACCAGGGGATTGTAGAAAATCGTGTCAATCAAAGCTAAAAATCAATTTCCAACAAAACTAAGATTTTGTCTCTTTCATCTTGTTGTTGCTTCTGTATCTCTCACGGTTGACCATTAACTTGACCAGCAGTGTTGGGACTAACGCGTTACGTAACGAAACTACGGTATCTAATAAAGTAATGCGTTACGTTTCCTATTCAGTAACGCCGTTATTGTTACTGTGGTGTAAAGGGACTCGTTACTTGTTACTTTTAACTTTTATAATTTAGTAACTAGTAATGTAACTAGTTACTTTTTAAGAGCAGTAACTAGTAAAGTAATAAGTTACTTTTGTGTCAATGTGTGTGTGGTAACTCTCACAGTCATGAGTGAAAGACGGCCGTCCACACTAACTGAACCCATGGGTTGAAAAGGAGCGATGATTGGTTGTCATAGGTTAACATTTCAGGCTAAGCCAATCAGAAGGAGACCTGGGTGGGACATAAACAGTCTCACACACAACGCGGTACAGCAGCACACACCCACAAACAAGACAACTACATGTGGCAAGTTGAGGTAACAACAAAGATCCTTTTCAAAATGTCTAAACATCTATTTTGTAGAACACAAAACTTTTTTTCAATGTGTTTTTAAAGTAAAGTAACTAGTTATTCGTTACTTTTATGATTTAGTAACTAGTAACATAACTAGTTACTTTTTCCAAGCAGTAACTAGTAATGTACTTTGTTAAAGTAACTTGCCCAACTTGCCAACTCTCTGACCTGCAGCCCACAATGGGTCCAAACAGTTTAGGGTTGGTCCAGATCAGGAGGACATGGATGGCCAGTTAGGACACTTCAAGGAATCAAAGACAAATGGGTTCCAGGCAAAATACATTGTATTATTGTATCACAATATCACAATGACAATTATCAAAACAATTATATTAATAATTATCTAAATTAACAACATAATTTGGGCAAGTGCGGCAGGCCCGATTAAAGAGCCTAATGGTCTTTATATCGGCCCCCGGGCCTTAGTTTGCCTGTGACTGAACTAGGCTGTGGATAAATCAGTTGTGTGGATTTATATACAGAACAGAAGATTAAAATAAAACCATTTGGAGTCAAATTAACCTTTCTAAGCTGTGACACAAATCTCTAAAGAGCTGATTTAGTGAATACAAAGTTTTTTGCAACAATGTTTTTTTGTACACTTTTAAAAATAGTTTGTTCCACAAGTGGCAGCAAAAAAAGGCAGATTTTTTTTTTTCTTTACTAATTTACGAGGAAGCTTATCTAGTCGGTGTGTGTCACCCACTCTTGCCTCCCTCGTCTGCTTCCTCTTACCCTGGTTCACTTTGGTGTTCTTGGCCTGGAGGAGGAGAAGATGGCAGATGTACGCTCCGTCAGGAGCCTCTGCTTTCTGAGCTCCTTTCCTTTTGAACTCCTCCCTTATATTATTCAGCTCCCTCCACCTCTCATCCTCGCCTCCACTTCTCATTTTTATTAAAACCAACATTTCTTGCCTGAGCTCCAGTGCGGCCCCCCTTTTATTTCTCTGAATCCTTCATTTTCCCGTCGTCCAAGGCCCCCTCCTCCCCCATTGTCTTCCTCTGATCTGTAATATGAGGTGTATTTCATATAGAGCTGCTGATTTGGTTCCATCCACTTCCAGCCTCACGTACGGACACATATGCATGAAGGCAAATGGATACAGAAACAGAAGCCGCTCATCTCTCTATTTGGCCAAAACTTTTTTTTTCTCTCTTATAAATGCTACAGCACTGCCAGCACCTTCCTTTTTCTCCCCCCTTCTGCACACACATCCCTCCCCCACTAGGGGCTCCATGAGGTGCAGTGGCATCTGTACGTTCATCCTGACTCATAGATATTTCATGTTGCGGCGCATCACCTGACCACACACACCGGCAGACGTCTGGTAGGCAAAACCAAAGCCTCACAGTCGGACGGTTTCATCCATGCTGTGCAGTTTCAGTGTGCTGCACACAGTGGATATCTTGAATAGTTCTGCAGTACTTTCCAGAACCGAGTCATCTGCTTCGGCTCTGCCCTGCAGTATAAACACAGCACATTTACACCACCGTGCCTTGACTGTAGCCTGGGGGTGAAAAGCTGGTGTGAGGAAGAAGGCAAAACGATTATGCAGCGGTAAGACAGAAATAAAGGCTTGGGGGACGGGGAGTGTGGTGTGTGTGATACACCTAACAAGGTACTTTTAAAAATGAGGTAAACTTAAAAAACGCCCCACAACAAAAATGTTAGGCGGGGGGGCAGCAGAGGTGGAGGGTCAAAAAATAAAAGAAATGTAAAACCAACTCCGATTACTATTCATCATTTCTGGAAGGTCATCCTGAAACAGTTTGTTGTTTTTTTTACTTTTTTTCCTGATCTTAATCATGTCCTCAGAATATGATAGGGCAGCAGACAGCACCAATGCAAAGAGTTTTGGGTTGGATTCCCAAAGAAACGGCACGCTTGATTATGTTAAACCTTATCTGTGAGTCACTGTATAAAAGCAACTGCTAAATGCATGAATGTCAATGGAATAGATAAAATATATATATATATATACATATATATATATATATATACTTACAGTAGAGTGATTGTTATGTATCCTGGTGCAGTGAAGCAGACAGGAAGTAATTCCAGGAGATTGGGATCAGGTGAAGGTTCTTTACTGAAAAAAAAAAAAAAAAAAAAATCCAACAGAATAGAGAAATGAGAGCGGGACATAGAGAAGACAGGAACAGCAAAAAAAGAAAAAGAAGGAACTCCAGGAAACCAACCTAGAAATCCATGTCTCCTTTGTCCCTTATTCAGTGGTTTCCCCAGCGAATTAGCATTTTCATCTCCCCCTGTCCTCTGTATCTTCTACTCTGACTCCAACTACGTTTATGTCGTCCCTCACTGCATCCATCAATCTCCTCTTTGTCTCCTACCTGGTAGCTCCATCTCTAGGATCATTCTTCTACCAATGTATCCACTGTCCCTCCTCTGAACGTGTCAAAACCAATCTGTCTTCCGTAGCTTTTTCTTCAAACCTTCCTGTCTGTGTTGTCCCTCTAATCACCTTGTTCCTGATCCTGTCCATCCTTGTCTCTCCTAAAGAGAATCTCAGCATCTTTAACTCCTCCACCTCCAGCTCTGTCTCCTGTCTTCTACCTATTCCTCTAGTCCATCCATCATGGCTGGACTCACCACTGTCCTGTAGACCTTTCCCTCCACCTTGGCTGACGCTCTTCTATCAAGGATAAAGGAGACAAACCTGGAAACGTATAAAAAAAAGTTACATTGAGGACAACTGGACACAGCAGGTTCCTTGAAGAAGTTTCACCTCTCATCCAGGAGGCTTCTTCAGTTCAGTCTCCTGGATGAGAGGTGAAACATCTTCAAGAAACACACTATGCCCTTGATGTAACTATTTTTGGATTCAATGACCTGGATGACTGAGAACCTACAGAGACAAGCCTGGAAATAGCAACAGCCAAACAGGGTGAAGGAGAGAAGACGTGTTTATGTGAAAACTGAAGGCACCAGGTGAGCGCGAGTGAGACTGATGAACACAGGTGAGTCTGATGGAACTGATCAGCCCAGCAGACACAGACAGAAACACAGACCACGTCAGTGATTATATTTAAGGTCAGACCAACATGGTCCGTATTCTCAAACAGAAAAAGAAAAAAAAAATATTAATATTAAAGTGTGGTCCTAGTGCCTGACACTTGTGCTCTTCTTCCTTTCTTATACCGTCTATTTCTACAATGTGTAGACAAGACCTCAGGAAAGAGGGAGAAGGATGGAGGAGAATAACATGTCTTCGGTCTGCCACTTCATATTAAATGGGAGCAGACATGGCCAGTCAAACCCAGATGGCCCCAGGGAAAGAGATTGGTGCAGTGTTCAGGAGACTTTTTTTTTTTATTAAATATAGCCCTGCTGCCATATAACTATCAGACTGCACTTAAAATAGAGCCCCGGCTCACTGCTGCAGTGCCCTCACTTGAAATAGGATATTATAAAAGTCTGTAGACTACAAAGCACTTATGATATGCTTCTTAAATCCCACCGCTCCATAGGCCCGGAGATAATGTATGTGGGCTATTTGAAGTCATATAGAAAATGAAATGGTGAAATGATGATGTCTAATAAGGGACGGGGAGACACAATAAAAATGGAAATTGAGGTTGGCTAAATTGGTCAACATTTGGTTGGAGTACAAGTCAATATTTCTTTGATTGCACTCTGTTATGTAAAAATGTCAGCGTTGCTGTACGTTAAATTGAAAGCAGTAAAACTATATCCATCCTATATATTAGCCTATAATAATATATTTACATTTGGAATATAAGTATTTAAAATAATACCAGTATTTCATAGTTATATATAACTATGAAATAACGCATTTAGATAATTATTAATATAATTGTTTTGATAATTGTCATTTTGATATAGTGATACAATAATACAATGTATTTTGCCCGGAACCCATTTATCTTAGATTCCTTGAAGTGTCCTAACTGGCCATTCATGTCCTCCTGATCTGGACCAACCCTAAACTGTTTGGACCCATTGTGGGCTGCAGGTCAGAGAGTTTGCCCATGCCTGGTCAACAGTGTTGGGCAAGTTACTTTAACAAAGAAACTTATTAAAATCAATAATATTAATTCTAGCATAAGGAAATCCACTGTGAGTATTTGCAATCCACAAAGGCTGCCATAGAGGGCGCCATTGAGTATGTAGCTCCCCTAGGTCGGGGTGTAAAACTCAATTTCACAACAGGCCAGAATCAAAGATAAGGTCTACATACTGGTGGGCCAACTGCAGCACACATTTGATTTGATCTCGTGGCCCAAAAATATTTACAATGTGGGCCAGATTTTGCCCCTGGGCCACAGTTTGACACTTGTGCTGTGGATTCTGATCGTGGGACCCAGCACTCTCATGTTGCGGGCGCTGTAGCCTCCACAACTGCAACCCAAATCTCATTGCACCGCACTGTACTTTCCAGCAGGTGGTAAACCAACCACTCCAACCAGGATTTTTCACTTTCCCAGGAGGTGAATCCTGGGGTTTTAACATGCCAGAGACATCATCTCTAGGCCAAAGTGGAGGCCTAACAAGCAATTTATAATAATTTATTGACTGGCTAATGATTAATGCATAGAGCACTGAGGCCAGGCAGCGGCAGATAGTTAAAAAACAATTTGAGCTGCTGAAGAAGATCTGTCCAGGTGTCTTTCTTCAATTCCTGCCAGTTTTTCATTACATCTTTGTTAGATTTTTGTTGGCTATTTAACTATATTTACAAACTTCTGGTAGATTTTGATCTCCTAACTAGGTAGAACTACTACTAGACTAAGTAACCAGCAGTGTAGTGTTGCAACTTCCAATCTGCCACAATATCCGAGACAGGGATCGGAAGCTACACCTTCAGATTTGCCCAAAAACCTTTTATTTTTTTAGTACTTATTTGACCCTAATACCCTAACTTATTAATCCCTCAGGAGTATCCTTCGGGAAATTATGCCTCTGCATTTAACCAATCACCGTAGTGAGCAGGGGGCTGCTGGCTTAGCTAGCATCCGGGTACATCAGTGTTAGTTTGGCTGTGGGGGGATTCGAACCGGGGACCTGGCAGAACCAAGTCTGCTTCTTTATCCACTAGGCCACCAACTGCCCCAAAAAAAACCATATAAACTCCCATTGTTGGCCATAAGGGTAGTTCTGATGTAATGTATTTCAAAGCAACAATACGTTTTTGTTTTTTTATATATACATATATATATATACATATATATATATAAATATATATTCAATATATTACATACACTCAGTGTGGATTTGTCGTTTTGGTAGATAAAATAATAATAGTCAACATTAATATTTTGGTAGAAAAAGAAAAAAAAACAGGCACTGAATTTAATTTTAATTTCCTGGTGTTTTCATAATAAGAGCCTGGGTTGTGTGGGTAAATAGAAACACTGATAATATATGACAACAGACAGCAAGAGTAGCTGCAGAACAATTACATTCTGTGCACCATCGTACACCTTTCTGCGCGACATTCCCTGACATACAATAAACAGCGCAGTTCAGGAGTTCACCACAATCCATTGGCAGTGACAGGTCGCACTAGTAGAACCCAGGAGCCGCCACTAATGCAAAATATAAAAAAAATAAACAGGGGCATAAAATGAGACAAGCCACTCGTCAACTTATGTGATCGCACTACGGGGTTTATTCCCGTGTCAAGGAAGCACTTCTTCAACTATGTAGAAGCTCATATCTATACCGTGCACCACTTTATACTTTGTGCATATGTGTGCAATAAATCTGCACTATGTGGACAGTGATGTGTGCCGGCTCGGAAATGAGTGTCTGATCTCAATCACTAAGGTGAAATATATACAAACATATATCAAAGAATGTAACAGGAAGAGAGAGACGGAGAAGGGCGTTTGACTTCACCCGATTCGCAGCGTTTCATTGAGCGTAAAGATGATAAATATAGTAATGACGTATATGATAAAAGATTAGAAACCTTTAAATTTTACTATATTTTTTAAAAGCTTGATAAGGAGACATGCCCTATAATGTTTCCTGTTGTTTCCAAAAAATATGTCTGTGATAATAATATAAAATAATTGTATAATAAGGACAAGTTTTAGTGTTGGGACTAACGCGTTACTTGTAACGCTGTTACGTAACGAAACTACTTCTCTGTAACTAATAACATAACGTGTTACCTTTTCCATTAAGTAGCGTCGTTATTGTTACTGTGGTTTAAAGGGGCTCGTTAGTGAATTGGCTACACTTCCGAAAGAGTGCAGTTGTTTTATTAGCGCATTGCCAAAATCAGATCGTTAACCTTACATTGCTATAGGAATACCTTGGATTATGATAGAATTCACAATTAAGTAACTAGTAACGTAAGTAGTTATTATTTCAGAGCAGTAACTAGTTGAGTAATAAGTTACTTTGTGAAAGTAACTTGCCCAACACTGTTGACCAGGCATGGGCAAACCCCCTGACCTGCAGCCCACAATGTGTCCAAACAGTTTAGGGTTGGTCCAGATCAGAAGGACATGGATGGCCAGTTAGGACACTTCAAGGAATCTATGACAAATGGGTTCTAGTACTAGTAAAGTAATAAGTTACTTTTTAAAGTAACTTGCCCAACACTGACACACAAGTTTGGTGGGCCAGATTAATGAGCCATATGGGCCAAATCTGGCCCCCAGGCCTTAGATTGCCCAAGTCTGACACAGTTGTTGGACCTGAATGCCTGGAATAAAGAGACATTTTCCGCTATGTCGTTGACTTTGTGATTCGCCTGAGCTGAAATTCAACTTGAAGGCCAAGCTGGGATGGAGGCCACGTTGGCTTCTGAGGTAGTTGTAAATAAAACAGTTTGTCATAGTCACTGTGGATGTTCATTGTTGGCAGAGAAGATCAGATGTTTCCAACAGGCACAGAGAGATGACAGATAATAACACGAACAAAGCGAAAAAAAAAAAACAGAAATACTTTTCCTGCAAACGGTGACATTGTGCGTATTCCACGTTACGACATCACATCAATGTGATGTTGTTACCAACATTTAAAGACACAGTACAGCGAGGTCGTCATTACAGTCAGTTCCCAAGTCTCATTGTGCAGCTGTAGACCCTTAAAGTCAGAGACCACCTCCACACCGTCTTCTTGTCTTTCTCCGTAAGTCCAATTATTTCTTTGTTGTTTGTGATGTTGTAGGTCAGTTTGCTTTTGTTGCACCATGATGACAGTTTGTTGTTTTTTTTTTCCACCCCATCCCTGTGTGTAACCTTATCGCTCTGTTTACTGAGTTCAACCCTGTCATGTTATCCAGAAACTCCACAAAGTGGCTGCTTGGATGGTTGGAGGTGCACTTGTGTGTGTGTAGAGAGTAAAACATGAAGGAATCAGGATACATGGGGAGGTAGTATTTGGACTTTTCATTGTCTGTCACTGAACTTCTTCGACTGAAGACAAAATGTAATGTGCAAAAAAACAGTGGTTAATGCATTTCGAGTCGGGAGTCACTGGTGTGAGCAAGGACAGTCTTTTGGGGCTTTAAGCAAGACATTGTTGTGTCCCCCTTAGTATAATTGCAAACAACAACAAAAATATTTTGTGGCCAGAGTCTCCTAGTGTCCGGGGCCCCAAGCAATTGCCTGGCTTGCCTGTCCTCAAGTGCCACCCTGAGTGCGAGGACAAATTAGGTCAGGTCCTCCAGGCTGTAGGTGGACAGTAGTCTGGCTAAAGAAGAGGTTAAATCAGGGGTCCCGAACTTGCAGCCTGTGGAACAATATTTTGCGGCCCCCATCTTGCTGTAAAAGCCTTGATACCACATTTTATGGTAAATTCTATAGTTCTCAAAACCCTGATTCACAGCCTCCTTCTGGTTAAATGTTGTATTACACCAGTGCTTCTCAATTATTTTCTGTTACGCCCCCCCTGCAAAAAGAAAACAATTCGTGCAATTTTTTACAAAAAAATGATTTTTTATAAAAAAAATTTCTTTAGTACTGAATGGTGAAATGATAGTGTGGGTGGTGGACCCCAACTAATTTGGGTTTGAGACCCCTGAGTTAGATGATTTAGTACCTGCCACCACTTTACGACTGACGCTACTACCATCTGATGGGTTCACTATTCTTCTGAATATGTTTTTGGGGCAGTGGTGGCCCCAGAACCAGAATCCAAAAGTTTCCTGGTTGCCAATCCACCAGCTGCCAAGTTACCACTGAGGTGCTCTCAGCACGGCACCGTCCCCACTCATTTCTCCTCAGGTGCTGAAGGCTGCCCCCTGTTGACTTTGGTAACAGCTAACATTTGTGCACAACGAGAGGGAGTTTGCTTTCAGTCCTTTTCGTTTCCTTACAGTATACATCTCACATTTTCATGCGCTCTCATCATATAGATGTAGCTAACAGAAGGTATAGTGTGATAAATTCCCATTTCAGTCCTGGGAATCAAAGTTGTCTGAGAAGTTCTTATTGTACCTCTCAATTTTATCACATCAAACTTTTCAAGTTTTTTTCTGACTTCACTGAAAAGTTCCTCATCTCAAGACCAGAACTTGGAATTTCTTTGTGTGTTTCCACCTTCTGGATTCAGTTGGCTAACACCTTGAAGCATTTGTCATTAGTGCTTTTATTTTGGCAGCACTCTATGTAGGGGAGAACATAAACATTCCTCCAGGTACTGCAGGTCCTGTAGATGTTTGAACAGTTACACAAGTAGGGTTTCTCTTTTCCTGAGGGGAGGCTAAGTCGCTAACATAAACACAGATGAGTGGTCGGACCGGCCCAGTTGATGCTATAGCCCTGTGGTACCGCCCTGTGTTCTCGGCTTCCACAGCATGCAGCACAGCTCACATACCGGTGGATTTTGGAGGACATCACTTTTAAGTCCACAAGTCCCCCGCTATTTAGTCTGCTGCCTCTGGATATTTGTTCAGCTGGGTGCTAATGGCAATGTGTAGGAGGCTAAGAGCTGAGCTAACATTAGCATCAGGGGCTTTGTACACTGTCGAGATCAAAACAGCCAAATCTCACTGGCAGTTAAAGTGACTTTGTTGAATTGAAAGCAGCAAATTTCTACTTTTTGACTTTTACTAACCTTAAATACCAACATCTTATATTAAATTACAAACTAACTGCATAGACCGTTTTTTATTGCAAAGTCAAAATTACTTTGAAAATAGGAGAAACAGCATCTAATCGGAACAAACTAGAAAAGTTAAAATAATCAACTAAAAATTATTAAAGTTGCCATGCCATAAATACCTGTCTCTTATACACATCTAGGCTAAGAGCTGAGCTAACTTTAGCATCAGGGGCTTTGTACACTGTCGAGATCAAAACAGCCAAATCTCACTGGCAGTAAAAGTGACTTTGTTGAATTGAAAGCAGCAAATTCCTAATTTTTGATTTTTACTAACCTTAAATACCAACATCTTATATTAAATTACAAACTAACTGCATAGACCGTTTTTTATTGCAAAGTCAAAATTACTTTGAAAATAGGAGAAACAGCATCTAATCGGAACAAACTAGAAAAGTTAAAATAATCAACTAAGAATCCTTGAAGTTTTTACCAAACAGTTTACTATAAAGTTTCTCCTTTAGCTCTTAAGTTGGTTTATATTTCACATTAACTCTCATTAAGGGCTACTGTATCGACTGGCATACATCAGAGACTGAGGATAAGACGTTAAATGACATACATTACCCTTCAAAAGTTCACTTTATTTTGGAAGAAAAGCACTGTTTTTTCAATGAATATTACTTTAAAGTAAATATAGGTGGTAAATCACTATTTCAGCTGAAAATATCTGGTTTTTGGTGCAACATTTACATAGTGTATAGAGGCTGATTTCCGTGAACTATCGCTACAATATTCTTATGGTACAATATATTTGCATCCCTTGCAATATATTGCATCCTAAGAATAATGGATGATTAGAAACTCCTTGTGCAATATTATAATTGCTGCATTGCACGATAGAGAATTCTTTGTTTGAAAAAACCCAAGTGATAAATATAAGTGTGACTCAATTAAAACTTAAAGAATGTCTGCTTGATGTGTATTTATATTTGTAGGAATGGAATGGACTGTAGAGAAAGTAGTCCAGAAACCGAGGACTGAGTTGAATTATCTTTTCCAATCTCTTCTTACATTTTTCAGACGACTGTAAGGTGCTGAGACAGCTGGAGAAAACCAAGAGAAAACACATGGGTCCGGACAGAAACACATGAGGAAGCATATTGCAGGTTTAAGTACAGTAGAGAAATACTGTAGCTACTGCACTGAAATACTACGAGTCTGAAGAGGAGCACTGCAGTGCAACACATCAAACCAGGACTGGAAGTAAATGTGACAGACAGAGAAGGGAGGCAGTAGCGCTTCGGAGCGGAGGACCGACAATTGCTGGGAAAGATTGTTTGGTCATTGTGTTGAAAATTGGAAATACATAAAATTACTGTAAATCACACAAATGAAGGCGGTGTGTGCACAAACGCTGCTTAGGGTCGCGTCAATTTATGGTACGAATATACGACTAATAAGCGGCAGTAGGGAAATAAACCTCCACGGGCGACAGTCTGCTGCGAGCTGCTTGGGTCAACTAGGAAATGACGACTCCATCATTATCTCTGCAACAAACAATACTCAGCAAAACACTATACTACAGTACAGTCCGTACTGTGCTGGAAGACGCATACGGGGTTGAAGTACGGGAAATCTTTACGGCACTACAATTTCCAGCTTCTTATTATAACAATTTAGACCAGGGGTGTCCAACATGCAGGGCGTGGCCCATAACTGGCCCAAATGGGGATTCATTCAGGTCCACTAGAACGTTGACGCAAATAATTAATTTTCAGGGAATGTGAAAGAGACCCTGAAACCCGGTAACAAAAAGAAGGATGATGATGAACAACAAAAAAAAATCAATTAATTGTGGTGCAAAATTAGGTTTAATAAACAGAATAAATGCAATGCCTTCTACAATTGAATTAACGCATGCACTTCCCTGCAGGAAAACACAAAAAGGGAAAGACTTATTTTTATTTATTTTTTTAATTTTGTTTTGATTGTACCAAAATTAGTTTGACACTTTGATTTGACAGTGGACATCTGTTGGCTTAAATTTATTAAAATATTTTCCTAGTTAAAAAACAATGATTTCCACGTCCAAGGTTTCACCTTAATAGTCACAATTTGTGTTTGTATTTTTCATCCAAACTAATTCAACTGGTGCCTCAATCAACACAATCATTACCAGGTCTCTGGGCCGGCAGCTCTCCACCACCGGCACCCAAATCACAATTGCATCATTCTGCATTACTGTGAGTGGTGAGCCCAATGAGAGTTATGTAGGTCAGGACAGACCCAGAGAAACTACAAATTTTCAACTTGAATGGTAGAATTTTTCTTTCTTATTCGAGCCTCCTCCAGGAGTGTGAAGCACACCGGCCTCACAGAGCACATTTAGAGAGTAAGTCTGCTGCTGACAAGACATTTGTTCTGTTAAACGCTTTACCAAAGTTTGAGAACAACTCTTGACCAACTCCACCAGCTGCCATGAAGATGCACAGTCTTGACTTTAATCCACCAAGTCCATGAAGCTAAATTCTTGTATTTATCTTTGTGGCAAGTGGTGGCCTTAGGGCAAACTTTTTGACACGCTGGCCACAATTGGTCCTAAAATTGGTAAAAAGTGCCAAGACCAAAACAGGAAGATAGATTGTTAGCTAAAAAGACAAACAGCAAAAAAAACGTATGTAAAAAAACTAAAATCCCACATTTACAATACTCCCTATGATGCCATCTACTGGGGAAACACATTATTGTAAGGAAAAGGCGGAAGTAAAATAATAACATAAATGAATTATTTAATTCGTCAAGGTTGGCGGGCCGCATTAAAAAGCTCAACGGGCTGCATCTGGCCCTCGGGCCTTAGTTTGCCCATGCTAAAGTTAGTGGTTAAGGCTTCAGGTTCTAATCCACAAGCTGCCAGGTGCTCTGATCATAGCACAGTCAAAATTATTGGGATTAATTAAAAATTGGAATTAAATGATATTAAATATTGAATTTTTTCTTTACAGGGTTACAGGGGGCGCTGTGGCCACTCAAAGTGCACCCTGCTCTGTTCTCCAGTCCAGCTCAGCTCCTCGTTTGTTCATCTAATCTGATCCTCTTGGTCTCACTCACTCAAGCATGCCAAGTTGGTGAAGCAATTACATAGAATGAAATTAATGAGATTAAAACTTAATTGCTTGATAGCCCCAGTACAAATAGATAAAAATGAAGAAAATCCAATATATCTTATAACTCAAAAATAGCTTAGAGAGCAGAATCTCCTGCCATGGCCACTGACTTCCCATGTCAGTGAAAAACCCTTTATCAAAGTGTAAACATGGGGTGAAAATGAACTCTGATGACAAGGATCATCATCATTTTCCATTTTTTTCAATGTAACTTTACTCTAAAAAAATTATAATAAAAGGCCACAGACACAGAGAGGCTAAAAATGACAAACATTGTCGTGTCAGTGGTGATGAATTATAAACTGAAATAATGTCCAATGACTTGAGGAGGAAAAAAAAAAAAAAAAAAAACAACAGACAATACATCTTTCCTAAGCAAAGCCTGTGGTCCAGACAGCATTAAAAATGAAAAGGCTCAAACGCTGCACCCCAGAGACACGGGGGTGCAGCGGTGAAGTTGTTCAATAATGTATCAGTCGGATATTTTCCTGACATCTGGTGCAAAGGGCTCAATTCCCCAATTTATAGGAGCAGAGACAAATCAGCAGACTAGAGTCAGTTGAATGGTATTTGTGCCGGCGGTTGACTGGGTAAAGTGGCAACCTGAGGTGACATCGCTCGAAACGAAAAAAAATATGTAATCAGTTCATTTCTATCTACTTCAGAGGGAACCATAACTGTCACAGAGAGGTTCCTGGTTCTTGGTAAGTTCTACTCCAGGTCCAATTTTGGAAATATGTGACTTCAACAGTCCAACAGTAGGAGACTGTTTTTTTTGTGTAGTTTCCTTTCGTCCAATTCCAATGTTGTCATATACAATACATTCATCTTCATCAGTTGTTGATTGCCTGGTTGCAGGGGCAACTGGTGCCACCGGAATCACATTGCACCATATCTTGATCCTTCCTATGGGTGGTGATCCCACCTCAGTGGCAACTTGGCAGCGGGTTTTGAACCTGAAGCCTTGTGGACCCAAGTCTGCTTCCTTAACCTGCTTCCTAATGGATACTCCTGAGATATTAATGAAGTTGTATCTACCTACCAACCTACTGACCTACCTACCTACCTACCTAGGCCAGGTGGTGACTTAGTATTTAATGAAACCCACCTGCTATTGATGGATTTAAACCCAAAACCTTCTGGACGAGTTTGAGTTCAAATCCGTCAACAGCCAAGTTATCACTAAGGTCCACTGAGCATGGCACCGTACCAACCCACTGCACCATGGTCAATCAAAGCTGCCCGCTGTCCAGTTTGGTGATGGATCAAATACCGTTGTGGACAGTGACAATGAGTTTGCTTTACATCTTTCTATTTGTACTGTTGAAAAACAATTAGATTTCTATTATATAAGGTTGGTGGCTTAGTGGTTAAGGAAGCGGACATGGGTCCGCAAGGCCCCTGGTTCGAATCCCCCTACCGCCAAGTTACCCTTAGGTGCCCTGAGGATGGTATCGTCCCCACACACTGCTCCTTGGGCGCTCAAAAGCTGTCCACTGGTGATTGGCGATGGGTTAAATGCAAAGGTAAAATTTTGTTGTACGTTGTGCTGTGATGTGAATCACAACGTCACAATGACAGAAAAAGACATTTAATTTAAATTTAAATTGTTAAAATTATTTTTTCTCCCCATCTCCTGGTGGCTTAAGGAAAAAAATCTACCCTTTGGTCAAAATTACAAAATTTTACTTCATTCTTTTGCCCTTATTGTTGAACGGATGATTCAATTCCACTATTCCAGTTTAGAGATGAAATTTTCAGTGCAATAAAATCAGAAGTAAAGAAATGGGAGACAGGAATTCCACCAATAAAAAGCAGTAGATTGTAGATGTTCAACAATGAGGCTCAAATGCTCGGTTATACATTATACAAAAAAAGTTATACATTTGCAATCCCCTCGGTAAAATAAAGCTAAGAAAGTAATTTAGGAAAAAACAAATTTACTAACTTCTGTTTGGTTAAGGGCCTACATTTTTTATGTCCTGAGAGAGTTGTACTTGTTGAAAGAAAGAGAAAATAATGAATAAGGACGTGTCATTGGAAATAAAAAAAAAGAAAGCAAAGTAAAAAGTAAACGTGGTGTGAAGCTGATTTTCAGCTGGGTCAGTGTGTTACTCCGAGCCTTCCTCCCTTTAGACGGATGGGGTAAGAACCCCATCTGTGTATTCTCGACGATTCTGTTTCACTATCGCCCTCTGGGAGAAAACATCAGCAACAGCAAGTCGTTGGGAAGAGTGTTTACAACCACAGCTGAGGTCTGGTGTAAAAACAATGCAACAATTAGATAAAGAAAAACACCCAGATGTTGAAAAAATATATCCTCGTGGGTTGAAAATACTAAATCAATACTCACACTGGACTGTACTACAGTAACACCACCATGTTATTTAATGCGGAGTACTTAACATGTCTTAGACCAGCGCTATATAGTAGTGTTACATAAAATCATATATGACCCGTGTGGCAGAGAAGTCCGTGATCCCCTTTATCTTCAGGACTTTTACGGTCAGTGGCTGTAAACACATTCCCTAAACTGGGATATCTGGGATATTCCGATCATCAAACCTAGCTGCACAAATCCTGCCGGGTTTGCGAAGCAAAAAAATGTATAGTGGGTTGTTAAAATTATAATGGCTAGCGTAACAGAATAGAAAATCTAAATCGGGATCAGAATTGAAAACTGGCATACTCAATATATATATATATATATATATATATATATATATATATATACATATATATATATATTAACTTGTTGTGTTGTGCTAGCATGCATGTTTTCCCTTCAAAATGTAAGTGCCTTAACAAAAGGCATGCATTATTAATACAACTAATTCTGAGAGTATGTAAGGTCTACTATAGTACAACTACAGTATACTTCACATTTGATTTTTCTCGCAGGCCAAAAATAATTACACTGCGGGCCAGATTTGGCCCTCGGGCCAGAGTTTGACACTTGTGATCTAAATGATTTCCGACGGCGGACGTATCTCAGCCCTCCACTGGTGTCTGTGGACAGTGTTTGATGAGTGGACACAGACAGTAGCCCCTTCGGGCCTATCGTGGGGAACCACGGTGCTCAGGCAAACATGCCGTATTTGCTGAACCAACACATATGGTAGCAGCATCCTTTGTAGCCTCGCTAAGCTTCTGGTCAAACACAAAATCGTAGCTGTGTGACCACTGGTTGGTCGACTGGTCTGCGAAAAGTATCTGATCTCTTTACTTTCAGCCTCTCTAGATAGAGATCATTTCTCTCCACAAATTTTAAGCTTGATTTTTGTTTTCTATCGTATTAGCCAACATCTAGTGTATAAACCTGCAGCCACATCGGCCAATTGCGGAACGAGTTTGGCACATCCGCTAGGACGTGAGGTGAAACGTTTTCAAGAAACCTATGCTGTCCAGTTGCACTCCAAGCAACTATTTAGGATTATTTGATTTTTCCCTCCCATTTCCTGCCCATTTCTGTAGCTGAGTTGTGCAATGGACGCCACTGAAGCTTGGCTTTAGTCGGCATCTACTGGGAAGAACTTGGAAAGGTTTTTCCATGTTGGAGGCTGGAGATGTCGGATAAGTGACACAGAAAGAAATCCATGTTGTTCCATGTCGGGTAGAGTCTGAGCATTGGCCTAGAACAGATGAGCTTGATGATAACTCGATTGGCTAAGGACAAACCATTTGTAGAGACAGTGTTGGGAAAGTTACTTTAAAAAAGTAACTTATTACTTTACTAGTTACTGCTCTGAAAAAGTATCTAGTTACATTTCAAGTTACTAAAGTATAAAAGTAACTAATATCTAGTTACTTTACTTTAAATAATAATAATAAAAACACATTAAAAAGTTTAGTGTTGCGTTCTGTATCAACTTTCATAATGAAATGTAGTGGAACAATAAAAACAAAATAGATGGTTAGATATTTCGACAGGCGTCTTTATTGTCTTTTTTTAGCCTGAGTGTGTGAGACTGTTTATTTTATTTAGACGGTTTATTTAGACCCGCCCAGGTCTCTTTCTGATTGGCTTAGCCTGAAATGTCAACCTATGTCTTTTACTCATGACTGACAAACAGCAGACAGGCTCCGCCTCCACAAAGTCCTCTCTGCATGGCCTCGGGAGAAACCGTCCATTTGTACCACAGATAGCAACGAGTAACGAGCCCCTTTACACCACAGTAACAATAACTGCGTTACTGAAACAGAAAGGTAACGCGTCACGTTACTGAGAAAAGTAGTTTCGTTACATAGCGGCTAACAAGTAAAGCGCTAGTCCCAACACTGATAATAATCATATTATTTTTGTTTCCTTCATCATCTTTGTCATCGTTCACTGTTAGCATTAATAGCAGAGAATGTATCTACATTACTGAAACCTGAAATGAGCCGTCACTTCCTCACACAGGAGCATCTGCCGCTGATTGAAATCAGGTCTGTTTTTGTGATTAATGGTGTACATTAGCCCGTCTCCACCAAGACCCCACTCTGTTCAGATGTAGACGAATGTCTGCAGGTAGGAAATATGAAAATGCCGACAGAGGGTATCTCACAAGACGACATACTGTATGGAGACATTTATTCAAGCCTTTCTGAGTTTTTACCTGGACATTAAAGATGGCCTAGGCCTTGAAAACTTACTAAAACCATTCCCAAAGTTTGCCACAGAGGAGGATGGAGAATCCAAAGGTTAAACTCTGGAGGAAATAGCCGGTAGTTGTCCATACATCAGTTTAAAGATGTTTCTATCACACAGTGATGGGGGAAAAAAGAAGAAAAAAAAAGCGTTTAAGCCTCGTAGAGGTTATAGAATCACTGGAGGGATTGTAGACAATTACTTTCTTGTGCCTGAGCGTCAGAGTTTGTGTCGATGTGATGTATCTCCTGAAGGACAACACAGGGACATTTCTCATCACCATGGGACATGGGGGCAGTCACCTTTAGAGCACAAATCTGAGACTATGACATTTAAGAAAGAGCTTTTTGAGTCACTTGGAGTTTTTTGTGGGGTATTTAGAATATTGAATTGGCGCCTTTATGATGTTTTAATGCATTAGCGGAGCTGGATGTGACTGAAATCTTTGACATCATTCTCTGGACGGAGTAAAAGACATTATGAAAGTGGACCCAGCTGCGAATAGACTCGACACATATTTCACGAAGAAATCTTATTTCCCATCTGTTGTTGTTTGTGTGAGTCCTACTGAGAGTTTTTTAGGTTCTGCATAGTCACGCACATTAGCTTCTGCAAAGTCATGTACTCTTGGTTTCACAGTGAGCTTTATGGCTTTCATTTACTCACTCCTGCTGCACATCTCCCCTCCCCTCCCCTCCCCCTCGCCTCACCTCACCTCCTCCTCACCCTTTCCTTTTCTATCCGTCATACCAAATTACTCTGTACTTTCCTCCTAATTTCGTGACCTTATTTCTCCTCCTGCCGCACCGGTCCCGCTGTCGACCGGCTCGTCTTCCTCCTCTCCCACAAACTTTAGACTCACGCCTTTACAAATCCCTCATTTCCCTTTCGTCACCTCAGCATGTCTGCGGTCTTCCCTGCTCTGCCAATCCTCCATTCCCTGTCACTGCAGTGTCGTGAATTAGTATTCAAACACTGCACCTATTCACTGGGCTACACTAACATTGTCACACTCCTGATCTGGTTTGAGCTCAACCTCAAACACCTGACCTCCCTGTCCGTATCCCTGCAGCTCCCACCACATCTTACCCTCTTTACCCCCCTCGAAAAATAAAGAGCTGAAGGTATGGGAACAAACAGACGCAGCTTTGATTAGATATGTCAACAATGCTGCAAAAAGTGTGGAAAAGACGTGTTCAACAGTTACATGGGGGAGACATCGAGGACACTTCCTGACAAAGGCGTACACGCATTAAAATGCTCCTAGTGGCTGGTAAACTGTGATGTGCATCTGTAAGGGAGCATGTCAGTGAAGTGTCTGCACAGCACTGTTGGCGCGTCAGTCAAAGCAAACAACGTCCCTAAGCAGTTTTAGTGTGTGTATTTGGTACGTGACAGATCATATAGGAGTGTCTGCGTGTGTGCATCTGTGTGCGTGTTCGTCCCTGAGCTGTCCCTCTTAGGAAGGAATGCCAGTCAGCATCTACACAGAAGAGAGGAGCAAATGAAATATTGATCTCTGATAAGAAGCGAAGTCCCACGTCGGCAGCTGCTCTCTGCTCCTGCGCCTGTTTATGGGCTCATTCAACACACGAATCAGCGTTACTTAAGTTCATGAGTCATAAATGCAGTCAATGACAAACAAATGTGACAGGATAGTTTGGGTTTCATGTCGAGGCATTGTGACTATTTGTCATCGTGACTCCTGCAGGCCATGTGTCCCATTAGACCGCAGTTGGATCAGGAGGCAGATGCGCCCGTTAAAGTCAACGTGACTGTACGATGATGGATGACGACGGTTGTTTGATTTCTGCTAAACACCTTCGCTGGAGCCGGAAGTATTTCTGGGATTGCAGGAGGACAGATTGCATAATGCAACACAACTTCAGAGATCAGAGTGCTAAAAGATGATGCTAATACTGATCAACGTTGTTAGCATGTGTAATGATATGCCCCGCCCCCTCCGAAAGACGAAAACACATCAGTTGATGATATTATAATGTAGGCAGAAGTGATGACTCCAGATGAAACTATAATCACAACATTAATCACCACATCCACGTTTGCTATCCAGAATGTGAAACAATATACTGTAGGTTAATAAAGTAGGTATAATAAAGCTATGGCCTGGGGTCCAGATGTGACCCATCTGGCTTTTTAATGCAGCCAACACAAACTTTTCCAAATTGTTTTATAAGTAATGATTATACTTCTGTATTTGACCTGGTTGCATTTCCATAAGTAATGTCTCAGAAAAGACTTGAAGTATTCTGGCTGGAATCTTTCATCTACTATTCCAACTGCTATCCCCGTTGAGGCCTGTGGATCCAAAGGATTGCACATGCTGGTCCAAACCATGGGTATTCCAACCCCCTGCCATGGTACTGGTGCTGGTGCTGGTGCTGTTGCCCATCTGTAGATACCAGGCTAGAGTAGAAAAACATTCTTCAGTTCATCTTAGTTTCCTTGATTTAAAAAGATGGATGAAGAGATGGATGGATGGATGGATGGATGGATGGATGGATGGATGGATGGATGCATGGGTGAGTGGATGGATGGATGAGGGATGGATGGATGATGACTAGATGGATGGATGAATGATGGATGGATGGATGATGAATGGATGAATAGATGGATGCATGGGTGAATGGATGGATGAGGGATGGATAATAGATGAATGGATGGATGAGGGATGGATGGATGAATAGATGGATGGATGGATGATGACTAGATGGATGGATGGATGAGGGATGGATGATGGATGAATAGAGGGATGATGGATGGATGGATGGATGGATAAATAGATGGATGGATGGATGGGTGGATGGATGGATGAATAGATGGATGGATGGATGGGTGGATGGATGAATAGATGGATGGATGAATAGATGGATGGATGGATGGATGGGTGGATGCCTTCAGCCCTTCAGACTTTGACCCTAACATTTAATGATCCATCCAGTGAAGTCTTGATACTGATACCAGTCAGATATACAGTGTAACTGGTTCACTGTTACAGCCTTATGTATTGTATTGTATTTCCTTATCTAGTACGACTTTTAGTTACCTTTTACATGTTACAATGGTTTTTTTTACTACTATTTTTTTAAATGGTATAACTAACCAAGAAGACTTACATAAAAAAAATGAATACCTTGTCTGCTTTCAATTTGCAAATGAAATCACAGAAACTGAAATCAGTCCTTAAGTTTCTTAAGCGAAGCTGAATTTCATTTTTCCTGTACTTTTATTAGACTATTACTTATCCGATCTTTTTGTACAAACTTGGATTCAAATCCCCTCGTCCCTCATGTTCTTATTAACTTTTGGCAAATGACAAAGTTTCGGCAGTTTGATAAAAATAAAAAGGTTTATTAGAAATATTTATAACACAACCTTACTTTATTGTCAAAAATTTACTTTTAAGGTTTACTTTAACTTCACAGCAAGGTCACTTATAAGGAACTTTTTTTACACAGTCAGGTCTAATAATTGCAAGGTATGTAAAAGCAGCCTTCGGCAACAGAGATAATGCTATACTGCTACAATTAGCTGTAATTTCCCTAGTATTTTTTGACGAAATGTACAGTTTTCTTCGAAACTGCACACTGAGTCTGTCAGGGCCCTTTATTCTCTATTCATATTCTAACAGCAGGGAAGGTTAGAATAATTCAGATTCATTTAAACTGAATGGCACACCTGTATATATATAAATATATTATAGTGTGTAAGTGTGTGAGTGTGTTTAAATAAACAGATCTGACTCCAATGAAGGAGTAGAACCATCTCAGAAGAATCAGAAGAAATGGACATGTGAGTTAAATATAAGTGTGTGACCATGTGAAATTTCACTGTTTATTTTTAATAAATTTGGCTACAATGGGGTCTGAATACCTCCCCTAACTATTCATATATATATATATATATATAAAATAGATATATTTTTATTGTTTCTATATACAGTATATATATTTATATAAATGTCTGTGTGTGTATATATATATACATATATACATACATATATACACATATACATACCATATATACATATACTGTACATATATAGGAGCAATAACAAATATCTATTTTCTGTTTATCTATCAATCTGCCTCTGTCTGTCCATCTATCTGTCTTCCCATCTTTCTGTTTATCTATCTATGTATGTTGTTTGCTTTGTACTGATGTTGGATCACATCTGTTGTGTACCATGTTTAATAATGTGTACCATGTTTAATAATTTGACTTGTTGTCAATCTTGACCTTGCTGATGAAAGTGTCTTGGATTCTGTTCTTTCCTGGATTGTGTTAATAAAGTACCATATTAAAATCTATCTATCTATCTATGTAACTATCTATCTATCTATCTATCTATCTATCTATCTATCTATCTATCTATCTATCTACCTGTCTGTCTGTCTGTCTGTCTGTCAGTCTCTCTGTCTGTCTGTCTTTCTGTCT
>JAFBJS010057717.1:8066-42977 GCA_016785265.1 Paraplagusia blochii
GAGACAAGGATGGACAGGATCAGGAATGAGGTGATTAGAGGGACAACACAGACAGGAAGGTTTGAAGACAAAGCTAGAGAAGACGGATTGAGATGGTTTGGACATGTCCAGAGGAGGGACAGTGGATACATTGGTAGAAGAATGATGCTAGAGATGGAGCTACCAGGTAGGAGACAAAGAGGAGATGGAGGTAGTTGGAGTTATAGTAGAAGATGGAGAGGACAGAAGGAGATGGAATAACATAAAGAAGTATGAATAATAAAAATACCTAGCAATGTTTTTCTGTTTTTCTCATAAGCTTTTACTTTTTATACAAGTTTATATTTTCTTTCTATCCGTGGCAAATAGTATTTTAATTCTCCTACAATTTTTTGTTGTTTTTTTTTTTTTTCATGGCTCCAAAAAAAACAGCACAGAGATCACAGTTTCTTACCTTCGTAGCTGTTTAATATTTCATTTTTATTGACATTTAGAAGCATTTACATTTACCTGGTTGACATTTGACATAAAGCCTGAGTGATGGAGCTGTGGAGGTGCAGACAGATAGGGATCAGTGGACACATCAGGCTCTATCACCAACAGTCAGGACTGTCCCCCAGGACACTGTGTCCTTCTGTCCTGAACCCTATCTGGTACCAGGTTCATTATTATTATAATGTCTATGAAGGAGACTGAAGAAGTCCAACGATTTGTCACTGACTTCACAAACAGAAGCTCACAGATGGATGAGTTTGGAGTTTGGAACCAAAACACACACCAGGGTCCACCATGACAGACACACTGGTGTCTTATTGGACCGATTGTCTCAGCAGAAATGAATAAAAGCTGAGAGTCAGTCTGATCAGAGTGAAGTCTGAACGTTTGTGGATCTTCTGTACGGTCCAGACTTCACCCACCGGATCTGTGTGGTCATCCATTCATGAATCCAACACCTCCACCCCCTTTAGCCATGAATGAGCTGCTTAATAAACATGAGGGGCGTGGACATTTAAGCCCCAGCAGCAGAGCTCAGCAGCAGCAGACTGGAGGGAGATTCTGAGGGAGAGAGTGTGTAAGGAGGGGAGGGGGTGAGAGGGTGAGAGAGAGAAAGGGAGGTTGAGCGGAGGTTTAACTAAAAACTGGGGGGAAGTCGAGCCTCCCGGCCAAAGTGGCAGTGGGAGTTAAAGAGGCAGAGAAGTGACAGCAGCAGAGAAGTTCAGATTTTTACCTCCGTTCCTGTGCGGAGGACTGGACGTCCATCCTGGATGGTGTGACCTTCTCAACCATGGGATGCAGCCTGTGTTCCCTGCAGAAGCCCGAGGAGTATAAACTGCTCTACCAAGTCTACCAGGTACTGTGACCGCAGCACTGAGGATCAACCTATGGTTTTGGTCCAGTTTAGGGACCAACTGGTGTTGTTTTTTTAGTGAGGTTGTAGTTGGAGTTTGTGGTCCTTGAGGTTGAGGACGGTGTTTGCGGGTGGAGGTTTCATGCAGCTGAGCAGCCTGAACTCTGGTCCCAGGGGTCAGCGAGAGGTGGTGCACTGTGGCAAGGGGGGAGGGAGGGAGAAAGAGGGGTAATGAAGAGGTGACAGCTCTCTCAGTGTGTGTGTGTGTGTGTGTGTGTGTGTGTGTGTGTGTGTGTGTGTGTGTGTGTGTGTATACTCTCCTTATTGTCAACTCAGTGCTGACTCTGAGCTTTAGAAGTTCTAAAGTTTATATTTAATGTCTCTGTGTCGACTGAGCAGGGTTTTTGTTTTTTTGTTTTTTTTCCAGAAAAAATGCATTTTAACAAACATGTGACTAAACCAAAACTTTATAAACTCTCCTGGAGCTTAATGTACCAGTAATTTTTTAATAAACTGTATTTGCTAAAATGTTTCTGTACAAAACTTAATGCATTTATTTTATAAAACAATACATTTATTTGTGACATTAATGTTTAACCTGAAAAAAATTTGTTTTCTAAAGAAAGCAAGTGCATAATAAGAGAATGGTAAAAAGAGACATTCAGGGTAAATCTTTAAAAAAAGTATATTTTATTCCTAATTTCTGGTAAAATGCATGTTATTATTTAAAAAATAATATTCTTCCATGTGTTTTCTGATGTTAAATACATACACAAAACATTAAACATGTATATATAACATGTTTGCATACTGTTTAATGTGTTTTTAGGGAGGTAGGTGAAAACTGGATTTTTTTCTTGAAGTTTTTCTAAATACCGACCTAGAAACCTCCCCTCCCCAGGACAGACCTCTCTGCCCTCAAATAGTTCCTGTTTGGGCCTCGGGCCACGGTGTCGTCAACATTTTGTTTTGTTTGTTTTATTTGAAACGCCGTTGTCGGGTCTTTTCAAGTATGAACCCATTAACCACCTATTTGGTCTGGATCTTCTCTGCCCTCACGTGAACTCCACGTGAACCTTCTGCAGCTCCTGCAAATTATCCATCACTGTCAGCAGGAGGAGAAACGTGTTTCGTATTAAAGTCAGGTTTGAAGATATTTGTGGTCCATCAGAAGAGAAGACGTTTACTGTCAGGGTGTCATGTGATGCTTCAGAACCAGACCCTGATGCTGGGTCTTCTTCATTCTTCACGTCTTCACTGTGTTGTCGGTCTCAGAGTGCTGATTTTTCATGAGGGTGTTTTTTATTCCTGGTTCCGTGTCTTTGAATGCAGCATTTACTGACTTTACCATCAAATTTGGTTAAAAATTAACTATTTAATGTTATTTTTCAACGTATAAACCTTGATTCTCAGCATATTTCAATATAGGAACTTTTTCAGGCCATATTTATAGGTTTTTCCTTACGCCCTTTTGGTAAGTTCAGTAAAAACCCAAAGATAAAACCATATTTTTTTCTCCAAATGTCTTTTATTAGGGAGGAATAACTCTCTGCCATTGTGGCTGAAAATAGTTTGGCTTTCAAGTGGAAGAATGTAAAAATCTTGGCCTGGACTCACACACGGCTCGCAGGGTCGTTTGGAAGCTGCTAGAAGGTGTTTTTGGAACCTGCCACTTACTGTGTTTGACTTGAAGAGTCCTTGCCCTTGGTCTTTTGTTCCGTCTCCTGTCCCCGTGGTCACTGTGTCATCACGTCTGTTAATTATTCTCAATTTCCTGACTATTCTGTCCTTCTTCTGTGCCTTGTGACGGTGACGAGGCAACTAGTCACAAGGTTTCTGAACGCAAACTAACTCTCGATGATCGATGATCTGGTTTTCTGCTCAGTTCTTGTGAAATTCTCTATAAAAAAAAAATCACAAAAATGTCATGAAGATACAATAGTCCTACGACGTGTCCAACGACTGACGCTGACTATTGATCTGAAGGAATGAAAAACACTTTTTCTACAGGGATCAATTCAAGCAGCTTCTCGTCTCCTAGTTTGACCTATTTTTTCCTCTGATTTCTCATTGGTCCATTTCTGTCCAAGCTCTGGAAGAATTCCTGTTCTGCCTTTAACAAATAACTGATGCCTCCTGTTTTCGTTAGGACCTCGTGTTGAAGCAGGAAAAACAGGTTTTATTGATGGAGCGTTTAGGAAACGTGAAACTTTGGGCAAAACAAGATGTTGGGTTAGATGATTGGTTAGTTAGTTCTGTAGCCAAGAAAATGTGCAAGAGAAGGAAGATGTTTTAAAATCTTGGTTTGGTGCAGGATCAACATCAGATCCCACTCTGGAAGTAAATTAATTTGAAGGAACAAAGTATCGAGTATTGTACCTCTCAGGTTTAGATCAGAAAGATTGAGTATTTGTGTGAACTAAGATAAATGATGAGTAAAATATTGAATAAAGGACAGAATACTCCAAAGCCTTTAGTTTTTTCTAGACCAGACATGGGCAAACTAAGGCCCGGGGGCTGGATGTGGCCTGTTGAGCCTCTTAATGCGGCCCACCAACCTTGTGCAAATCAAATAATTCATATTATCATTATACTTCAGCCTTTTCCCTGCAATGTCTGTGTTACCCCAATAGATGTCATCATAAAGGCTTAGAAAATGAAAAGCTAAACGGCCGTACATCAGCCCCACATCGGCCCCACATCGACCCCAGGCCTTATTTTGATCAGTGTGGCAATGTAAGTCTAAGAAGATAGATGTTTTATTTTAGAATTTTCTATTTCTAATAATAAGGATCCTTTGTTTCTCTCTAACTCTATGTTCATGAATGAATGAATAAATGTAGAAATATTATTAAATAGAAAAGTATAATTAGTCGTTAAGTCTTTTCCAAAGATTACGCTGGTCAAGGAGTTTAACCAAATGATCTCCATCCCTGAGCTGCTCCTCTGTCCAGAGCTTGGAGATTATTTTTGTTCAGAACAGAAGAGAATGGAAGAGTTAGATTATAGTTTGTCATTAACTCACATTGTTCAATGCTAATTAGTCCAAGAGAAAATGAGTTTCAGTCCCGTCCCCTCTGATGTCACTGACTTCAACATTTTCCTCTTGATGTTCTTGACCCTTCTGACAGCTCTGAGCCCAGCAGCCTGGTCTTCAAAGTGAAGGCTAAGCACCTTGTGAAGCCAGAAGCTCAGATGCTTTAGTTGGCACTTCAAGGTAGAAGCCTCGGAAACGAACTTCCTAATCTTTCCACCAGCTCCGTGTAATGACTGTGGCAACGTGCTGCGACTCTTTCAAGAGACTTTAATCAAACCCTCAGTACAACTTGGCTTTTAAGCTGCTAATTAACACAGAACCAACAGGAGAACCGGCCGCGTTTGTTCTCGCCGTCTGTCTTGAAATGTCCTTCCTTCTCTTCCGTGCAGAGAAACAACTGTTACAGTGATCTCTGAGAAGAAATTCCCCCTTAAAACTTTCACCATCAAATACTTTACTGACGCCAATTTCTAATTATCAATGTTTCAGAGTGAGGACAGAGTTCTCACCCACTGTTAGCACAGTCCTCCATGTCTGTATTGGCAGATGGTCCCAGTTTGACATTTCGTGAACCAGACAGACAGAAGATGAGGCATATGTCAATATTTGTTGTGAAGTTCTCCACGGCAGCCAAACCCACATTCTCTCTTCAAAGTCTGAAACCCCTCGAATCACAGAGTCCACTTGTCCCGTCCTCCCGTAGTGAAGCACAGACGGAGACTGACTGAAGTCGACTGTGTCCATCTGGGTTGGACCTCTTTTTTAACGATGGAATTGTCAAATCGAATGCCAGCTTTTGCTCCCCCTGTGATATACTTCACGGAAAGAGCAACTGTATCAGTGTGGAAGTGTTAAAACACCCTGAATGTTGCCAAGTTGACTGAGGACGCTTGGGATTATCAACCAGACGCCGGAAGAAAAACATTGGACGAGCTGAAGTTGCTGGTCGTTCCAAAAACGGAATCTTTTGGCATTTTGCTCAGAACAGAAACAAAACCAAAAACTTTTCGTTTGTTTGTTTTGGAACAGAAAAGCTTCTCAAAATAATGGTAACAAGTTAATGTTTGTTGTATTTTGTGCGATATTTTTGTTCTAACTGGTTCAACAGCGTCACTGTCATCGTTGGACCCAAAAATCAGGAACGTTAAAATACCGGTTCTGTTCCGATTCAATTGGCAACACATTCTAGTTCAAAGCCCTCACTTCCATAAGTGAAAGCTAAGAGCTGATGACCTCTGTTAACATGGAGGTTCAGATCACAGCATGACTGACATCTAGTGGCGGCCTTAATATGGATGGTTCATGGACAGAAAACGGCCTGCGGGCCCTAGATTGAGACCTTAAAGACAACATAGGCAGGTCAGTCAACTTGATCTCTGGTATGAAAAGAATTCCTGGTCGAATACCTTTGGTTGTCAAGTTCAGTGACCCAGTTTAAGGCGGTGACGCGACAAATACTAACCCTCCTCCAACACCTCCACAAGCCTTTCAAAATAAGAGTAGCCCCAAGTAGTAGTAGGTGTTGTAGACCTCAGTGTAGTAGAAGAACAGAAGCAGTGAAGATGTTTAAATCACATCTGTTGTTAACATCACAGCTGTTGTTTGTGTACTTTTACCCACACAGTAGTACACTGCACTTATCCTACAGTACTACTGTATTTTCTGGACTATAAGTCGCCCCAGAGAATAAATCACAAGGGGCAAAAATTAGTAAGAAATAAGAAAATGTACAACTCACAGGAGTAGCTGATACTGGTACACCAGCCTAGAGTGCCCTCTAGTGCCTGTCTGTGTAAAATATTAAACATGAAAAATAAGATACTTTATTAGTACCACACTTGGCCAATAATTACTGCATTTACCTGCAGTGATGCATGATGGTACACACAATACACAGGACACACACATCCAAACACACACAATGTCCCCTGGACTGACATTTTATTACAGCTCCCATCACTCCAGACCTTGTCTCTTTGTCTTAAAACAGTTGGACGAACCCAAAGTCCAGACCCGATAGAAACGCTCTGCTGTGTTTTTATTTTTTTTTTAAATCACCTTCTGCTTACCTTGTTCAGCGTTGCCTTGGCGACAGGATTTTTTTTTTCCAATTTTTACTCTGTATGTTTTAGGGACGGCTTGATCTGTTACTTAAGGTTAGTCGCAAAATAGTTACAATTAGGACAAAATTAGTCCAATCATGTTGGTCATTGATGAAGACAAAAGTTGAGTCCAATATTGTACTTTTATGGGCTCTGATGAAGTAAAGGTTTCCAAAGAAAATGAAATCTTGAAGACGTCTCTGAGGTATGAATGTCAATGTTGGATTCCAGTCTAAACAGAACTACCTGGGGAGAGTAACTGAGGGGAAAAAACAGACTCTTTTCTCCTCTGACAGTTTAACAGTCAGACTCCACTGCTGAGTTCACATGTGAGATTTTAATGAAAGCAAATTAGCAGTGAATGGCAGCAGCAGCAGCAGCAGCAGCAGCAGCAGCAGCAGCAGCAGCAGCTGTGGGGATTCCTCAGTAGACCTGACTCAACAGACGTATACATAACAGGGCATGCTGTCTTCTTTTCATTAAAAAGGATTTAACTCAGATGTCTCTTTGTCCCCGGTGGAGGTTGACGCAGGGTCACGTCCCTGAGTCAACACGTGCGACCGCTCCAGTGCTTTTCCTTCCCCTAATTTCCCCCAGGGAACTCCCAAGGGGTTAATAAAGTTCTGTCTGTCTATCTGTCCATCTACCTGTCTGTCAGTCTGTCTGTCTGTTGATATATCCATCTATCTGTCTGTCCGACTGTCTATTGATATGTCCATTTATCTGTCTACCTGTCTGTCTATCTGTTTGTCTATTGATATGTCCATCTATCTGTCGGACCACCTGTCTGTCTATCTACATATCTATCCGTCTCACTGTCTGTCTGTCTATCCATCTATCTGTCTGTCTATTTACCTCTGTATCCGTCTGTCCGTCTATTGATATATCCATCTGTCTGTCTGACTGTCTGTCTGTCTGTCTATCCATCTATCTGTCTGTCTATTTACCTTTCTATCCGTCTTTCTGTCTGTCTATCTATCTGTCTGTCCATTTACCTGTCTGTCTGTCTGTCTGTCTATCTGTGTGTCTGTCTGACCATTTGCCTGTCTGTCTAAACATCTTTTTGTCTGTCTATCTACCTATCTATCCGTCTGTCTGTCTGTCTAAGAATTATCCATCCGTCTACCTATCTGTCTGTCCACCTATCTGTGTGTCTGTCTATCTATCCATCCATCTGCCTGGCTGTCTGTCTTTCTGCCTGTCCATCTATCTAAATATCTGTCTCTCTGTCCATCCATCCATCCAAGAGGCAAACCTTAGATGTGATGACACCAGTGTCCTTTTCTCCTGTCCAGTCTCAGTCCTGTCCAGTCTCAGTCCTGTCCAGTCTCAGTGTCCTCTGCCTCTAAGCTGCCTGTTGTCTCATGGTCGATGTGTCGCTGCTGGAGTTCTTATTGGCTGTGAGGTTGTGTGCGTTGTTTTGCAGCAGTGTTGTGTGTTTTCCCTCTGTTCGCTGCTACGTGTCAGAGGTGAGCGCCGTAAATGGAGGCCGTGGGACGTCGTCCCCCCCGAGCTGGGAGGGGACGCCCCCCATTGAGGGCACTCAGGCAGAATGCTATGGACTCAACAAAACACGGGGGCTAAGGGCTTTGTCTCTGGTTCACTGCCTTGGAGCAGGGCTGGGATTCCTGGCAACCAGGTCTGCACACAGTGAGGAAGGAGCACAAAGGAGCGGGTGTTCCTCCTCCTCCTGCTCCTCCTCCTCCTCCTCCTTCTCCTCCTCCTCCTCCACCTCCTCCGCTGATGTCAGGACTGGTGGAACCAGTGATCACCATAATAATTTAGTATAACCTTACATTTTTATAGCACAGTTTCTCTGTGATTTCCCATGTGAAGCTGCTAAATGTTCCTGATTTTAACCAGATTATTCACTTTGATCATAGTTTGTCTTTGTTAATCTGGATTAATTTGACTAATCCAAAGAAAAATAATCTAAAAGGTGAATTTATTTTTATGGAAAATGCCCCAATGATAAGGGGCAATTCGATTCACAGCTGAGCAAGGGAAATAAAATAAGATAAATAAATAAAATAACATGCACAATAAGGGGAATATGACTATAGTAATAAACTGTATTTATACAGTATATGTATTTGAAACAGTGCAAAAGTACTAGAGTAAATATGCTGAATAAAAAACAAAATATTTCTGTTTGTGAGAGAACATGTTTAAATATTAGACATTATTAAAGAAATAAATTTACATTTTTTATTAAAATGTTGAAATCCTGGACATAAACTTCTCCCAAATCCTCGTTGGCCTCAACTCTCCTGCCCAGTTCTTCCAGGTTTGGACATTTTCTCCTTTTTACCCTTTGCCTGAAATTATTTTAATTCTTCTGGGAAGTTATAATGAAGTAGAAGAAGTTCTGAGTATTTCCCTCACGTACCTTCCACAGTTTTTTTTCCCAACTTGAGTTACTGTACAATAATATCTTTTAGACCTGGAATTCAATTCCCATCTCCCCCTGTCCTCTGTCTCTTCTACTCTGACTCCAACTACTTCCGTGTCCTCCCTCACTGCATCCATCAATCTCCTCTCTTTCTTCTACCTGGTAGCTCCATCTCAACGTCTATCCACTGTCCCTCCTCTGAACATGTCCAAACCATCTCAATCTGTCTTCTCTAACTTCTTTTTCTCCAAATCTTCCTGTCTGTGTTGTCCCTCTAATGTCCACATTCCTGATCCTGTCCATCCTTGTCTCTCCCAAAGAGAACCCCAGCAGCATCTTTAACTCCTCCACCTTTTTTCCATTTACACATAAACAGGAATATCACAGATGAAAGTTCTGCTCCATCACCTTCAAGGTGCTGGTCTTTAATATCAAGGTCGTCATGTGAGAAACTTTAACCTCATTATTCTGAGCTCATTTACTTTGAAATTATTCTTCACAAAAATCATTGCAGTTTTAATGTTGGATGAGGTTTGGTCGTCTGGAGATTTCCAATTACACGCCTGGACCTTGGATTAACATTAATCTGGCTTTTTCATGTTCTGCGTTAAGTTCTCACTCCGCCCTGGTCCTTCCTCATGAAAGAGCATGGACAGATAGAAACACGTTGTCCTCTACATGAATGTCTTTATAGAATTTCTTTATTTTTTTGGGCTTAACGCCGTAGACCAGGTTTCTTCTCTGGAGACGTCTTGATTAATGTTCCACAGTTTGGTCTGGAGACCATGAATGTGAATGAGGAGGCAGTGTCCCAGGGCAGAAGCACCAGTCAGTCTGGTGTTTATCAGAAAATGAATCCTGGAAAATAGAGCTGAAGTGAGAGGGAATGGAGTGGAGACGCTGTAGTTACAGTCTGTCACCAGGAAAACCACATCTGACGCCAGTGCTGGTAGAAAAAGCTGTCTGTCCTGGTCCCCTGTCTGTGTGTAAACGTGTATGTGTGTGTGTGTGTGTGTGTGTGTGAGAAAGGCCTGAGGCTGAGTTCTCTCCAAATCTTTCTGCTCATCCAGGAATCACAAACCAACAAAAGCATCAGTGAGATGAGCTTAATGAAAACAAAACATCAACTCTCTCCAGAGCAGGAGGTCGATGGAATTACCCAAAATGCAACATCTATGAGTGTGCTTTAACGAAAAGGTTTTTCCCACCCTGATGCCTTTGTTCAACTCTATTCTTGTAAAATAGAAGATGAGAGTTTATCACTGCTGCCTTACACGCAGAAGGTCCTTGGTTTGAGCCCCAGAGGAACCATATAATAGGCACCTCTAGGTGGCAGCATGTCGAAGTAGATCTACAAATCGTTAAAGTCTAAATTCCATCCATCCATCTTCAGCCACGTATACCTTGCCAGGTTGTATGGGGAAGCAGTCTCCACCCTGGACCTTCCTGTGGATGGTGAGCCCACTGGAAGCAATCTGCCCTAACCGGGATTCGGGAACTTGCCCAGGAGGTGAACCCTGAAGTTTCAAACCAATGATGGAGACATTGCCTCTGGACTGTGGCCCTTTGACTAGAGTCTATTACAGTTTACACATTGGCACTTAATTCGGTATTCGCTGCGACGCGAAACCAGTGTCGCTCCCCGTTTGCGTTCACATTACAAACTAAGGCGCATTAGCTCCTCAACTAATGTGCATTAACTAATCCACTATTATTAGGAACAGGATTACAAAACACTTCCTCATATTTTCTGTCCTCATCTTCTTCATTCGTTCTGTGCGTCTCTTCATCGCTTTCATACGTCGCCTTGATCTTTCTTAACCCGCTCCATTTATTCCTCAAAATTGCTTGTGCGGTTGTTGACAGAATCCATGTTGAATAAAACCGGACATTAACGGGATCTTGTTATACAACCACGTGATCAAATTGAAACTGGACCATGGTTAGACTAGTGTGCATTCGCTCCCTTATCGTGTGTGAATGCATAGCGGGTACCGAATGCGCAGCGAATACCAAATTAAACTGAATGTGAATGCTAAGTGACTTGAATCCGGATTAGTTAATACGGGATTGAATCCCGAATTACCTACTTCGGTATTCGATTCCGAATTGAATGAGAAAACGGTGTTTGTCTCTGTCATTGGTGTGGAACTCCAGGGTTCACCTCCTGGGTAAGTTCAATTCCCGGTAAGGCTGATTGGCTCCTTCTACCATCTGGAGGAAGGTTCATAAGGGGCTGGTACAGTGTGATGTTGGTGGAGGTCTTTTGGAGGCACCAGAAAAATCGTTTTTGCCTTGATAGGTCTCGTTCATGTCTCACACCATCATTGAGATGTTGTTGTCTTCAAGTTGTCTTTCTGCTTCTTCTCTCTCCACCAGGTCAACGGTAAAGATCTGTCCAAGGCCACCCACGACCAGGCAGTGGAGGCTTTCCGCACGGCCAAGGAGCCCATCGTGGTCCAGGTCCTGCGCAGGACTCCTTACCCCACATTGGTCAGCGCGTCTGCTGACACCCAGGTGTCAGACATCAGCACTCAGACCGACATCAGCCTCCAGCACATCATGGCTCTCACCAAGATGCCTCCTGCCTCACCGGCCATGACAGAACTGGAGGAGTATTTACTTTCAGATGAGTAAGTACCAACACTGGAGAAACACCTCCTGGAAATGACCAAGATGTTGTTGCTGCGGTTGTTGCCGTCTGTGAGGAGAACTTTAGTTGATGAAGCTATTGGCCCCAGGAGAACCAGTGGATCAATCTCTCCAACATCTCAGCATCAAAACCTATCTTCAAATTCTGGAATGGAAATCTCCCACTTCTTTTTTCGCTCCCTCAGTGCATCACAGATACTTTAAAGCAGGGGTCTCCAACTCGAGGCCCGCGGGCCATTTGTGGCCCATGAAACGATATTTTGTGGCCCACACCATGATGTGAATGTTGAATTTATAATAATATTTTATAGATTTGTTCTCCACATTTTATGGTAAATCCTATAGTTCTCAAAACCCTGATCCACAGCCACCTTCTGGTTCAGTATGGTATTACACAGAATTTTTTTTGTATTGAACACTGAAAACTGATGCGGCCTTTGAAATGATAGTGTGGGTGGTGTCCATCAACTAATTAGAGTTTGAGAGAATCAATTCTCGCAAGTGTTGGACATGTTCATCTCATGACATCTCAATCTGTCTTCTCAGAAAAAGCTAGAGAAGACAGATTGAGATGGTTTGGACATGTTCAGAGGAGGGACAGTGGATACATTGGTAGAAGAATGATCCTAGAGATGGAGCTACCAGGAAGGAGACAAAGAGGAGATTGATGGACGCATTGAGGGAGGACATGTTTGTTTGCACTTTGGCTCGTGGAGAACTTCTACCGAATCCAATTCCTTCACAGTTGCCTTTTTTCACCCTAACAGTTAATTAAGAGGACAACATACACTTATGCTGCTGTCCCTGGCGCCTGCGGGAGAGGACAGCTCCTCCGGGGCAGCTGTGGCACTAAAATATGATTCTCTGCATCCATATTTGTCTTTCTGTCTGTGCTGAAGGGGACTGTGGAGCTCAAAGACAGTTGAGCTCCATTTACATTTCCCCATAATGAATAATCCTGGTCTAATCCTGCAGTGTCTTCGTTTGTGGTTCCCCTCTGGGTGTAGCCTCGATTCCAGTATGGACTCGTCCATCCTTCCTCTTTAACTCTTGACTAATTTGGGATTGTCCAATATAAACCAGCTTTCTTTTGTGTCTCCCAGGCATCCTCCAGAACACGGCTACTTCGACCCCAACGATTTCCTGGAGAGCATACAGCAGGACATCGAACGTGAGGAGATGGAATATGAGGTAAATCTAATCCCCGTCCCTCAGATTAAGATCTCCACTCGGACACCGGCGCATTATTAATTGTCGGGCGGAGCTGGGGTCACCTCTGCAGCTGACCACAGCTACTGATAGGTGGTGGTTATTGATGGAGCGGCTCCTCCGTTGCAGACCAGACAGATGCACCACGGTGATATCATGACTAATTTTGCCACCAGACGCGTGAGTGTCCCTCAGCTGCAGGGCAGCGAGGACGGGTGGATGAATAGATGGGACAGTTTCACGTGATGGATCTGCTGAGGCACATCAACAATGCTGGGCTGAGAAGATGATGGGGCCTCCTGTGACCTTCAGTCCTCATGACTCTTCCTAATAAACCCCAGTCTGCCAACTGTTTGTGTGCACTTGTATTCATCATCTCTGATGGTACATTGACTCAACCAGGTGGCTTTGTCTCACGACTGTCTCCCCTCAGTGTTGTCCCTCATAAGGGACAACAGTCTTGAGTTTAGTTTAGTTTAAGGGAAATAAACATTGATCTTCAGCTTTTTTTACCGTATGGTTTGGATAAGGGGTCTCAAACTTGAGGCACGTGGGCCATTTGCGGCCCATGGAATGATATTTTGCGGCCTCTACCTTGATGTGTTTTTTTATTATTATTATTTTGTTTTGAACAAAAAAACGATGAAATGATAGTGTGGGTGGTGGCCCTCAACTTATTGAGTTTGAGACCCCAGGTTTGGATAAACCAAACTTTTAACAATGTTGCAAGCTGCTAGACCAAGTATGTACAAACTAAGGTGCGGGGGCCGGGTGTGGCCCATTCGCTTTAGTAATCCAGCCAGACAAACGTGTCCAAATTAAAGAATTGGTTTGTATCGTGATTATAATCAAGTCTTTTCTCTTGCAATGGCCCCATCTTCCCTAAAGATGGCAGAAAAGGCAAAAAAAAATTTGTCTCTACATGACTTTCACATGTCATTTATCTTGGTTTTCATCTATGTGTCCAATTTTAGGATGTGTCAAAATCCGAGCAGTTTTGTCCATCATTCTGTTAAAGTAGTTTCAGTCATTATGCTACAGTGATTATTTTAGAAATTGTCCAAAGTCCAGTCTCTGCCCTGGAACAACAGCACCGGTCTCATCTCCTTCTGTATCAGTGAGATTACAGGTACTGACAAGTGTGAGACAGGACTGGACCGGTCTGCAGAGTCCTGCATCATCTGTCATCCTGTCAGTCGTCCAACCACTTCCACCTTCACTGCCTGAAAGATTCATTACAGTGATTGATGGATCCCTGTTGCTCCATGATCCCATTACTAAGTCGCACATTCAATCTGTCCGTCCAAAAAAAAAATAAAAGAAAAATCTTTATCATTTCAATTCTGACAAAGGAAACAGAATTATTTCAGACGCAGAGGATATTAATTTGCTCATTTGTCTCCCCAGGAGGTGGATTTGTACCGAGCCAACATTCAGGACAAGCTCGGTCTGACCATCTGTTACAGGACGGACGACGAGGATGAAGCTGGAATTTACATCAGTGAGGTCAGTGGTGTGGGGCAACCTTCAAATGTGGTCCAACTGAAGGAGCGTGCTCTGAAGGCGGGGTTTATGACCATGATTTAAGGCTCGTGTTATTACAGAAAATGTGATGTAGTCCATTTGACTTAAAATGGTTCATTTTTCCATTTTCTCAGATTGACCCGAACAGCATTGCTGCAAAGGATGGAAGGATCAGAGAAGGAGATAAAATCATCCAGGTACGATTTTAGTGGTTTTTTTCCAGAAAGTTTCTGAAGAAGACTTGAAGTTTAGCCGTTTTTAGAAAGTAAAAACCTAATCAATCATTCTTTCCGCGTCTGCCCAGATCAATGGTGTTGAGATCCAGAATCGAGAGGAAGCTGTTGCACTTCTGACCAGTGAAGGAAACCAGAATATTTCTCTGCTGGTTGCCAGACCTGAGCTGCAGGTAAAAATAGATGAATTTCACAGAAATTGTCACCATCTTTTTACAGAAATCCTCTTGAAATCCACAGCGTTTGCTGTAAAAGTAATTGGAATGACAGTGTAATAGTATCTAACCAGACGTGACACTTAGCACAGCAAGAAAAATAGAAATAATTGTTTTAGACGGAGCAAAGAAGCTCGAAAAAATAAACAGCAGGTTAGGGTGATAAAGGTCGGAAAATGAAAACTAGTTAAATGTGTGAAAAGACAGTTTCCTTCATTATATCACCGTTATTATCTGATTGTATACGTCACACTATCAGCACCTTGAATGAATATCTGTATTTAGATGAAATAAATTTAAAATATTTCTTCTGCTGATGTGACATCGTCCACATGAGGCTAATGTTAGACGCCAAACCAAAAATATCTGGATGTTTGTGGCTAATGAGGCATCTCTTCCTCCTCACTGCATCACAGCTGGACGAGTGCTGGATGGATGACGACAGGAACCACTTCCTGGACGACCTCCACATGGACATGTTGGAGCAGCAGCATCATCAGGCCATGCAGTTCACCGCCAGTATGTTACAGCAGGTGAGCGCGCTAACTTCATGTCCTTTTTTTTTACTTTACGGTATGATTTCTCTTGGAGAGGAAAGATTAATTTGTCATTTTTCATCCCAGAAGAAACACGAAGAGGACGGAGGCACCACCGACACAGCAACCTTGTTGTCCAACCACCACGAAAAGGACAGCGGAGTGGGTCGCACCGATGAGAGTACGAGAAACGACGAGAGCTCCGAGCAGGAGAACATCTGCGACGACCAGACCATGGCCTCCAACACGCTGGGCAGCTGCAGGAAGCTGACCTACAGCCAGGACACAATCGGCAGCAGCGACCTGCCCTTCACCAGTGAGTCCTTGATGTCCATGGACTACACCGACACCGACTTCCTGGGCATCACGGCCGACGAGTGCGAGCGATTCCGGGAGCTCCTGGAGCTGAAGTGTCAGATAAGGAGCAGCGGAGTTCAGGGGCTGTATTTCCAGAACGAGGCGGCCGGAGGTCAAGACCAGGAGGTGGTGGATAAAGAGCTGGAGTTGCTCAACGAGGAGCTTCGCACCATCGAACTGGAGTGCCTGAATATTGTTCGCGCTCACAAGATGCAGCAGCTGAGGGAGCAGTGCCGCGAGTCCTGGATGCTCCATAACAGCGGCTTTCGGAACTACAACACCAGCATTGATGCTCGCCGCCACGAGCTCTCAGACATCACTGAGCTGCCGGAGAAATCCGACAAGGACAGTTCCAGTGCTTACAACACCGGTGAGAGCTGCCGCAGCACCCCTCTGACACTGGAGCTGTCCCCGGACAACTCGCTACGGCGAGGAACGGAGAACCAGGCCAAAGCGTCAGCGTCAGGCCTCGGTGGCTCCAGCAGCAGACTCCTGAGGCCGCAGCTGTCGCCAGTTCAGGAGGCCTGTGGTTCCAGCAGGAGCAGAGGTTCCTCCAGGGATGCAGATGTTCTGCAGACAGAAAACAAAGAAAAGAAAATGGGAGAATCCAGCAAGACGGGACGGAGCTCTTTCCATCCACATTCACCCTACAAACACGCTCACATCCCGGCCCACGCTCAGCACTACCAGAGCTACATGCAGCTGATCCAGCAGAAGTCGGCCGTGGAGTACGCCCAGAGCCAGATGAGTCTGGTCAGCATGTGTCGCGACCCAATCGCGCCAAGCGAAATCGAGCCAAAGATGGAGTGGAAGGTGAAGATCCGCAGCGACGGCACGCGATACATCACCAAGCGCCCGGTCCGGGACCGGCTGCTGAGGGAACGCGCCCTGCGAATCAACGAGGAGCGCAGCGGCATGACCACGGACGACGACGCCATAAGTGAGATGAAGATGGGCCGCTACTGGAGCAAAGAGGAGAGGAAGCAGCACGCCGTCCGCGCCAAGGAGCAGAAACAGCGCCGCGAGTTCATGAAGCAGAGCCGAGCCGACTGCCTGAAGGACCAGAGCAGCGCTGAAGACAAGAAGGAGCCCAACATTATCGAACTCAGCCACAAGAAGATGATGAAAAAGAGGAATAAGAAAATATTTGACAACTGGATGACAATCCAGGAACTGCTGACTCACGGGACCAAGTCACCAGACGGAACCAGGGTTTACAACTCGCTGCTGTCGGTGACAACGGTTTAAATCCTGCTGAGGTCGGCACTGTTGGGGTAAAGGACTGTACATAGAAGAACTCCCAGATGGGTAGAAAATTCCTGCCTCGTTCAAAGTGGCAATTTTTTTTGTAAATATGAAATAAGAAAACCCTTATGTGGACAGACGGTGAAGACTTTCTTTGGTGACGGTCGGATGCAAACATGAACTTTTTTCCGGAATCTCTTCGCGACTCATTTCTTACCGCAGTGCTTTAACTTTTGACGATCGTGGAAACACGACAAGAGGCTTTATTGAAACAACCAGCAGTTCCACTTTTTTCTCGTGATTTTTGTTTGTACTTTATATCTTTTATCAGTATTTTTTTTTTTTACCAATACACATACTTTATGTCACGCTTTTATGGAAACAATAGTATTTTCCTGCCAGGTAGAATACATAACCCTTTTCAAAAGGACTTTTGTAAATTAAAAAAAAGTAACATTTTGTATCATTTTCACTTTTTACTTTTATTTCTCTCTATCCATGCTGACTGCCAAAGTTTTTTTTTGTTTTTTTTTTCCCACCAGCAACGTACCATATATCCTGTCTGTTACAGAATGAAGACATCAATATTACATCATACTGTGTTTTTATGTCTACTTACATATTGTCATATTGTATACAAACACACAGAGAAACTGCTTTTTCTTCTCGTCTCTTAGAGATAACAATACAATGTAGTCACTTTTGTTTTCCTAGGTTTTCATGTATTAAAAACAATCACAGTTTAACAAATCCCTAGTTATCCACACCATATGATGTTTTGTAAAATGAGAGAAATAATAAATTATTGTTTTATATATGATAATCTTGGACATCTGCAGTTATCTTTCATTTTTTTAGTAAAATTTCTGACAAAACGTCCTACGAGTTTGTCGTCGTAGAAAGCAGGCAGGTCTCAAATGCAACACAAGACTCTTTCCAGGTGCAGGTAGTTGAAAAACAGAATTTTTGCGTCTTTAAAAGAAAAAAATAAATAAAAACCAAGCCAGGAATGAATCTTCAAAGTCAGAGTGAAGTGTGATCAAAGCACAGGACTGAATGGAATGAGTGAAACTAACGACAGAGACACAGGTGAGTGAGATCCCAGTGATTGACCCACAACAGACGGCAGCAACACACACACCTGACATTAAGGAAAACTTTTTTTGGAATATTGTTCTGTATGAAAAAAAACAGGTAAGTGTTTCACTGGTGAGTACTGAGGTCATTAAGTGTTAGCAGAAATTTGGTGGTTTCTTCAAAATTTAAATAAAATTACATTACAATTCATAAAAAGAAAAAGAAGAAAAAATATTTGAAATATCTAAAAATCTTAACCCTAAATGCCAGTTATGTAAAATAATGTAAGTTATGATCAATAGGTCACAGCAAAGCTTTTAACCAACGATTGTTTATTAGGTGATATTAGATAATTTCCCACGGCACACCTGACGATCTCTCACAGCACACCAGTGTACCACGACACACTTTTCCGTGTCGTGGTACACTACACTGGTCCGAACCTTCGAGGTGTTTTAATTTTCCAGCCGTTTACTGCCCCCAGTGGCAGGTTTTATGTCTTTATTTACAGCTGAATGATCGTTCAATTGGGTTTAAAGTGTTTGCCTCCGTAGAGCCTGATTCCTTTAACTGGTATTTAAATGGCTGGAATAAATAAATATTTATGATTAAATCAAAAGATGTGTGTGGTATATATACCATATAATTTTTTTCTTGAGTTTTTCATGTGAAAAATTACAACATGGTTGCAGATCAAATGGATATTTACCTGTGTGAATACTGCAGTGCCTTCAGCTGTAACATGTACATAAGTACACACCTCAGCACACACACTCACACACACACTGTGCTGCAGTAATTGGACCTTTATTAGGCCCTCATTCACACTTATTACAACCCTGGGAAAGGAGGCGGTCACAGTTCTGGAAATTGCCCCTAGAAGCCTGGGGCACTCCACTGTGTCATTAGGCTGAACACCTAAGAGGCCAAGACAGCTCGGCCCTGCCGCCATGGTGCATAAAGTCAATTAGTGTACCTTGTGTACGGGTGTAGTAAACCTGCAGGCAGACTACAACCCCATAATTCCAAACCATGTCCGCCATTTTGGACTGATTTTTCTCGCCTGAACGTGACTAAAATGTAACCAATGTTGCTGCCAATCATCAGAAACCAAGAAAACTGTTGTATCTATGATGATATGAAAAAGAAACTGGTTAATTGAGAGGTTGGCTGGTATAGAGGGATGCACCATATCACACCTGGCAATCATTATGGAGATGGAAGTCATTATTTGGGCTTCAAATTGCGGCCAAACTGTTGGCCCTGCTCATCGCCTCCCTTTCTTCAGAACCTACATGAACCGCCACTGTTCCGTGTACCAGAAGGCTCCTCTGCAAAATATAGAAGAACATCAATTTTACCCTGTATGAATATCGATCCAGGTAGGTCTTGTAACATCTCGTTGGTGAAAGGACTGCTTACTTGGTAGGTGCTCGCCAGAAAAAGCCAGAAAAACAAAGACCAAAAGAAATAACGGTGCAAGGAAATCAATGTGCGCTTTTTGACAACACCCAAACACCGGGTAGCTTAAAACGTTGTGCTTTCAGTTTGGTCAACTTTGTCGGGTGATATGGAGCCTTTCTCGACAGTGGAGAAGCTGGGAAGGGAGTCGCTGCTTATAACCAAAAATGTCTTGGAGTTCCACACTGCCTTCCCAACAAAGGCCTCTACAGTGATGGGTCTTCAAGGTACCCATCATAAAGGGGTGCAAAAGTCAACAGAGTGCTTTAGTCCTCAAAGCCTCCTGCAACGTTCTCCCAACATTTACCAACATCTATCATTGGGTTGGCAAAGAAGAGGGGGGTGCCTTATGGTTCAGGCCATCCTTACTCTGGCACATTCTCTCTGGGTGCAGGACTTGTCTTGCCCATGGACGGTATACATGGCACCACCACCAAGTTTTAAAGAGCCTTACCTCTACACTAGATGGAAAAGGGGTAGCACCAACTCCTTGCCACAGCCAACATCTTACCCTTTGCAGTTCATCACGTTTCTGGATAGAAACTACAGATATCAGAGGAGGCAATGTTAACTGTGCTAACGGTGGGAGTGGAAACTGGATATTTGCAGCTAGCTTGTGTGACCTTCAGGGATTGACACTACCTCCCTCAGACCTGACTTAGTGATCTAGTCCCCAGCTCTAAGGGAGGCTCACTACACGCTAGGAGGGATCCATTTATAAGGCCTTACGAGCGAAAGCTCTTGCGTTATACTGAACTAGCATCCAAGATGCAGCCTAGGGATTGTAGCAACATCCACCAGCAAACAGACAGTGCATTTTTTTATGCACTGCCTTCAAAACTGCACAAGAACCTGCAAGGAGAAGCAGCCAGTAGCTTTGACGTAAGAGGAATGGCCCAAATTTTCCCCTGACCAAAAATGTTATCCTTTATGCACGACTGCCACATATGAATCTTTCTATTTTCTGTACTGTCCTGGAAGACGTCCAGTCCCGACAAAATCAAAGCCTTTACTGTCTGCCTCTCTGTGATGATGCAGATCTGACAGGCGGAGAAACTCCACTAAACCTCACGTCTTGCAGGTCAGTGCCCGCTGAGTGCTCTGCCCCCACACAGCGCTTCAATAAAATCCACTCCTCAAAACCACAGGAGTCTGGACCTGGGAATCATTACAAAAAAAAACCCTCTTTTTTCTCCGTCCACTCACCATCACACAGTATTTCTCACTGTCACCCTGTGGCTCAGCGGTGCTTGTGAAGCCTGTCTGGGGGCCTGCTCTGATGGTGCCTGCCTGCTGAGGCCAATTTTGGGTGTTATAGGTCTTTTTGAAGAAGGGACGAAAACATTAATGTCACACCCACCCACAGACTTGTCCAGTCTGCCAACACACTGATCTGTCTTACCCACAGGTAGGCGTCTGAGCCGAGCAGTAAATAGGAATGTAAGCTGGCACATGGGAGACATATTTATTATTATTTCGCCATTTGTCCGTTATTATCTGGAATTGTGATATGAACGCCTGTTGTGTTTCTATTGCAAGGCTTTTGTTAAGTTTGTCTCTACCACTTCCTCCTGTCTGTTGTGTTGGTGTAATCAGTGTCATCACAATCACCTGTGTCTCTGACAATCAGTCTCACTCATGTCACCTGGTGTCCTCTGTATCTATGTATATATACCCCTCACCTTCATGCTGTCCTTGTTTGGTTGTTGTTGATATGTGTGTGTTTGGTGTTTTACTCGCTTGTGTTTGGTCTTCTATGCAGCCTGATCAACCACTTCCTTGTTTTTTACCTTGTGGTTTTATGCCGTTTCTAGTTTATTCCCTGTCCTTGGGTTCTGGTTTGTGACTCTACCAGTGATGTGTTTAGGTCCTACCTGCTTCCTGTGATGGACAAATGTAACAGCTTTTTCTTCATGTAGCTTATTCTCAAAATCTGTTGGAGACATGTGTGAAACATATGTCAAATTCCTGTTTGTTTTAATGTTAAGAGATGTTTTACTGGATTAAATTTTTTTTTTTGGAATTTTTGTGTGAAATCCCTAATTTTGTATGGCCATGGTGGTAAAATTGAAAATAAAATATTTTTTTTCAGTTTTTTTTTTAAGATTTTTTTTAAATAACGTATTACAGGGAACTTTTTTACTTTTTTTTTTAAATCAATGGGCATAGCATTGCACAGGTACATGTGATTGATTCAACCAAAAGTGTGTAATTTTATTGTGAAATAATTAAAATCAATATTAAGCAGACATACAAGTAGTCTTTATATATATGTCCAGGTCAGTACTAGTCTCATTCTGCTGCAGCGGTCATCAGTTTAACCTGTTTCTTGAAAAATTAACCTTAAAACGGATGTCCTACCACCTTTGAAAGAGAGGGTAGGAAGATTTTATGGGTAGGCAAAAACTTTTGAGCAGTACAACGAATATTGCCATCACTGCTGAATACATGGCTGGAGGCAGAGGAAGAAGCTCACTGCATTTTCTGGGTGTTTTTTTTTCGCGGTGCATTCAAGGAGCTGCTTAGAATGTGCATTCACTTCCAGCAGACCGACCACTCTGTCTGCAGTTGGATTTCACAGTTGGCTGTTGAAGGCACGTTTACTCCGCCTGGGGAACTAAACAGTGCCCTCTGTTGGAATATATGGAGACTGCGTGTCGGCGTCTGACCCCTGCTACACTTTCTGTTCTGTTTAACTCAGTCGCAACAACTGGACTATAGGAACAGTTGATGGACTTCTTTAAATCTTGTCAAGGTCGAGAAGTGTGTCCTCCAGTCAAGTTATTCTCCCTACCAGAGACAATTAGAGAGATTTGCTATGCACTGCTGCTGCAGACCAAACTTCAATCAAAATGATCTTCTCTTGAGGCGAAAGACGATGCGTGAAACTCAAGTGTAATACTTTACAGCCTCTAAATGGGATTGAAGTCAAATACAAACCCCTGCAGGATTCCACTAGAAGAGGAAAGGTATCATTTACACTGTCTGATCAAAGTAACTACAGCTCTCAGTCCAGAACTTTTATCAACTATTAAAGACTATTTCTGTTCAAGTGCATTAACTGTATAAACCACGTTAACTAATCATTATTTTAACTTGGATAACCTGGATAAGGTATTTATTGGATACAATCTAAGGCCCAGGGTCCTTACACAGCCCATTTAGTTCTGTAATCCAGTCTGTCAAACAGGCTCAATCTAGGTGTATTTTTATTATTCTGATTATACTTTCACCTTTTTCCGTGCAATGCCCACTTGTTCACTATAGATGGCAGAGACGAGGAAAGGTGTTTTGGCATTTTACACATGACTAACCGGTCCCATGTTTACTTTGACGATACAGTAGCCCGCAATTAAAGAAGTTTCTCAACTCCTAAAATAACAGTATATTCTCTCTAGGTTTAAGCACAAGGTTTTTCAATAGTAAATATTCTTACTTGTATAATGGATTTTTAGAAATTATGGTAAATGGTCTTTCAGTTGCTTAGAATTACCACAACTCAACCATCCACTTCAAACGTAACAGTGTTGTGACATTAACTACGTAAATCAGGCGACACTGTATGTAATTGACGGCCTGTTCTGTCATGGGAATTTTCTCAGAAAAAAAATTCATGTATTTAATCTGTTATGTCCTTGTCCTTACGTCTCCACTCAAGGATTTCAGTTTGTGGTTATATGGAAACCACAAACATGGTAAAATGATTTAGTTGAAACACTACTGATGTGCACAGCAGAAGAGAAGGAAACACAAATAAAAATGTTAACATTTATTGCTTATTCTGAATACTGCATTGAGAGCAAAAGCATTCAGAGTATACACAGAAATTATACAATTGTATATGGTTTCACAAAGGCAGTGAACACATGACTGTATTACAATCTAAAAAAATCCTACTTTACAGAAATTTAAAATCCTAAATATCAAAAAGTACAGCTGCAGAAACAGGTGTAGAACTGGAACCAGAAACTGCTCTGGGCATCGGTGAAAACGACGTGGTGACATCACAATACAAAGCGGAGGTCATCTTTGTACTTACAGCTGGTTTTTCGGAAAAAGAAAAAAAAAATCTGGCAGACGGAACCAAAATAGATTTAAGTAACTCCAATAGTAATGGTCATAAATTACGATGTTTTTCTTTTTTACCTTCAAAATATCTCAATTTACATAGGACTTTTCTACATATGTAGCCTGTCACCATATCTCTCAGAAGGGATTGGTAGTGTATGTTTGCAAAAACAGAAAAGAATGAGATTAAAATAAGGACACATTGGAAAATACTCTCCCATTTCATCATGATGGGAACGTAAAATTTAAAATAATTAGCATGGAAAAGAAACAAAGTTAAGAGGGAGCGAGGTTAAGTCTGGAATATTGTTTAAGGAAGGAATATTTTACATGTGCTTCAGTCAGGAATAGAAATGGTGGCGATAGCTCAAATTTTGAACAACTTCATAAATAATAACTGTGTGGGCTGGTATGGCTCTGTTCTGACCATTGGGCTTAAAGGGTACAAAACCTAAACCACCAATTCTGGCACAACGTCCAACAAGGCTAGAGGGAGTGGCTTTAAAACCCAAAGCACTCAAAACAACTCCATCAGGAAAAAAAAACAAAAAAAAAACCCAGCCGACAAACTCAAGGCTGTTGAAATCAACCTCTTTGAAGAGTTACTTAAAAATTCAAGACAAGAAGATCAATAAAATGTTGAAGTAAAAAAAAAAAACAAAAAAAAACAAACAAACTCATTTCTACGCCCACACTAATGCCAGGTAGCCATTTGAGTGGAGTGTCCAAAAGGTGGGAGGAGGCTTTTAGTTTTGAGTAGAAGGACCAGTCGGCCTCACTCCCACCGACAGTCAAGCTGGATTCAAGGACAAGCTGGTTTGTGGTCACACTTGGCTCGGGGGACTTTTTAGTCTAGTCCTGCTCCATAGGCTCCTCTGTGATCCCAGTGTTAGTGATGGCATTTTCCATGGCGTCCCCTGTGGGAGGTTCAGTCGTACTACTCGATGGAGCAAAAGCTACATCTTCTCTGGCTGCTTCTGCTCCGTCCTCTATGCTACTGCTGCTGCCGTTGCTGCTGCTACTGCTGCTGCTGCTGCTGACTGGGTCACTGTTGCTGTCCTCGCCGTCCCTGCTGGTCTCTGGACTCTCCAGGACGCCGGCAGGTGCTTGCTGCTCCGTCTGGTCCATGTCACTGCCTTCATCCTGGGAGCCGCACGGCACCTCCCTTTCAGCCTGTTCCAACTCCTCGCTTGAGTCCAGGCACACCTCAGCCTGTGTGCTGCTTGTTGGTTCTGGAGGGGCATTAAATTAGGGGATGTTTAAATGGGCGAAGCTCTACAGTATAGACTACGGAGCGTTAAGACTCAACCTTGTTTTATTTGAAAATTCGAAAACTGCTTGTGGTAAAAAAATAGATTATACCAATCAAATCTAAGTGAAAGACGACACGTCTTAATTTTAAATTGTTGTAATTTAACCAAATCCATTATATTTCCCAGTAAAATGTTATTTATGGAATTGAAAAATAGTACAAAATCGAGAATAACAAACTTGCCTTGGACTTCAGTAGTAGCTGCACTGCTGGAAGCTTCGTTTTCTTTGTTGTACCCATCCTTCTCTGCCTCCTCCTCCACCTCTTCATCCTCCTGTACCATGGCTTCAGCTTCTTTCAAAAGGCAAGAGTTATGTGCTGGCCTCATTGTGTCCTCGTCCTGTTCTTCTTCCTCGTCGTCTTCGTCATCCTCTTCATCCTCATCGTCCTTGCTGAACTTCAGTCTCTTCACCTCCTGCTGCTCGGCTTCCATGTCCTCTTCTGCGTCCGGGTGCTTGTTTTTCACCGAGCTCCCCAGGGAGGCTTCCGACGCTGAAATCTCACTGCAAAGACAAAGCAGGATTTTTTTTTTGTTTGTTTTAAAAACAAATGATCGTGTTTCTGATGACTTTTGAGCCAGTAGTTACATGGAGTCTTTATCTTCTTCTTGCTCGTCGTTGAGGTCTTTACTGTCTGTGCTGTCTGGCAGGCCATTAGCAGCTAGTGAGGTAGCCAGTGACAATTTTGGTCGGTTTAGAGGCCGTGGAGTTCCTGGACCATTCACTTTCCTAAAGACAATAACCCAAGAAGGCAGATGATTCTGAGAATTATCCAAATGCCAAAGAAAACCAATATCATTATTGCATAATAACTTTGACTTTTCTCTAACCTTTCTGTGAAAGCAGATGTGTTTCCAGGGAGCATCACTCCATTCATTCTATTGACAGCAGCGCATCCATTTTTCCTTAACAGAAATACCATGTTCAAAAGGACCATTCCACTTATACACTCCAAAATCATAGCTGCAATAATAGGACACTTACTCTGAGGTTGGATGTACACAGCTTACAACCATAACATTCTGGAACAAAAAAAACAGAAATTTCCAAATCACTTACAGAGATGCACAAAGTAGAAGAATGTAGAAAAACATAGTTACAATTATTTACTATGTACCTTCTCTACGCCCCGAAGGAACTTGTCTGTTCCTGTGTAGTTCCTCTTAGGTTCTGTGAGCAGCTCACACAAACGCTGGATCGTGAAAGGAATTCTAAAGAAATTACAAAGAAAACAAAGCTGATTTGTAATTTATTATTTTAAGTTGCAAAAATATTTCACTTTAAAAAGTGAGTTTATAATTAATAGATTTTGCAATACATAAAATGGTGAAGTGATTGGTCTCAGAGAGGTGGACTTGCTGTTTCATTGTCCTTTGGAAAAACAAAGCTCCAAGCAATGTCTTCTTATATTTTCTCTCGCTACATTTTACTGTTTATTCTTGAAAAGTTTAAAAGCTTTTCAAAATTATGAAAATACTTCATATTTAATTGATTTCTTTACCATAAAAAGACTTTAGTAGCCCAAAAAGATTACAATAAAAAGCGAAAAACTGAGAAAGAAAGGCAGAGTAGCAAGGACTTTCTTTACAACAGCTGTTGAACATTAAAGCCACAGACCAACCGCAGACAAACTAGATGAACAACATATTTTTTGGTAGCACAATAAAAGCAAATATGACAACAGCAAGTCCCAAAATCTCTTGGAGTGAAGTTATCTTCACACACGGTGAACACTTACCCATTGTATCCCTTTACGATCTTCAAAATTCTCTCCTTCATATCTTCAAATGGAATTGACTCCACGTTGGGATTAGCTTGATCTCTTTGCTCAGGTGCCGATGCTCTAAAGTCATCCATCACCATTTCCAACTTAAACAGGAAGTAGTTTTTAAACTGAGACCATTGGACCCTGGAGAATACATGGTTGGAGACATCTCACTTCATAAAACATCCAACAAAAACGTTTTTTGGACAACATCAGCTAGCTTTTTCTCCAAACCTTTCCACATGTGTCGTCATACATATATATATTATGCGTTTTCAATAAATGTGTTTATTTATACTGAGTAAATGTCTTAACAAATGAGTATTTAAATGTGGTTAGATTTGTTGTCCAGATCATATACTAACCCATATGAATGTTTAAAAAAAAATACACCACACAGATATTTGATGTACTGTCCAGCAGACGTCAGTTAACATTGTCTCAGAGGAAATAAACCCTGTTTACAGCTTACAGTGTACTAAAGTAGTAATGAGGTCGTTGCAGTTACAGTTGCACAGGGGAGGCTGGTTCCTCAGGCCTGCTATGTATGTCCACTTACATGGTCTCTCCAGTCTTGGCAATATGACATAGGAACTGTTCCAGAAGAGGTGATGCCTCCTTTTTCGCCTTCTTGTCAAAGTCTGAAAAAGGCAAATAAAACCTTGATGTACATACTGTAATAATTATAAGTTTTGATAATAAAGGGTTTCGTTTTGACAAAACTCGAGCGAATGTTTAGTTAATTCTAATGAAATGCCTAATGTTTTGAGGTTTTGCGACATTATCGGAGTTTTAATACGGTTCGTTTGTTGTGTGGAGACACTGGGATTTGACATATTTTGTTAAAAACTGTCGATTATTGTCTTCAACATCCAGTCTCACTACAATGCTAACCGGTTAGCCTTTTAGCTCCAGCAAAACCGGCAAACTGTTTAACCGAGTATGTCATTAAAACTGGGCTGAAAAGTGACCAAGACGCCAACCCACTAGAATGGAGTCATGATTAACATGTATATATAATTAAAAGTAACATTTTATCGGCGTCTACAGCGAGATAACACATGGAATTGAACCGTTTCCGTCAAACCGATAACGATGTTTAGCTAGTGGGTAGCGTTAGCCGGGTCTTTACGAGCCGTTTATTTCATATTATGTCGCCATTACGGAAATACTCGGACAACACGTGACCGACGAACGACAGAAAAATGTCAGGTGAGTGAAGGTGCGAGACCTCGAAGTGCCTCTTGAAGCGAGTCAATTTCCATCACGTCGTTGCCCTCTGTCAGTCCCGGCGATGTGGAAAGCAGGTTGGCGGCTAGCTGCTAGTGCTGCTCGGCTGGGTGAAGAGGGGGGAGACTTTAATATGGCGCCGGGAGGTCACAGGCTGTTCACAAACCACCGGCAATCATCAACATGAAGGACCGTAAATACAGCAACAACCCTGGAGGAGGGCCAGGTAGAGCCATTTTTAAATAACTAATTTTTGGACGAATTATTTGTTTTTTTTATAACATTATTTCCAGAAGAGGAATTCATGGACTGTATATGAATTTTCCATGTCCATCAAAGTCACAAATTGTGATATCTAGAATACCCTACTTTTCCGGTCATTTAAATTTGCCTGATAATTATTAATTGTCAAAGTTTACCTTCAACACAACATGCTTTGTATACTTTGAATTGTTAGACAGCCAGATTTTTTTCCTGACATCTTCTTCTTTACCTTTCGGCTTGTCCCTTTCCTCAGGGGATGTCACAGACAGTCAACAATTTCCATTTACTTCCATGTCCTCCCTCACTGCATCCATCAGTCTCCTCTTTGTCTCCTACCTGGTAGCTCCATCTCGGTCCAAATAATTATTTACATAAATATACTTACAATACTTATATAAAACTGTGAGGTGTATATATAAAAATTGTGTTGTCAGAAAAATGACGTTGCATAAACAAAAAAATACTTCTCAAAATCCAGATTTTGCAATGCTTTATTGTGAAGACACAATGGCCGTTTTCCCAGTTCCCAGTAAATGATATGATTCATGAAGTGGATAAAATGTAGAGTTGGCGTATGACATTTGACTCACAGGTTTACATTTTTGAAATTCACAGAACATGGAAATATTTCTCATTATCTTATGGTAGTAAACATATCAAATTTATATGGTACATAATCAGCTGTAACATGTAAACCATTCAGCGTTTCTTCTAACCACAAAGTGTAACACTTCATAGTCATGTCCAAAACTGCCAACCAGTATTACGAACATTCTAAAAGTGCATTTTTAACATTCATTTCGTAACAATCAAGTTCAGAGATTTCCTGTATAAAATACTGGCAGTGACAGATGAAAACCACAGAACAAAGCTCCAAAACCCTAAATTCACACAGTCCCACTGGCCAGGATCAATACAGGTTTATTATTCACATCTTTACAAAGAGTGGTTTATGGATGTGCTGCTCAGAGAAAAGCACTGAGTTGACTTTCTTACAAAGTCCATGAGTAAAAAAAAAGACAAGTACTTGAACACTGTAAAATAGATTCATTCACGTTTTTACAAATAGGATGAAAAGCTGACGCTTCATCGTTCCTGAAAATTGAAATCTCTGCAGTCCTTCAATCACTGTGTCGAGTGGGCGATGAGCCGACCCAATTGTACAGCATCACTGACCAGCACTGAATGCTTCACTGTACACAATGGTCTTTTACCCACACCATTAGAGTCTGTGAGAGTGCATAAAACCATTCTTCCACCAGGTGTCACGTGATGAATACACTGCAAATGCATACTGAGGAGACATTACATACAGTACAATCTTCCTCGGCTGGAGATGGAAAGTCTTAGTATCATCTTCATCGTCTTGGCTCCTCCCTTTCGGTCATTTGTGTGACCTTGCGTGTTTAATCACTCTCTCTTCGTACATCTTCCTCATGGTTTTCTCTATCTGCTTAAGGAAAACCTGAGGAATTCGACCACATAGGGTATTGACCGTCTCCAAAAACTTGGTCTGTATAGGGTAGAAGAGTGACTGGAACAAGTTGTCTTCAAAGGGAAACTGTAGAAACAGAGACATCCATTGTTACAAGTTTTGCTTGCAGGGATTATGAAACTTGTCAAAACACTGAGTTAAAGTGGGCAGGATTTGGCAGAATCATGTACAAAGTTAAAGTAGTGTATCACCAGTTTGCATATGTAGACCTTAAAAAACTTGCAAATGTGCCAATAACTTAACTATATACAGTAGGTATTAATTAGTACATTTGTCTATATCCGACACTTACAACTAGAGATTGGTCGTTGTAGGCAGAAAGGGACTTTTAAGCATTTACAGATTCTACTACATTTTTAAAAACAGTACACGGATTTCCTATTCTCGATTTCTATTGATTCACATTTAAGTGTGAATTCTGCAAAGTGCAGGGCAATGTCTTTAAAAAGAAGACGAGTTGCTTACAACTTGGATATAATAAATAGATGGATGAGGTTCTTCACAGACAGTGGAACGATTCCAGTTTCAACAGACCTGCCTGTATGTCTGCACAAAGCCATTACGGATGGAGTGCTCACCTCCTGAATTGCATCATAAACAACTTTAAATGCAGGCTGCTTGGTATCATGATACACTCCACGGTTGCCATGGAGGATGGAGACACCCTCCTCTTCAGCCACTTTACAGTTACTGCCATACATGCAGTGATCAGGTCTGTAGTTCCACAGACAGGGGAAGATGTAGAGACACTCTGTAGAATGTGGAAAAGACATGAAGAGACAGCATTAAACATCTTGGATTAATGATGATTATTCCTGATCATAAGTAATTAGATACAATGGATTCTGACAATATCTTAATATGCGTCAAAATTAGTGTTGTCTGATTAATTTAACAAATTAACATGACGAGTGTATGAATATCAACAGTCCAGAGAAAAAAGATAATTCTATTCATGAGGAGTTAAAGCACATCTACATCTCAAAATAGAGTCAGTCTGCCATGAACAGCCAGCACAGCCAGAAGCATGTACTGCCCCGAGTCAATGTATCAACATGGATCCGCCACTGAGGTGCATTTATTCTAATGAAATCGCCCGGTTTTCTGGGCCGTAACCCTGTACAGTCCATTACAGTGACTCAATTAGAGACAAACCGCCATCTGCACTCACACTCAGAGATGTGATAAAAGGATGAAGCATAAATCTACCACCGCACATTCTGGACTGTGGGAGGAAACTGGAGAACCTGTGGACCCCACGCTCAGAGGGTTGTAGGGGGTTATACATCCTAAGACAACCTGTTCCCTCTGGGCATTGAATTGGAAATCTCTCTACTGCAAAATAGGATACTGAGCAATCTTGCACAGTGTAGCAATATCTTTGCAATCTATCAAGAAGCGTGATCAAACATTGCCTGCAGCAGGACCGCCATAGTCCTAGACCATGTGTCAAACTCAAGGCCTGTGGGTCGAATGTGGCTCATTTTGTGTGGCACACCAGACCTTAAAAATGTTAACGGGTGCTGCCGACATAAAGACAATATTAATATCAGCAACATTAATAAAGTCTTCAAGAGGAACTGCATTCCCCGTTGAAAATCAGTCTATAGACCTTTCTAAAATAATAAAAAAAACATTTCATAACTATGCCCAACACAGAATTAATATTACTCAATCTTAAACATTTCAAATAATGGGTTATCACTCACACTGATAGGCTGAATGACAAAACAACCGACTTTTCGCTTGGAAAGAAACACACAGCTCTGGTCCAGAAAGTGAAATCCCATTAGTGAAACCCCTACTTACACACACACAAATTCATAAACACTGGACCCCGTTTAAAAACCCCAGAATTCCCCATTAACATGTAAAACAAACACTCAACACAGTTTGGCTGAGCAAACACGAGCAAAACACTAGTTGTGCCAGCGGCTCTGAGCACTTAATGCCTACATCTGGCTGTTGCAGCTGGAAGTCCACCCCCCCTCCCCACCACACACACATACACACACACACACACACACACTGCTGTCTTCAGCTAAAACCTCATCAGTATTCAAAATGCGGAATGGATTATTATTACTAAATTATGAAGCTGTTAATGAGAACATGCACACACTGTTAAGCAGCTTGGACTAAAATGAAGACTTTGAAAGTTAAATCTACGTTGGTTTTGTTGCCCACTATGACGCCGTCTCTTTCCTGATGTCAGTCTGTACATTTACAAGCACATTAGGGTTCTGTAGGGTCTACAAACATAAGAGGACAGGTGGCCAATCGACAACCTCAAGGTATCCACAATGTTTAGTTGTCAGAAACTGGACTTCTTCTTGGAGTTTAAAGACATTTCATTCCTCAACTGAGGAACTTCATTAGTTCGTGGTTGATGTCAGAGGGAACTCTACAGTTTTAGTTCTCTAGACCACTCCCTTCACCACTGGACAAAAGTGTTGTTTTGGTCACATCTTTTTGGAACAGAAACTGCTCCTGGCGTTGATAAGCAGTGTTCTTGTCACATGTCTTGTCAGATTGCTCTTGTATTGATTAAGCAGAGCCCCTCTATTCAAGGGTGGTTGCTCCAGGTGGGCATAGATGGCTCCCTTCACTCCTTTCGCAAAACGCCTGTCTTACTTGTCCAAAATATGAGCATTTGAGTCCTTGAAAGAGTGTCCCCTTTTCTTGGAGATGGAGATAAACTGCTGAGTCCTGTGCCGATGTCGCCCCTCCGTGCTGGGCCATGACATGGATGAAGTTCCTCAGTTGAGGAATGAAACACCCTTCAAGTCTAAGACGGAGTCCAGTTGCTCACAACAAAACTTTTGGATATCATGATGCATCTACACGTTACCTGGGTTGTAGTGGAAGATAATGTTGAGGAGATCCTGGTCTCCCCAAGTGATGTGGTTCTTGTACTTCTGATAGAGTGGATGCAGAAGATCCTCCCACATCAGACCAGTGGAGATCATGCTGTTCTGAAATACCGACAACGCAAACATATCAACTTCAGCTATTTGTTGTTAGGCACACACCATCAAAGGAAGAAGCATATTTACATTCCAGCGCCGGTTTGTAATCTGCGAGCGGTAAAAGGAACTGGAGAGCGGCTAAATTGAGTTCTGAGGGCACGCATTTGTGATGCTCGTGAAGTAATAAGCGAGCTTCACGCACAGCCCACTCAGAACACTCATCTTCGCCACTCAGGAAGAAAAATATTCTTGGAATGCAAAAGAGACATTACGGCTCACTCCAGTTGATCACAGAATGAGGGAATCATACTGTGTTTTTAACTCACTTTGAACAACGTGCTCCGAATCCTTGTTAGGTTCATCAGCATGACGCCGGAGTTGACCCCGGTGACTCCATAAAAGGGGTGGCGTGCAAAGCGGCTGTACCAGCCTATCTTAGGGACTTCGTGCTCTGGAGCCATGGCGGCCAGCTGAGTGCTGTTGAAGGATTTTAAGAAACTCCAGATGTCGTCCATGGGCCGCAGAAAAAGAACATCTGTGTCCACGTAGAGCAGGGAGTCCACGTCCTTCAGGATGACCTACAGGCATGGGTGGAGATGGAAGTGGAAATATCAATCACCAATTATTCTTATAATTCCTGGTGACACGTAATCCATAATGGTTCGGAGAAATAGAGGACGTCATATAAATAAAATCAGTGTTTGTACATGTGGCTCTCCATCTGCATGAAGCGTCCAAACAGCTTGGTCACACAGACCACACATGCATATTAATGAATCATAGCTACGAAGTGCACAGAAGGCACAGAATGGTTTGTCGCGAATGGATTTCCCTTTAGTTTTGTGAAATCTGTATCTGTAAACCTTCGTAGCATTCCAAAGAAATGGGACAACTGCAGTATAAATCACTTTAGACTAGGAAAAATGCTCAACATTCTGCAGTTAACTTTTTATATTCCCAAAACAACCAAATTGATGTTCCTTTTCTAAGTACAAACTGTGAATCCATCTTACGGTTTCCCACAGTGTTGTGTGTCTCATCTATTTCCTGACCTTATCTCTGTGGTCTCTGTTTTTAATAAGAAAGACTGAAACACTTAAAGAAAAGATGATACGATCCTGATAAGACGTCACATTCCTTAAGTCTACTGGCAAGGTAACCAGACACCTGTTTCAGATACCATCAGATGTGAGGTTCCTAATTAGTCCAGTCAATTAGCAAAGGTTGATTTGAAAAACTATGAGATAAGGATATAATAGACCATGAGAAGTCAACACCAAAATGTGTTTTGGTTGCATCAAAAGTATTTTGATCTTGATTCCCCAAAACCGCCTTATTGGTTATAGCCCATAACCAAATGCAGTCAATTGGGTTCTATCACCTTATACGAACATGATTTATTCGCTCTCTAGGTGTCTGGACTGGATCAAACAGAAATTTCCAACAGTCCAACAAATACCTTGCAGCTTAGGAAGAAAACCGTAGTGATCTTTCTGATCTGTGATATGCAGATCATCACGTGCTAAGTCAACTGAATAACAAGTTCACTGAACACCGGCAGAAAGAAAATCAATTACCAGCAACAACCTCCTCTTAATGAAATTAAGAAACTAAGGGTGTCCCCGGAGACTGCTCATTTGCAAAATAAATGGATCAGAAAAGGTGTGAAATCAACACTCACTCTGCTCACTCATAATAAGATAATTATACACTCAGAGTAAAGAGACTTGGAAGTGCTTCATTAAACACCTCCTCTGATGTGGATTTTGAAGGGTAAAAAACATGGGCTTCAAACTTACGGGCAGAAACAGCCTCTGAGCAGCGCAGGGCTTGAAGAGCTTCTTCCACTCCTCGGCGTCACCCACAGAGAAGGTGATGGGGTATATTGTGTACTGGAACTTAACTGATACGGCGCGAGGCCACTGGTTCAACTGAAAGAAGAACATAGATCAGATACAAGAAACGTCCAGAACTATAACAATATTAAACAATTTTAGATGTCCAAATTTTGATCTTCTTTTCCTTTCGGTTTGTCCCTTTTTCAGGGGTTGCCACAGCGAGTCAACAATTTCTATCTCACCCTTGTCCTCTCTATCCTCAACTTTAACTCATGTCCTCCCTCACTGCATCCATCAATCTCCTCTTTGTCTCCTACCTGGTCGCTCCATCTCTAGGATCTTCTACGAATGTGTCCACTGTCCCTCCTCTGAACATGTCCATCTCAATCTGTCTTCTCTAGCTTTTTCTCCAAGCTTTTCTGTGTTGTCCCCCTAATCATCTTATTCTGAGATTTTTTTGATATAAAGTATGGAAATCTATTTAATGTAATCCACAATACATATTTTTAACCAATTTCAAGACATTTCAGGCGACCCCATTTGAATCCCAAGTGACTCTACATGGTGACACAACCCTTAGGTTTAAAATATGATAAAATGCCAG
>JAFBJS010057718.1:0-20000 GCA_016785265.1 Paraplagusia blochii
ACTGGAAATCAGTAACTGAACCAAGAAAAATGAGTGTAAACCCCACAAGGAGCTAACCACCTCCTGAGCCAGACCACGCATCTAATGTTTGGACCAAGTCAAGACGTCTGTCCACACCTGCACTTGTAGAAATCATGGAGACAGACAGAGAGAAACAAACCCTGGGAAGACTTCAGACCCTCTCCAGTCCACCCAGGAACTGAAGTGGGTTTGGTGTTGGAGCAGAGACCACCACAGGAGGACACTTCATAAAGACGGCTGTAAAAGTGAGTTGGGAGAGTGGAGGCTGCTGGTTCTGCTGAGGTCAGCAGGTCCACAGAACGCTGACTGATAAGGATGATCACTGCTGATCATCACAGACTGAGGACACACACACACACACACACACACACACACACTGACAAACTGACAGACAGACAGGCAGCAGTGGAGGTCAGACAGCCTGGACTTCCTCTGACTGGCTGACAGTCACAGTCACATGACCTGTCTCCACTCAACAGTGTTGAAAAGTTTGTTGCAAGCAGAAGAACACACACACACACAGACACACACACACACACTCTTTCTTCATGTGTCAAACTCTGGGCCACTCCACTCCATCCTGAGGACAATGAGAGGTCCCTGCCCCGCAGGTTCACACACAATCAGCCAGTGAATCTACCCCACTCCCACCATTGTTCCACACTGCACGCACACAATGGACACTCCACTCCTCAGCCTGGGGTGCTTCAATGCAATTCCATCACACACACACACACACACACACACACACACACACACGCACACAGACACCAGTCCTTGTCCTGTCAGAGAGCGCTCCACTGGGGGTTCCAGGGGGGGTAAATATAAGTGTAGGGCGGTATAAAAATATCATCATATATTTTTGCAGTGCGTCGTATCCCGGTCCTTGTTGCTCTATTTAAACGACAGTGAAAAGTGTGCGTTTGTCATTAGTTCCAGCTCTGTCAGCTGTAATGCACCACCTCTGCGTGCAGTACACACAAACACCTGTAGGGTGACCCCAACCAATGTTCCAGAGTCGTAAACCGGTGACGATCTGTTCCGAATCCGTTGGTTTGACGCCGACGACGGCAACAACAAAATCACCAGCGACAGATGTGGTTGTATTTCCTGACTGTTTCCTGCTTTAATCGCCTCAGCACAGATTCAGCTCCTAACGAGGAGACAGTGGAGACAGAGGACGCGTCCACTGAACAGGTTCCATGCACCAGAACCCGACTTGGAACTGGACTGTATGCGTACTGATACGTATCGGGACACAGGGCAACGATACGATACGATCCACTGCAGTACACGCTGAGGACCAACCGAGATTTGGAAAGAGCATTTCAAGGTGGATTTTTGAGAAAAGTTAAAAGGTGAGTGTCCACTTCCTAGTGGTTAAGGAAGTGGACTTAGGTGTGCAAGGTCTCGGTTTGAATCCCACTACCGCCGAGTTACCACTGAGATGTCCTAGACAAGGTATCGTCCCCACACACAGCTCTGTGGGCGCTCATTAGTGTGAATCACAACGTCACGATGACAAAAAAAGACATTTATTTTCTTCTTGTATCGTCTCTGTGACTCAAACTGGCCACTGGTACCGTCAGTAAGTTTAGGAGCTGAAGCTGGTGGAACCAGGGGCAGGGGGGACCAGTGAACGTCCCCGTCTCCTCACAGACACCAAACACAGCAGCTGAACTGAACTGGACCCCCCACCACCACCACCCCCAACCCCCAGACTCTGGTTCTACTGTTACTACAACACACCCACCTCTGTACAATCAAAGAGCTGCCTGTAGTGGGACGAGGTGTGATGTCATAGCTGCCCACCTCCTGACCCCCCCCCACCCCCCACTGCAGAGAAGTGTGTGTGTGCTGGAATGTGGAGTAGTGAGGCCCAGTGCAACAGGGGGGAGGGGGAACATCCCAATGGAAAAGAGCGCCTGTCACACACACACACACACACACACACACAGTCTCCTGCCACAGTCCTGAACCTCATGGTTCTGTTGGACCAGTTTGACTGGGATTAAAAATATCTTCAAAGTTTTTGCTTCAGTTTGAAATGAGCTTCAACTCAACGACATGAGTTCAGTTCCAGCTCAGTTTCCTAGACTTTGTCCAGAGAACATTAAAAAAACTGTGTGTGAGTGTGTGAGTGTGTGAGTGTGTGTGTGTGTGTGAGTGTGTGAGTGTGTGAGTGTGTGATTCACTGAAGAAAACTCTGAGACAATGACAAGGACCGTGAAGAGGATTGGATCCAAACTCCTTCACTCCAGTAAGATGAAGTGAAGGTCCAGTCCCTGACCGACCACCACCAGGTCAAGAACTTCAGTGTTTGGGCTGAGCAGACACAGAACCAAGACATGAGAAGGTTCTTCTCCGTTTCCATCTGAACCTGTGAGACACACGTGTTTCTACGTCTGACTCTTCATAGTTTGTGAAGTTGGAAAAAGTCTCATTATCTACTGGTGGTGTCTGCTGCTCAGGCAGGTGGAGGTGGAGGTGGAGGTGGAGGTGGATGTTCCTCCTGTCAGTGCTGACGGCCGTATATCAGCTCTGTGACTGTTGGAGGACGATGATTAGACCCAGGCCGCAGTGACCCTGCGGTCCGGTCCGGTCTGGTCCGGTCCGGGGAGTCAGACACCGACACCGCTGATTTATCACCGCTCTGGATCAGGACGGTTCTGTTTCTCCTCAGCTCTTAGACCTGTTGCCACTGCAGAGCTGGAGTCAACAAATCATTGACGTCGGTGTGTGTGTGTGTGTGTGTGTGAGACCGTCATAACTCTCTGTGTCGGTAAAGTTGCTGTTGCTCTGTGGTGTTTTGTGGACAAAGGGCGGAAAGTGACAGAGACTGACGTAAAACCCCGTGGACTGGACTGGACTGGACTGAAGGGGACAGTGACGGTGGACGAACGTCCTCAGACTGTGCTCGTTATCGATGCCTTTGTTAATCGATCAGACAAAAGTTCACACTCACACGGACTCACCGCTGTCTCCGGGTGTCTTCATTCTGCCGGGACGACTCCGGGAGGAAACGCTCGTGATTCCCGGCCTCTACTTCCCAACCTGGAAAAGTGCGAGAACGCGCACGACAAAGTTTTGTAGCTGCAGCTCCGGTGTCCCGCTCCGGTGTCCCGCTCCGCCCCGGTTCTCTCCCCTCTCCAGAACCGACCGAGGGTCCGGTCTACGGCCGGTCACTGTGATCCGGCGTCGTGGCTTCAAACCGGCAGCGGAGAAATTTGACTGGAGCTGAAGTCAGAACCGATGAGTCGACAAAGACGGTCCCGACCGAAGTCAGTCAGACAGACAGACAGACAGACAGACAGCCTGTCTCTCTCCAACAAGTTGTCCGGTTCACTCCAACTGTCCTCTCGGTCCCTCTCTCCGCCTCGGGCTCATCCTGTTCCCGCGGAACAAACTCCTCCTCCGCCTCGAGAAGCTTCTCCAGCACTTTGACTAGAATCAACGGCGAAGACAGAAGAAGAAGGAGGAGAAGAAGAAGAAGGAGAAGAAGAAGAACCTTCTTTTCTCCACGGACTTTTTCAGTCCTTCACTCTCTGTCTCTCTCTCTGTCTCTCTCTCTCTGTCTCTCTCTCTCCTCCCCCTCTCTCCCGCCTTTCTCTCTACGTCATCGGGGTGTCGTGTTTCTCCCTCTCCTGACATAACCACGCCCACTCGAGGCTGAGGAGCAATGTGGGTGTGGTTTCTCGGCGAGACCCCGCCCACACACTCACGAGCCTGCGCAGGCGTCACTGCAGCACGCGGCGTTGCCCGGGAAACCACCTCGGCCGGGCGACTATTTAGACGTCACATCCGCATGGAGCGATTCTGGAGCGGCGCGGGAGCCGGACCGACGTCAGCCGAGTTAGGGTACGGTTACAGCCGCGTAGTCACACCGGCTCCACCGGTGATTTTCACACGGAAGCGTCAGTCTGGGAACAGGAAACCGGAAGTCATCCGCGGATTGGTTCTCCTGTCGCCGTAAAAACTCAGGAAACAGCGACACCCTGATGACGTTCATGAAATAATCGACTTAAGAAAGCCCCAGTGACGTCACTGAGGGGTCTGTTGTTGTTTTGGATGACGTCACTGTTTGTTTACCAACAGGTTTTTACCGCCACAGCCTCCTGTTGTACAAACATAATGTTAATTTTTTTGACCCAGTGAATGTCAGTGATTAAATACAGCGTAGAGATTTTGTCCTGTCAGTCAAAGGTTCCAGGTTCGATTCCAGCGTCTTATCACAATTAGGGTTAGAGGACAGTCAGATCACAAAGATAAGAGTGTGTGTGTGTGTGTGTGAGTACGGTGGTACAGTGGTCATTGTCACCACTCCTCTGACCCACACCCTGACAGTTAAAATACTCTATTTTCTGTCTGTACAAACCACTGTATGTGTAGCTGCCACCTAGTGACCAGAGACGTGTCATTACACCCTTGTGACATTTTACATAGAAGTCATTTGATAGGAACCCAGGTGGTCGTCCAGCTCCAGTCACATGATGCTGCTGTCAGTCACACAGTACCAGGGACAGTGGTCCTGGTGTAGGTGAGGAGGAGGAGGAGGAGGAGGAGGAGGTGGAGGTGGAGGAGGAGGTGATCAGGGTAAGGACAGGAGGAGTGTGTGTGTGTGTGTGTGTGAGCAGGTCTATTGTTAGTCAAGTACAGGAGATGACATTTACAGACAAATCTGAGGCACAGTACATTCTGAGCACTGATAAACACTCCTGTCTCTCCTCCTCGTCCTCCTCCTCCACTGTCCTCTGACTACGGCGTCCGCTGGTCTTTTCACGTGTCCACCCACACTCCCCACCCCCCAGCAGTTATTATAGGATATAGATTTGTCACCAGTGACGTGGGTCTGAAGAGACTTCTGTAGGAGACAGAATACTGGGTGGAGAACACAACACAGGACCAGGAGCTTCAGTTAGTGAAGAGACAGCAGCTGGAGACGTCCTTCATTGATACCATGGGTCCTTCTTCTATGGTGCACAGTGGTTCCTGCTGCTGAAACTCTCTTCTACCAGGTGTACATGTAGATGTTTCTCCAGCATGGAAACTCAACTGGGGCAGTTGGTGGCCTAATGGTTAAGGAAGTGGACCTGGGTCCGCAAGGTTCGAATCCCCCTACTGCCAAGTTGCCACTGAGGTCCACTGATCATGGCACCGTCCCCACTGTTCACTTTGGTGAACTTTGGTGGTTAAAGACAGAGGTGACATTTGGTTGTGTGCAGTGGAGTGAATCACAACGTCACAACGTCACAATGACAAGGAGTTTGATTTCCTTTCCTTTCTGTCCCTGAAGCTGAAGTTCTTGACGACCTGAGAACCAGTGACTGAAAACAAAGGGAACCAGAACTGGAACTTTGTTTTCTGACTGACTGATCTGGAGAACAGGACGATCATGTGACCAACTAGAAGAATTATTTCAACATCAACAATAACTGATGCAACTGCTCTTCTGAAGAACCAGCAGACGGGAAGAAAGTGTTGGTTCTTGCTCAGCTGCAGGACGTCAAACAGGAAGTCAAAGGTCTGAACCCACTCTACACAGTGATCCCACCGACCAGCAGCAGGGGGCGCAATACAACTATGGGTTAAAAATCCATACAAATGTGGGAAGATTATTCATTAGTTCATTAAAAAATGGTCTAAGGAGTAGAGTTTTCTCCAGAAGTCACTGGTCAGACCCTGACACTACACCCTTCAGTTCTGTAGGTGGCAGTGTCTGCATCCCTGGAATCTTCTCCTGTTGACAGTTGACCAGGTGAACCAGACCAGACCAGCCAGAACGGTAACAATGGTCCTTGATGGTCCGATGACACTGGTCTTTAGAGGGTCTGGTGTTGATGATGTCAGCAGGACCAACCAATCACTGAATATCTGAATGAGTCATTGAACCCAACATGAATGACGCCTCCTCCGGCCTCGTCCTGTTGGTTCCACATCATCATCGTCGTCGCGCTCTTCTTCTGCTCCGCGCTCTTTCACCGCCCGCGGCTCCTGGTGACGGCGTCCGTCTCTAATCAGAGTGACAGACAGACGCTGCCAGAGAAAGACGGGGACAACCAGAGGGAGCGCTCAATCTGAGGCTGGTCACTGGGCTGCTGGGGGGGGACTGAACACCCCCAGATGTTAGTCCTACAGACGCAGACCATATCTCCACAGAGTGGAGCAGCTTCTTCTTCCTCTTGACCACGTCCTCACAGCAACGCCACTGTTTCTCTTGGCCAATCTCTGACAGATGGTTATCTACGGTTGGTCAGCAGGGGGAGCTGAGACCACAGTCTGCATTGATTCTCAGACCCATCGATGACGGGGACGTTTGGGACACAGAAAGGACTAAAGAAGACAGTGTTGCTGTAGACCAATCCAGGATCTCCAACTGCCTACATGTGGTCCACGCCCCAGCCTGACCCACTCCCAGCTGGTATTCACACATGAGTAATGGGATTACTGCAGAGGACAAGGGAACCAGAAGAGGGGCGCGCCCCACACTATGGCAGCGAACAACGACATTTATTTGCACAATGATCAGACAACCACAAGATGGCAGCTTCTGCTGACGGACACTTCTGGTCATGACCTTCTGTTTTCAGCCAGCAGGTCCTGACAGAGAAAGGGCTCCCCCTGCTGGATCACCTCAGCTGTGGACAGGGTTAGTAACGGGGGGCAACATGTACGGTGAATACAGCTCCAGGGATGGGAGCTGCAGGAGGAGGAGGACCTGCTGAGAAGAAGGATGGCGGAGAGAGGAGGAGAAGAGTGAAGACTCGCTGTTCTCCTCTCCTCCACTGGTGTCACACCAGCTCCAAATGGACATCTGGTTTCTGGTCCAGTCCTGTAGAGGTCTGGGCAGAACCAGTAAGTGACCCCCACTTCAGACCCCCAACCGGGTTCTTTCATCCACATGGTGGTTAAGTACCTCCCGACTCCCGCCCCCACCCCAGCTGATACCGTGTGGGTCCAGAGGTGGCAGTGTTGAGCCATCTCCATGCTGCCCTCACTGTGGTGACGGTTGGAGGAACATTTTTAAAACTTCACTCAGCAAACACCTCCTCCTCCTCCTCCTCCTCCTCCTCTTCCTCCTCTGCTGGGCTCACAGGCAGCCGGCCTGTAGGAGGTGCTGCTCTGTGTCATAGTCTTAGTGTCAGTGCAGAGGAGGAGGTGCATGTGTTACACTTCACCGTGGGGGCTGTAGATGTGATGTCATGATCCTCGTCATCCTGTGTTGCTCCTCTCCCCGCTGCTCCTCACTGCTCCTTCTCTGCTCCTCTCTTCACTGCTCCTCTCTTGTGTCACTGTGGTACCATCCACTCGTTCTGCCCTCTAGGGGCCGTTGTGTAGCAGTGTCTATTTTTAATATTCTTAATAACAGTGGTTATTAACCTCCCCTCCTCCCCCAGTCAATCCATGTCCTCCCCCAGGTGCTTGGGGCTGTTGGGTGAGGGAGGAGGGGGAGGGGGGGGGGTCACCTGACCAGCTGGTCATCCATTTGTTGCAGATGTCCCAACAGATGGGTCCCGGTCCAGGTGTGGACCCTGTGGTCTTGGTCAGGTGGTCTTCTCTCCACAGTGGAGAGACAGACGGACGGTGACGTCAGTGGACAGTCCTTCTTCCTCCCTTCTTAGAACGTTGATCTCCAGTTCTTCAACAGAATGTATTCTCATCAGGCTCCTTGTCCAGCAGGAGGTCAGAGGTTTGATGCCACAGTAACACAGACAATGAATAAATAAATTCTGAGCTCAAACACAGCAGCTGAGGAAGGAAACTGGATCTGTTCACACACACACACACACACACACACACACACACACGTTGGCAGTGTTCCTGGATTAACTGACAGCTGACGTTCAGTCTCCTCACACTGCTGACACGCTGAGGCCCCGCTCTAACCCGGGTCTCCTGCGCTCTGGTTACCTTCTGACGACCCGGTCGATCGGGTTCAAGGGTCACCTCGTGTGGCGGCGGGGTATCAAACATTTAAGGCTGCGCTAATAGAGCGTAGAAAGTGACGCAGAGACGTGTTTGTCCACTGTGGGAGGAACCGTCCTGCTGTGTCACAATAACAACACTGTCCTCCCATCATGCACCTCTCCATGTATTTATACTGAGAGGATTTGAAAGGACAGTCAATTCCTCCTGTTCACAACAGCACACGCCAACCCAGAGATTCTCAACCGGTGGGTCGCGGACCTGTTGATCCCAACAACTCTGGGGACATTCGACCATGATGTCTCCCTCATGTCCATCCAGTGGTCACCAGTTTGACCATTTGACGGAACCAGTTCTGACACAAACGTCTGCATGTGTGGAGGTGAGAGCAGAGACACAGAGACTGTGGACACTTCAACCAATCACAGAGGAGACGAACATCACGCTCCATTCTGTAGAACATTATTATCTGTCGACGTGACAACGCCGCAGCCCAGATCTACCCGAGTCACCCTGGTGATAGGATCACATGGTCACGCTGACGGCCGTGACTCAACTGGAAGGTGGGAGTCTGGAGGCTGTCACACCCCCGCACTTCAGCATCCAACCTAATCATCTACACCTACTGGGGCAGGAGGAGGGAGGAGGACAAGACCCGACAGGAACGATGGGTAAAGGCCGCACATGTCTGCTCGTCCGCCCTGATCTGAATAAGAAACAAACCAGGGGGCGCCGCGCCTCCACCAGGACACGGTCCTTGAAAGCAAGTGTGTGTTTGGTCTTCAACATACGGGAACAAAGCAGAATAGTTCACTCACTAGCTCCCCCTGCTGTTCTCACACGTCCAGGTATGAAGACAAACACGCTTTTTCACTCACATTCACACCTGTGGTCATTTGGAGCAAATGATTCACCTTGTAATACCAGCGGTCACCACCAGGGCTCCTCCTGCTTCACGACAGGTTTTCTACCTGGGCTGGAGAAACGTCGACTGTTCTCAAACCAAACCGACCAGAAAGTTCTACCACTCTGGAGTCTGGAGTCTGGAGTCTGGAGCAGGACTTCAGACGATCAGAGACAGAGACACACTGGACTGAACAGATAGTAGGCTTTTAGCGCCCTCCTCTGGTCAGAGGTTGTATGACAGGCAAGTGTACAATTCTTCACAAGCAGCAGTTGGACCTGTAGGACCGACAGAGAGGGGGAGAGTCTGGAGAGAGGAGGAGGAGCACAGGAGGGGAGATTAGAGGAGGGGAGAGGCAGAGAAGAAGGAGCAGAGGAGGAGCAGAGGAGTCCAGGAGATTGTGGTCCAGTTTTCTTCTCCTGTTTTATTTGGATGAATGAAACACTTTCAGTTACAAAAATGACTTAAATGAACAACACTGTACAATGAACAGGCAGAAATATTTTCTTTTCTTTCTTTTCTTTCTTTTTTTGGTTTTCAAGATAAATACACTAAAAGGCTAAGATGCTACCACGGGGAGAGGAGGAGGAGGAGCAGGAGGAGAGGAGGAGAGGAGGGGAACACACACACACACACACACAGACCAACATCCAGAGGTGGAGGTCTGACAGCTGGACTTTAAGGCCAAACACTGTTGTAAACCAAAAAAAGGGTCAGGGGTGGGGTTAGGTGTAGGTGGGATAGGGGGTGGGGTTGAGGGGGGCGGGGGGGGCAGCACTGTGGCAGCACAAGCAGAAAAGACAAAGAACTAAAGAAGGATCAGAGCAGTTACAAAGATATCTTCATCATCATCGTCATCATCAGAAGCTTAAGATTTTTTCCCAAGAACAAATACTTAAAAATATACATTTCATCATCATCATCATCATCATCGTCATCGTCATTATTTCCCTTTGGATCCGTCAGCTCACAGGTGCCAGGAGGAGGTGAAGGGGAGCAGAGGGAGGAGCCCTGGGGGACGGAGGGGGGGACGGGGTCAGGTTAGGGTTCTTTGGTTTTCTTCTCTGACGACTTTGATGTAGAACCTTTGGACTGAAGCTGAACTGAGGGCAGGAGGAGGAGGAGGAGGAGGAGGAGGAGGAGGAGGAGGAAACCACACCACACCTCTCAGCAGCAGCAGCGCCATCACCAGGTGGGTTGTTGGTATATATTAAAAGGATGGGACGTGTCTGTGACTGAGGGAGATGTTCCTCGGTGGAACCACAGGGAGCTCATTTGCATAATGACGTCAGAGGGAAAACACAGGGAGGACAAACAGCAGCCGGGACAACAAGTCTAAAAGGAGGACTGCTGCTGCTGCTGCTGACTCTACTGAGAGGGTGGTCTCTGCAGCCGACCACCAGGGGTCAGGAGCGCTGCTCTGTTATTACCGCCACCTTGTGGAGGAAGTGGAGTGGGAGGTGTTTCCTGAGGAAGTGAATTCTCTTCACTGTAGGGGGCGCCGTCAGTTCTGCTGTGGCGGGGCTTTGACTTTGGTATCATTCACTAAGGAGGTGCCCCCACCACACACCTGCAGCTGAGGCCCGCCCCCTCAGAGCCCGCCCCTCTGACCAGTGACACGCCCACTTCTGCTCTCCTTCACCTTCAAACAAACAAACATGAAAAAAATAACAACAGTGGATTTTTTAAAGTGTCTCCTAGCAACCTGGGTCTGAACCACCCCACCAGGCACCAACCCTCACCCCCACCTCCCCACATCACCGGCCCCTGCAGCTCTGCCTGGACAGGAAGTGGTCAGTGCGCCCTCTAGAGGACCAGGGTGTGCTCCCTGACCTGGACCAGAGTCTTGGGGGTCAGAGATCAGGTGGTGGTGGTGGTGGTGGTGGTGGTGGTAGTGGTGGGGGGTCAACGCTGACAACGGGGACAGGGTGGTGTCTTTCTAAGTGTGTGTGTGTGTGTGTGTGGAGACCATGAAAGTGCAACGGATTAAAAAAGATTTTCTCCACAGATCAAAACCCAGACTGTTTGCGTTATCTCCCACAATCCCCTGCTCCTGGTCTCAGCCAAAGACACACACACACACACACACACACACACACACCTGTTGTTGTACCTTCAGCTGACCCCCACATCTTAAAGCATTCATCTATTTGGTTTATCATCAGAGGATATGAGGTATATGATGAACTATCTCTCTCTTCACATCACAGTGGAGAAGACACACAACCAAAAGACCAAAGAGTCGGAGGAGGAGATGATGGAGGTGCTCCTGCTCCTCCTCCTCCTCCGGGTTAAAAACACTGACCGTCGGCCCGACCCGTCCTTGTTCATGTTCATGTTCATGTTCACTGTAATGAACACCGGCTGCAGCACAGTGGCTCTGACGTCACCAAACCTCTTCAAATAATTCATGACGTCTTGTCCAACCGGTGGCGCCACTGAGCTGCAGCCGTTCGTTCACTCCAGAAGGAGAGTGTATCCATCATCGAGCGCTAGGTGGCGACATTGTCCTCCTGTGTCCTCACAGGTTTCACAGGTTATTGACTTCTGTTTTTCTAATGAGAGACAGGTCGTCAGGGGCAACGACAGGTCAGTTGGGGCAAAAACAAAAACAGAACCAGAACCAGAACATGAAGCAGAGACTGGGCCGAGGACATCAGAGAGATGAAATAAATATTACAATCAACACTGGACATGAATCAATATGGAGTCCAAAGAGAGATAGTTGGATTTTTGGTCTAAAATCAAGTTATTTTGATCAACGTCTTTTTTTCTTCATAATACATTAGAGATAAGTAAGCAGTAGAACATAGATCTTTTCTCTACAAAATCTATAGAAGCACTAACAGATACATTCCATCTAAGAGTCCATGTGGAGACACGAGTCTGTCCACATAGAGAGTTTGGTTGGTCAAGTCATTCTGCTCGTGTGGACCAGAACAAAGATTCTTTGGATGAGTTAACGTCCACTGGGGCGAGGCCCCGTCCACTCCTGCATCTTTGTGTGGTCCAACTGACCGACCCGTTGACTAAAGCACGCTCACTTTGTCCAGAGAGACGGCAGCGCCTGCTCATCTCTGCTGAGTTTGGTTTGGTTCACTATTTGGTTTTTGGCATTTCTTACGTTTGCATTTCCATCCTGGCTCTTTTTTTTTTTTTTTTTTTTTTTTCGGGCTTTTTTTTTTTTTTTTTTTTTTGGTGTGATGTCACTTCTCTGCTTGTTCATCTAATAAAAATCTGGAAGCTAAATTTTCACAGTATTTTTTTTTAAACCACCTGATAAAAATCTCTAGCACAACTACAGAAAAAATAAGGAGCTCTTTCAGTAAGTTAAGTAGATAAGTAAGTAAGTAAGTAAGTAAGTAAGTAAGTTAGCGAGTACATGATCCCAAATGAGTAGTAAGCACTAAAGTACAGAGACAGAGACACAGCAGAGATAAAACAATCAGAACGCACCAACCCAAACAATAGAAAGGTTTTCAGTTCAGTGAGGTCATTTGAGTTTAGCTCCATCCAGGACCAGAGTGAGGGGAGCGCAGGGGTGAGGAGGAGAAGGCAGGGGGCGCTGCGCCCTCCCGTCTGTCCGTCTGCCTGTCTTTTTATTACATCTTTGAATCCATGCTACAGTTTGAGGGTTGGGCCAAGGCTAAAGCCCTAAAGCTAACACACACAGACACTCAGACAGACACAGGTGGAGCCTCCTGCTCCTCCTGCTCCTCCTGCTCCTCCTGCTTCTCCTCCCTCCAGCCACATTTGGTTAGGGTTCTTTTTGGTTTGCTCGGGTCATTCCTTAGGTTTGGTTTGTTTTTGGTTTTGGTATAGGTTCATTTTTGGTTTCAGCTCCTCTGCTGCCCCCCTGTGGTCCCTCTGACGGGGCCGTGAGGGTCTGTGAAAGTAAAGGATCGGTTTTCTACATAAAGCTTCCTCCCCCGGCCCCCGTGGGTCAGGCGGAAGAGGGTTTCCAGCGGGGGAGTTGTGGTGGTGTCAGTCCCTGTGTCTGCGGCTGAGGCTCCTCCTCCTGATGAGCGCCGCCGTGAGAACGCTTTGGTTTCCATTTGAGATTTAATGGCAGCGTGAGGTGGAAAACGAAGGTGAAATGCGACGATGATGAAAACAGAGAGATGAGTTAACACGTCTAGACACACGGCCTTTATCCACGGCCCGGTCTCTGATGATTCCTGATGATTCCTGATGATTGATGTTCACGTCTGTGGAGAATTCCATCAAACCCTGGGATCAGAATCAACGGCACTTGGTGAGAAGTGACGTGAGAAGCTACGTTTCACCAACTGGAGAACAACCAACGAACAGGTGACAATGATGATGACGATGACGATGAAGATGAAACGCTTGAAAGACACCGAGAATAAAGAGAAATAAATAACAGCATCAAAAAGACATCAGAGGAACAGAAGGGACGCAGCAGCGGTGATTGGACGGGCCGTGAAAGTCGGGTGGAGACGCAGACAGGATGAGTGGAGGTGCGAGTCCTGGTCCTGGATAGCTGCAGTATTTACAAGTCCTTTGAATAAAGCTTTTCTCTCCGTATTTTTGGTATGTTGGGATTTTGGTTTGGTTGACCTTCTCCTCTCACTCTTCTTCAGGTTCATTTTTGGTTTACGTGTTTCCACCTTCTCCTCCTTCCTTCCTTCCTTCCTTCCTTCAGACCCGCAGTGTTTGTTCAAAAAGAAAAGAAAAAGACGGGACAGGGCAGGAGCCTCCGCCACCATCACAAAGTCTGGTCATTTTTGGTTTTATGCACTTGGTCGCGGCCTCTCTGCCGCTTCCATCTCTGTGCTGATGAGTCACTGAGAGGAAGGGGGGAGAAACACCCTGTGGATGATACAGGGGCCAAGGGGGGTGGGGGGGACAATGGTCTAAAGGGTCCCATGTCGCCCCGCCTCCATCGGCTGCGATGGATAAAGATTTTTGGTTTCAACATTTTTTTTTCTGTGTATTTTTGGCATTGAAATAGTTGGAGAAGTAAGAAACAGACAGAGAGAAAGAGACAGAGACAGAGAGAGAGACAGAGAGAGAGAGACAGAGACAGAGAGAGAGAGAGACAGACAGAGACAGAGAGAGAGACAGAGAGAGAGACAGACAGAGAGATAAACAGAGGAAACAGAACACAGAGAGAGAAAACTTTGGTGTGATTTGCTCAGTTCCTGTTTTTCTTCCTCTCTCCTTCTGGTTGGCTCCTGCTGTGATCACTCAATCTTGGATCCACCCAAAGAGGGCGGGCTGTGCGCCATTTCGCTGGAGGAGCAGGAGGAGGCGGGGCTGGAGCAAGGCGAGGGCGAGCAGGGCGTGGGGCTGATGCTACTTGCCAAGGGGAAGGACGAGGGCTGGGAGGCTTTGGCTACAGCGGCGCCGACCAAGATGTGTATAAGAGACAGCTGTGTCTGCGGCTGAGGCAGTCACCACAGATGATGTTGGAGGAGGTGGAGGTCCACCTGACTGAACATCAGACACAGTGGGACAAATGTCAACAACAGGTTTGTTGTCATGGGGACTGAGGGTTAATGACTGCCCGTCTCCTGCAGTCCAGCCTCACAAAGGACTTCTTCACTGCAAACACATCTGTGGTTTCCATAGCAACAGCTGGAGGAGAGGCTGAGAGTGAGTCAGTCAGTCAGTCAGTCAGTCAGTGAGTCAGTGAGTCAGTGAGTCAGTCAGTCAGTCAGTCAGTGAGTCAGTCAGTGAGTGAGTTGGTCATTGAGTCAGTCAGTCAATGAGTTAGTGAGTCAGTCAGACAGTGAGTGAGTCACTAAGTGAGTCAGTCAGTGAATCAGTCAGTGAGTCAGTGAATCAGTCAGTGAGTCAGTGAATCAGTCAGTCAGTGAGTCAGTCAGTGAGTCACTAAGTGAGTCAGTCAGTGAATCAGTCAGTCAGTCAGTCAGTCAGTGAGTCAGTCAGTGAGTGAGTTGGTCATTGAGTCAGTCAGTCAATGAGTTAGTGAGTCAGTCAGTCAGACAGTCAGACAGTGAGTGAGTCACTAAGTGAGTCAGTCAGTGAGTCAGTGAGTGAGTCAGTCAGTGAATCAGTCAGTCAGTGAGTCAGTGAGTGAGTCAGTCAGTGAGTGAGTGAGTCACTAAGTGAGTCAGTCAGTGAATCAGTCAGTGAGTCAGTGAATCAGTCAGTCAGTGAGTCAGTCAGTGAGTCACTAAGTGAGTCAGTCAGTGAGTCAGTGAGTCACTAAGTGAGTCAGTCAGTGAATCAGTCAGTGAGTCAGTCAGTGAGTCAGTGAATCAGTCAGTGAGTCAGTGAATCAGTCAGTCAGTGAGTCAGTCAGTGAGTCACTAAGTCAGTCAGTCAGTGAGTCAGTGAGTCACTAAGTGAGTCAGTCAGTGAATCAGTCAGTGAGTCAGTGAATCAGTCAGTCAGTGAGTCAGGCAGTGACCCACATAGTCACTCAGTCAGTGCATCAGTCAGTGCATAAGTCAGTCAGTCAGTCAGTCAGTAGTCAGTGAGTGAGTGAGTCAGTGAGTGAGTGAGTCAGTGAGTCAGTGAGTCAGTCAGACAGTGAGTGAGTCACTAAGTGAGTCAGTCAGTCAGTGAATCAGTCAGTGAGTGAGTCACTAAATGAGTCAGTGAGTGAGTCAGTGAGTGAGTCACTAAATGAGTCAGTGAGTGAGTCAGTGAGTGAGTCACTAAATGAGTCAGTGAGTCACTAAGTGAGTCAGTGAGTGAGTTGGGTGTCAGTGGTGGAGACTGTTGTTCCTGCTCAGAGGAGGAAGATGAAAGAATGAAGATGTAAATGTCGATGAATTCCAGTGGAACCAACGTCCACAGACCAGAGACACAGGTGGAGCTGTGAGGGAGACTTGAGGACATCTCTGTCCCCAGAGACAAAGACACAGACACAGGAGAAAGGCTGAGGATGGATGAAACAGCAGAAGACACACACACACACACACACACACACACACACACACTGTAGACAATGATGAACAGATCTGTGGAAAAGCTTCTGGGTTCTGGTCATGTGGTCTCACACACCTTGGATAGTGGCCAGGGGATTGTTACCGAGGAGGGCGGGGTTCATCCCTGTGTTAACGCCCATCACAGTGTTCCTGTGGTGCCACACACACACACACACACACACACACCGCAGCATTTATACATACAGAGAAAGAAAAGTCAGAGGAGGACACAGTGGTCAGGAAATACTGATGCATCATCATCATCATCATCATCATCATCATCAGACCACAGCTGTCCAGGAAAACAGAGATGTGTGTGTGTGTGTGTGTGTTACTACATGGACTCACCTCAAGTTTGCAGCAAAATCAGTGATATAGTTGGACACGTCACCGTTCTTTTTTCCCATGCGCCATAATCTGCAAAAAACCAACATCAGAAAATGTTTCTGCAAATAATGTGAATAATTATTCTCTTTTCTCCTGGCCTGGAGGTGGAGAACTTCTTCCCCTGTGAGGACCAAGTGTCTCTTCTAACGTCAATAAAACTCTAACTCCCTCTGGCCTGGACAGCAGGGGGAGCCACCATCATCATCATCATCATCATCATCATCATCATCATCTCACCCTGTGTTGAGGTTCAGTGCGCTGTGACTGGGCGTAGCTGGACTGGCCGTGGTCCTGGGAGGTGGAGGTGGAGGGGGGGTCACCGGAGAAGGAGTGGAGCTGAGGGAGGGGTGAGTTGAACTGACGGAGGAGTGAGTAGAAGAGAGGCTGGAGCTCAGGGGGCATATGGAGGACAAGGTAGTCACCGTTGTGCTGCTGAGACTGCTCACTGCCTGAGACAGCTGGTTGGACATCTGTCAGACAGACAGACAGACAGACAGACAGACAGACAGGTCTGAACACTCCTTCTCCTCTTCCCGTCTCTTCTTCAGCCTCAGTAAAGTCTCCGTGTCCCTGCCGTAGGAACCTTCCAAACTTTCCAGTCAGTCGGAGATGAAGTTGAAGGAATGTTTGGAATCACAGCCTCCCTGAGACTGCTCACTGCCTGAGACAGCTGGTTGGACATCTGTCAGTCAGACAGACAGACAGACAGACAGACAGACAGACAGGTCTGAACATCATACAGCTGGTTCAGACTGAAGCAGACTGGGTACCATGAGGCAGAAGCTTTACCAGGAGACAAACTGGACGTTTACCATGTGAGGGCTGTAGCAGGGAGGTTTGTGCGCCGGCTGGGGGGCGGGGGTCTGGCTGGGCAGGGGAGGCGTGGCACTCGTCGGGTTGATCCGCTTCTCTTTCTGCCGACGGTTGCAGAACCAGACCCGGATGACTTCCTTCTCCATGTTCAGCTGCTCTGCAATCAGTAGGATCTCCTCTGAGGTAGGCTTCTGGTTCTGAACCACAGGCAGGGAAAGTCACATGACCTGGGTGACTTTGTCAAACAGGAAATGCTTTTGTGTCTGAAACTGAACCTCCGATCAGCGGTGAAACCACACGGGTGGGCGGGCCGCAGACCTGAAGGTCCATTTTCTCACCGTCATAAATGCGCGCTCCAGGGCCACGCGAACATTGGTCTCGATGCTCGTTCTCTTTTTTCTGCGGCGAGCTGGGACGCCCTCGAAGCCCAGAGAGGAAGAGGACAGGGAGCTGGGACTCGGCAGGGTGCTGTCTATGGACATGGTCTCTGTAGGACAAAAAAACAACGTACGGTGTAAGGATCGGGAAGAAGGAGGACGAGGACGACCACCGTGTGAGTCCGTCCCTCCTGCCTTAGGGCCGATTGTCCTGATCTCTATCATGTCTCCAACAGTATAAATAAGTCCCTGAGGACGAGGAGAGACAAGACGTCTGTCTGAGTTCTGGTTTTTCAGCTGCTCCTGCGACGACGACTGTTTCTGTTTGTTTTCATGCAAACTTTCAAGTAACAAAAAGGTTTGTCCACATCTTTGTCTCCAGGAGACCACAGCTCTAATCCACAGCCACACAAACTTTTCTGTATCTTTTGTTGAAGGGGGGCGGGGTGAGGGGGTGAAGGGGTGAGGTGGGGGGGACACCTGTCATCCATGACAAAACCTTCTGAAAAGTGTTAGACGTCTCCATTCAGGGTCAATAATCATTGTTACTAATGAATATGAGCTGCTGTCTGGACCAACCTTCTAAAAACCCCAGACCTTTGTGTCCCAGTCTCACAGCGGCCCCCACCCAGACCCCCACCCACACCCCAGGTCCAGGGAAACTGTAGAAATGAGACAGAACGAACTCGTTGGTTGTTGAGTTCCTCTGTTATCAACAATGTTGACTCCCAACGCCCCCTAGTGACAAAGGTGATAAAGCACGGACCTGCGTCGTTGAGCCACTTCTCCAGCAGTGGCTTCAGTTTGCACATGTTCTTGAAGCTGAGGTTCAGGGCTTCGAAGCGTGAGATCGTGGTCTGGCTGAAGTCGTTGCCGTAGAGTTTTCCCATGGCCAGACCGACGTCCCCCTGTCACAGAGGACACACCGGGAGGGTTAGGTGGGACACACAGACAGAGACAGAGACAGAGACAGAGACACACACCTGTGTGAAGCCCAGTTTGATACGTCTCTGTTTGAAGGTGCGTGCAAACTGTTCCAGCTCCTCCAGGTCACTGGGCTCCTCAGAGTGAGACGTCACTGAAGGCATCGTGGTGAGGCCTCCACCGCTGCTCACCTCCACGCTCTTATCCCGCTGCTGCGACAGATCAGAAAGAGGAGGAGTCAGGAGAGCTGGGTCATGGCTGCTGCTGCTGCTGCTGCTGCTGCTGCTGCTGCTGCTGCTCCTCCCACCTGTGCTTGGAGTCCCATCCTGGTCTGAGTGGACAGCAGACTCCCTTGGTTTTGTTGAGGTAGCGTTATGAGATTTGGTGTCGATAGGAGTCCTGACAAAAGGACGATGAATAGACAATGAGTGAAGGACATCACGGTGCCAGGTCACACTGATGTCTTAGTAGTGACCAACCACGGCCACAGTCATGAGCTTCAACACTGTGCTCCACCTCACCTGGCTGGGCCTGCTGGGCCTGAGGGAGAAGGAACGGGGCAGGAGACGGTAACGTGTGTCCAGGCACCAACACCAGCTGCTGTAACTGCAGCAGCTGCTGAATGTCCTGTCAATCAGAAGAGGACAAGACGTTGAGGACCTCGTCCTATTGTACGTTTCAGGGACAACAATGTTGTTGATGTTAGTGAACAGGTGGCGGGGACGGTGGGGGGAGGAGGAAGTGCAGGTGAGACAGCAACAAAGACAGTTCCACCTCTGGACCAGGGTACCTGGGCCGTGAGCTGGAACGGCTGGGACAGGGCGAGCTGGGGAGGTTGGACCGTGACACTCTGGGCCGTTTGTTCTTGTGGGTTCTGTCCTTGTCCCTGGGACGGGGACTGAGTCTGTGGAGCCGTCTGACCTGCATGCTGCTGCTGCTGCTGCTGCTGCTGCTGCTGCTGCTGCTGCTGGGCCTGCTGATTTGCTGCTGCTGCCGCTGCTGCTGCCGCCACCGCCGCCTGGGCCTTCTGATTGGCCTGGGCTGCTGCGTGGGCGGCGTGGGCAGCGTGGGCTGCACTGGACTGTTGCACAGCTGCAGCCAGGAGCTGGGCCTGAGCCTGCTGCAGCAGCAGCTGCTGCTGGGCTGGCAACAGAGCCGTCAACTGGAGGAGGAGAGGAGGACAAGATAGGACAGGACAGGACAGGACAGGACAGGACAGGACAGGGGGGCAAACGGGCAGGTAAAGGGAGGAGAGGGAAGAACGCAACAGAGTAAGCTCTGGAAAAGCCAGGAAGATGTTGAGCAAAGCAGCAAAGCATCTCACCCCTGCTATTTGGGAGCCAGTCAACATCAGCTGTGTGTGCTGCAGGGCTGCATGTGAGGGAGTCGGACCCTGAGTGGGAGGCAGCGAGGGGGACATGTCTCCACCTTCCTCCATCTTATTCTGTGAGAGGGAAACAATGAACTCAGCGTTTACTCTGGTAGGAAATGAAATGAACTTCAACATGGCTGGGAGGTGGAGCGGGTGGAGGGGGGGTCTTCTTCTAACACAAAGACTCTGCCTGCTGACCCGCCCACCCCCCAGTGTGGACAGGTTTGGACCTGCAGCTCTTCAGTTCACTCATTTGCATCCACCATGTGTGGAGCTGATGGAAACTTTGAGGCAACAACGATTTATTTCTACTATAAATGGAATGAACTGCCCCCTCACCCTCCACCCACACACCC